>KK113040.1:192067-208482 GCA_000611955.2 Stegodyphus mimosarum | reverse complement strand
AGAGCGTTGAGATAATGTATGCCGTTCAGTATGATCCTCACCAATCCATTGATTCCATATCCGAATGACAGTGGTTGGATGTCGACCAGTGCGACCGGCAATATCACGGAACGATAATCTACACTTTCGATAGGCAACGATCCTGCCTCTATAGAATTTCGAAATCAGCTGGTAAGCATTTTCTCTTCTTATTCGATGTATAAGGCGATATTCTGAGCAAACTCCAACCTTACAAAGCACTTTCAGAAGGAGAAATTCAGTATGCAACTTTTGTTTTATATAGTGTTTCAGATGTCGTTTCTCCGTCCTGCGTCTTCTAAATGCACTGAAATACTAATCATTTGCATATCCCAACTTCTGCTTTCTTTCATGTGATTTTGACTTTCGTCAGATCGTTCCTTCTTGGTGTTGCAATTTTAATGGCCAGCAGTGTATTTCGAGTCCTCATTCAGTCAGTCTCAGCTAAGGATTTTATTGCCCAAAATGATTAATTATTTTAATGCCACATTTCTAACTTAGCTACTAATGAATTCAACTATTGGATACATATAATTAATTGCATGAAATAAAAATCGGAAGGATTTCATTATCTGTGGGCCGAGTTTTGTGTCATTGGAAGCACATTTTTCACGCTGTCAAATTGTTTTCTGTTGAACAGTGAGTTTAAGACAAAATATGAAAGCTATTTAAATTATTTTCTTTCATGATTAACTTTAAATTTTGCTTGAAATAAATTAATTTCATTTTTATTACAATTACTAACCTGATAATCATTTTGCAATCCGTATTCACAGGGCGTCAGAGTGCAATTCTGTAAGGTTCCATTAATATAGTCTTGGATATCACCAGTTGCATCCCTAACCGTTGTGAAACCCAGCCAAATAATAAGAATTACATAACTAAGTGAAGTTGTCAAAATCGATAAAAGAGTTCCTTTAGGAATAGCACTACAAGGATCCTGAAAAAAAAAATGCTTATATTCACTCAAATGCAGACATTGGTATGCATGTGAATATTATAATGCAATACAAGGGGTTTGTAAATACTATTAACTACTATACCTGCATTATTACTTGAAAAGCATTCTAGTTACTTTCTATAACAGTCAAGGTATTTGCAGATTTTAGATATTCAAATGGATTAAGTACTATAAATGTCATACATATATCATAGCGATTATGCTGCTTAATATATATATTATTGCTATTAGGTAATTTGAAACTCACTTTAAGGTCTCCTGAAATGTTTGCTCCGGCCAGTATACCCGTGACAGAAGGGAAGAAAACAGCAAAAACGCTGAAAAAATTTTCATTTCGAAAATCGGGTCCCATGTTTGAAACTGCGACATTCACTATAAACATTTAATGAAAAGCAGTTGATCCCAAATTTCACGCCATGTAAACAATTACAAAATTTTAGAGTAATATAGTTGTAAGACTCTTTACGCATAAGAAAGAACATGGTTATGTATCTATCTTTATATATTTCTATACAGTCACAAGAATTTTTATCAAACAACTGAAAAAGGGAAATTTGTTACATATATCTTACCATTCCATCCCCAAAATCCTTCGGCTTTCTGTTCCAAAGTCGATGGAAAACATGCTCCAACGAAATAATCCATCATAGCAACTAGCAGAATTACTAGTAAGAGCATCTGCGTCTGGAAATAAAAAGAAACATTATTTAAGTAATATTGTTACTTTTTTTCATCTTACGTACGTTAAGGGTTCGTGGATTTGGAGTGAATAACGACGACACTTGATGAAGTATCGAAACACACTTTATTAGCCAGATTATTCAAGACAGCTCCAAAATTAAGCTACTATAAACACGCTGGGACAATCAGCGACACAGCCTTCAGGATATCAGGCTATAACGGTGGAGACAGCTTCACGACAAAGCATCAGAGTACAGCTCCCGACTCTGCTCGGTCGTTCTTGGAGCTGTACGTACTCTCGAGACTCTCCAAGCTACAACTCGATATGCACTCGACGATACATTAGAATACAGCTTCCGACTCGGCTCGGTCGTTTTCGGAGCTCAACACACTCTAAGATAAAACTCGACGATGCACTAACACGCGATACGCTAAGAGACTTGAAGCTCTCGACGACCAACTCAGCACTACACTATGAGACACTCGCTGACTGACTGACTATCAACTCGGTAGACTAGACAGACTCGTCTCTCCGCATACCAACAGGCTTTATATAGCTTTTGGTTTGCTTTCGAGAACATTCTGGGTTAAACCAGTAAGAAATTGTTTCAAAAGGTTCTCCATCCGTCTATGACATATCACCAATTTTGTCACCAAATGTGCGATTTCTCGCCAAATGTGGCAATCCTGCCTTCCCTTGCCATTTTCTGGGAATCCTAAACCTGCTTTGCAGGGAAGCTATCTTTATTTATACAAGAATTTATTGTACAAGAAGGAATCTCCTTTTCACCAATCAAAATATGTATACATAAGATCATTTTATAGTTCATTCATCACCCTGCGTCATGTTTAGTATTCCACTCAACGTTCAGTGAAGCTAAGTCAACTTTTAGTAAACTCTTCACTGATGCATGTTATCTCACTATGTATATTGAGATGGTTGTTAGATAAGGCTTTTTAATTGCTTGTCTAATAAATTAGCAGAATGAATACGCAAGCATCTTAAGTCTTCATCTTGCATTGAATGTACAGCTGTCGTAGTTTAACCACTTTCAGTATTAGACAATTGGTTAATTTTTTCTGATCTTTACAATCGTGGTTTCATAAAGCCAAACATTTTAGTTATTTATTATTGTCATATTTTCCACCAGACCAACGATTCTTTTTTCACATTGTTACTTTAAGCTTTAGAGTACAGGTAGCATATAAGCAATCTGTACCGCGTCACACATAAAGGGAAAAATCCCTCCTCGTAATTGGATATGGCTTCTGATGACATCATTTTCCCTACGCTTAGGAACGGCTTGACTTTGCTTTGGTGCAACTCTATACCGTTTGTTTACATTTTGATAAAAGTACCGAAAAGATTATTACCCGCGTTGTATTTTTGTTGCTATGAGATTATATTTCTTACAACACTGTAATGTGGTGGATTTATTAAAAATGTGCGTATTTTTCTTCCTAGAAAGAAAAAGTATTATTTCGTCTTGTGTTAACTCCTGTTATACGTACTGAGTGCAGAGAATTTTAATAAATGTATTCTTAATTAAAAACCCTTCCTGTTAAAGGTGATGTGACTATTAATTCATTATTTAACACAGTATACAATAAATTTACAATATTTATAATCAGGCTGAAAAGTTAAATATATTTTTGAAGTTCGACTAATATAGATTTGGAACAGAGAAATAGAGATACGCATTTTAAATTGAATAATACTACTTTATGAATATTGACTATTTTTTAATGTTGAACGCTTTTTGTACCTTTGCAAAAAAATAGTGTTTGTGTTGAATGAAGTTTCTACACGTGTATTGATTTCAGCGACAGTACTGAACGCATTTTTTCCTTTCATTTAAGGCAACAGAATATTAGAATGACATGGGTATAATAACATAATATTTGAACTTTTGAAAGAAAACAAACGATAATTTCCTCGCTTCCGTATCACTCATGCGCGTTATTCAACTAAAACAAAACCATAAGAATCCACCGTAAACGTCATTATGCCAAGAGCATAGACCTTATGAGAAACAGACCAACCCAAATGGGTTTTCTCTTTCGTCTGACGCATTCCCGGCTGTCCCCTTGACCACATCTGGAGTGGTAGGGACGACTAGCAGAAACTTAACAATGGTTGGCTATTGCAGAGCCCATAATTGTCAAGAAAACGCTTGTTGTAGCGTCTCATTTCACAAATTAGAATGTTAACATATTTTTATTTTTGAAACTGAGATTGATTTTTAAAAATTTAACATATTTATCAAGCATAATTAACGTTCCAAATAATTATAAAGTTGTTGCGTACTTTCAGGCCTGTATATTTTTTTAGTTTTTCCTACGCTTAAGGAAATTTGTAACTACTTCTTTTGGAAAATAATACTCTAAATCTGAACTAACAGAAAATTTCAAACAAACAATTTTCTCTTAGAATTTTTATGCTTTTTATTGATGTAAATAAGTAAAAAATTCTAAAATACCTAAAAATGAATTTTTGAAAGTTTTTATTTATAATTCTAAATTGTGCTACTTTTTTAAAATTATAGGTGAATATTATAGCATAATTTCTACAAAGGAGTTTTACTTCAATTAAATTTCATAATACATAACAATGATACACACTTTATAATTTTTATACATTTATTCTACGGTTAAAATTGCATTTAACTGTAATAGTAATTGTGCTAGTAGTTTTGTAATAGTATTATATTGATTATTTTTGTTAAATTTATTTTTAGTTCGACATAAGATTTTTTTATTTATGTGAATTTAAGTTATTAGCCCAAAAGGGCCGGTAGCCTAGAAAGACTATTGGTTTCGAAACGGCATTTTGCGCTGTTTCACTATAAATATCCGTTTCACTTTGCAAATTGTTGCCACTAAATAATATCGCCCTGTATTATATTTAAGGAAATTAAGTAATGAAGAATCCGCATGATTACATGTATGTTTCTCACAATGGGAAAAACGACGGTATCTAGAGACACGAAATTTTGAATAATATAATCCTCCATCTGAACATGGGCACTTGGATCGCCGAATTTCGAATTTGTTTTAATCCATTTCATATTTTGTAAAACTTTCACGAATTTTTGATTAACAAGCTCAAAGAGTTCAAAGCGTGCAATGGCAACACTGTACGGGAAATAACATTTTTATCTTCAGCGCGGGGATTCTACAGCTATGCTCTTTTCAAATATTTTGTGATATTGCTGAATTGAATTGAATTTTATGTGGAACATGATATTCAATGAATAAAGGTGACACACAAAACGTTAAAAAACGTCTCTTTGGGCGTAAAATAAAATCTGAGTGCTTCCAGATTTAATTAAAAAAATTTTTTTTCCATTACACTCAGAAAAATTATGCTGAGAATTTTATGAATTATTAAAATAAGTAATCATCTTATGGTCATATTGTCATGTTAACAATTAATGATCATATAATCAAATAAATGATTGCCTTTTAATGTTATAATAATTTTAGAAACCACTGCCTGAAAATGCTCATAAAATTAAAAAAAAATATATCCCATATTGTTTAATTTTGCCTTAGTTATTTACAAGCATCATGTACTATCAATCTTGTACGCAAAAGTAAATTAATCAATTTTCTGTTTAGAGTTTTTACCGTTTTACCAAAGTAAAAGCTGTTTATACAAGAATTACGCGTGAAAAAATGCGCAAAATGCAGTAAAAAGTGCTTTATAGAGATATATTAAATCTTATTTGTAAAAAGTGTGATTTTCATAATGTCATCCCTTATACAACATAACGCATTTAATAATTAAACGCAGTTATGTGATACAAACGCCGTAGATTTCAGTGTTAAAGTAAACCAGATCGTCCCTGCTCCTTCTTGCGGACATGTGGGGGACACGTGCTCTGCCCACTGGGTCAGTCTATCTCTTATAAAGTCTACGGCCAAGAGGAAATGATGTTATCTGAAAGTGTGTCCAATCACGAGTACGGATTTTTCTCTATGCTCGTAGCGCGGTACAGAGTGCTTATATGCGTACAGGCATCCTTAGCACAATTATGTATCACATGTTTTTTAAGTTATTGTTAAGCTTAATTACATTAAATCTCTTTGTGCTGTTGTGTTAATCGATGCAAAATCTCTTAATGTATTTGTCGGAATAAAATACCGAAGCTTGCGTATTTGTATAAATTGTGTTGGAATTTGTGAAACGAATCGGACAAAACTGAAATTATCCCGCAACATGTAGAGAAATTAGAAACAAAAATCGAAGCGATCCGATATCACGAAATCAAAGAACCAAAAATGATTTATTTCCATCAATCTTTTTGTATCGTGAGAAATTCAGAAAGATGTAAAAGTACTAATGCTTACACAGGAAGCAGAAACAGATGCGTATTATGGATCGATTACCGACTGTACCAGTAAAACCCCATTTGCGCTAAACCCTTACGATTAAATAGCTATAATGACACCAGAGGACTGCTCAGAGATAAAAGCGATGTTAGTAATTTTGATGATGGAATTGCCAAAAGTATCCTGCGCGCAGTCCCGACAAGACTTCTATATAAGATATTCTAGAGCAGCGTTGCCCTAGAATAGAGCGTTGCCCTAGAATAGAGCGTTGCCCTAGAATAGCTATTCTAGAGCAGCGTATTTATTTTTTGTCGACACAATAAGCTGAGAACCTCGTTTCGCATGTACAAGGAATTGCAAAAGTCAAAAATGCTAACATGATCTTTCGTGACAATTGAGGATATTCACCTTCTAAACTTCTTCACCAGAGCTCACCTCCTGCATCAATTTATAGTTCTCTTGCAGCGATGAATCAGATGTCATATTAATAAAAGTTTTACATTCATCTGCTGACTTGGTCGAAGGTTGTGCATTAACAACAAAAATAAATTATAGGTTTTTAATCCAAAATTCATTTTGATATTTAATATGCTGTTCATTTGGAAAATACTAACAAAATGCGTAACTGAAATCTTTTAGGTGCTGAGTAATTTCTTAAATAATGTATCGCTTGTTTCAACCCCTTTTCTTGTTAAAATTGTTATTTCTATATTTTTCTGTCTTTAAGAAGAATATGAAAATTAACTTGCTTTATTCTCAAAAGCCATGCCTATTCCAGTGATGGACATCATGAGAAGCAAACAGATAACACTGGTCAGGCGAATGTCGTTTACGCCGCTTGGAGATTCCACGATTCCTGTATGAAATTCCTATAAAAAGTTGAAAAAATGATATCATTATTAAAACAATCAATTTTATGAATTAGCAAGTAATTTTATTACGGATTATGATAGTTATGCAGATTTTAAAAAGAAATTTTGCTTAATTGCATAATTAATTGCATACGAGTGAGTGTCTTACCAATAATGCTCATTCAAAATGCATTTGAAAAACCAAAAATATGGAAAACATACATATATTTCAGTAAACTGCAGCGGAATTATTAAGCAATTTTTGGTTTTTTTTCTTATTCGACAAATGGATACATTTAACCAGGCTTCTAATTTAAAAAATAAAACTTTTGATTTTTACCCTAAATATTGTGGTCATTGAATGATTTTTAAGCAATCAATTACTATAATTTTTTATTTTCACTTTTGTCATAAGTACAAATTAATATTCAATAATAAGCAATCTTTTTAAAATTTTGCAATTTCAAAAATTTATTATAAATTTTATTTAAAAAAATTCTTAGAAACGTTTATGGAATAGGTAGGGAACTCACGGAATCCAATCACTATCCAGATGTGCTGACAACTGCATCACAAGGCTACATGGAAGAAATGCCAAAAATTCCTTACTGTGAGATTTTTTATGAAGACGTTTTACTCTTAAGAGGGATTAAGGTGGAAAAATTTTAAACTTTGATGGCTAGGCATAAAATCGTATTTCACAGTACGAGTATTCGCAGAATTTTCATACCTTCATTCAGCTTAAATGTAGTATTTTAACTTTACTATCGTGAAAGAGATATTATAATACATTTCGTATGTTATACATAGGTTGAGGATTGCATTTGTAGAGTCATTAGGTGTTTTTTGAAGCAGGAGATATGGAAAATGGGCAATGCTCTTGTCTGGACTCCAATCTGGACATCTCGAATATGCGTCGAGTGTGTTAAACCCCGAAAGCATGCTGGAAGGAGGGAGGAGAAAATACCTTATTCATTCGGCTGTTTGCTAATATCTCTCGGACGCCGTTGCGTATAGTCCGCTCAGGCGGCGAATTTTCGAACTAACGTGCCTTATACATTAAACAAAAGTAAACCACTAGACTGCATATGAAAAACTATTTCTTCACATGCACTACCACCTCCTTGAAAAAATATCCCTCTCCCCTTCCTAGAAGTTGAGTATCTCGAACTTGAATTTCTGAAATTGGAAGTATTCCCAAATCCATAATTTTATTTGTACAATAGGAATACTTTGCGTTTTGAGAGATATATACCTTACTTCTGATCTTAAAATTTGTAAGGTATTAGGTGAGTTTTAAGATTAACACAAAATTTTCTCTATATTTCACTCCAAAGAGCTGTTAAAGACTGAAAATCTCGCATGAAATCCATTTTAAAAATTGTACTTTGTGAAGGGAAATAAAGGTATCATCGAACCTTCTACTCCTAAATTCAATATCTGAGCTGGAATATTTCATGGCAACAAGTATTTACTATAAAGAACATTTCCTTTTAATTTCTGGTTATCACCTTATCTAACTGTAAGACAGCAGATAATGTCACGGAATGTGTGTGTAATAATTTTACTCCGTATTCGTGATGGCAGAGTGGCAAGATGAGACGAAGATGACGAAACTGGATTCCGATAAATCACCAATCCTTATTTTCGCATATATCAAATCATTTCTTAGTAGATATGATATTTCTAGATCACAAGCAAATACAATATTTTTTATATGCACGTTATATCATCTTAATAAGAACAAAGGAGGCATAGCAGCATAGAGATGTTTACAAGACGGAAGCTAGGGAAAGGAATGACGTTATTACCCCGTCAGCGGTATTTATACCTAAGTAGATGCAATTGTAGAGATAAGCTATGATTGGTTAATATTAGTTTTAGTTACCCGTTTCAAGTAGCGTTATATCACATAGAAGGATCTAGAATTTGGGAGAACACATAAATTTAGGGGGCACCAAATCTAGTTTGATTAGTTAATTTTGAGGTTGACAAGTATTCTTAAAGCAGCTATCGTATTTTGTTATATCTTATATTATTTATTATCCTCAGAGGATAATACAGAAAAAAAGGAAAGATCTACTAGTAAAAGTAAATCTGAAGACTTCACAGTATAAGGTATTTCTGCCACCTTTGCCTTAGTGATGTAATGGTCAGCACACTCAGCGCATATTCAAGAGTACCGTAGTTCGAGTCCCAGCGAGGGCATTGCTCATTTTTCAAGTCTCCTGCTTCGAAATAACCTAATGTCTCTACAACTGTACTACTTTATCCAAGAAAGAATGAAGTTACTTTCGAGGAAGTTGAAAATAAAATTGGGATTTCGATTCATCCTACCTAATTACATATTGGCGTGAAAAGATTAAGGAAGATCGATAAAGGAGAAGTGTTAATAGAATGTTCTAAATCTTCAGATTTAGAAGCTTTGGAAGGAGAGATTAAATCAAATGAACTACTTAAACATGAAATGGTGATACAGTGTCTTATTCAAAGAGATCCAAAAATTATTATCTGTGATGTAGATTCTGACCTATCTCAATAAGACCTTAAGACAATTATCAGAGACCAAAGTATGGTCTTTGAAGATGCTAGCTTTGAATTAAAAGTTTCGTTGAAAGGTCAAAATGATAAAGTACGAGGCGAGATGCGCAGTTTACACTACTTCATAATTATACAGGGTGTTTATAAAGTCCCGGACCCATTTTGATGTTTAATAACTCATAAAATAATAAAGATAGATTAAAATTAATAACATAAACGGTTATATAGACTCAAAAAGTTTCATGACCCTTGTCAATGAACTTCCACGTGTGCCCCCTTCGTCGCACGGAGAATATCGAGTCGATATTCAATTTCACGCCAGGTACCGGCAAGCATGTCGGCATCCACAGAGGCTATTGCGGTTGTCATTCTGGCTTTTAGGTCATAAACGTTCGACACTCTCCTCCTGTAAACGTTGTCCTTTACAAATCCCCAAAGGAAAAAGTACAGCGGCGTTATATCAGGTGATCTAGGTGGCCAAGGAATTGGACCTCCTCGCCCAATCCATCTTCCTGTAAAATGGTCATTCAAAGAACTACGAACGATGGTACCTCAATGAAGTGGTGCACCATCTTGTTGCAAAAAGACATGCAGACATAACATTGCAATAGTTACCAAAAACAAAAGAGAGAAAAATGCAATTAATAAGCAGACCATATTTAGAAAAGTACTGATATTTTGACTGGAAAATGAAATTATCTGAAATTAACCACACGCGCAGACGATATTTACAAAAGTAAAGATATTCAAACCTAAAAAGGAAAATATTTAAGTTATTTCATCAATAAACGCCATAAGTTTATTTATATCTTCATTATTTTATGAGTTATTAAACATCAAAATGGGTCCGGGACTTTATAAACACCCTGTATACTTAACTTGCAAGTTGAAAATAAGTTTAATGCAAGTCGAAAATAAGCAACTGGCGAGATGCGCAGTTTATCTATTTAGCTATTAGCTGGTGAGATATCACCATGTTGGCGATGGTTTTGGTGATATTACTTTTAACTTAAAATATAGATATATTCTATTATTTTTACTTTTTTTTTCTTTATTTATGTATTATTTTATTTTATAACACAAACAGAAGTTTATTATACTTGCTTTTTATTCTATATTCACTTAATTAATTGTCACTTAAATGGAAATAAATAGGCTGAACGGATCATTATTTAGCTGTTAATAAAGTATGCAGATTTACATTTTGTAATTTTTAAATCATTAAAAGTTTTGACTCTGTTCAGAAAGCAACAATCGAATGAAGGTTTCTTAATTTCTTTGAATAATTATTTGTTCCTTAATAAAAGTAAAGTCATTTTAGCATTTAGTTGAATTCTATAAGGCTCTTATTATTTGAATTTTCAATGTTTTAGTATTTCGATTATCAGTGTAATAAAGAAGGAGTTTACATCGTTATTTTCATACTCATATAGAAAGCAATTATCATTAAACTATATTTCAAATATAATTTTGAAGCTAGATACCATTTCGTTGCTGGTTAAGCTTTAGAAAAAGAACATTGGCATTCATAAGGGAAGTACTCAAATTGACTTGTACTTCATGATGAGCGAACAAAGACAGGCGAATTGAAAATGTTCTTTGAATAAATTAAAATTTAAAACTATGACTACTTCAAACTTATTTTCGACTTGCAAGTAAGTTAAGTACATACTTATGAAGTAGTGTAACTGCAAGATAACAGCCCTGCCAGGCAAGCCATTTATTCATGCATCTATAATATATATTTTTTTATTTGGTTCATACAACCCGAATAAATATCTGTACTGAAATTTTATAAGAGAGAATATTAGCACCTATCTTCATACCTTGATTAAGAATTACGCAGTATGGTAATCGTTTCAGTGGAAGTTCATATTTTAAAGCTATGAAATATTAATTTTACGGGTGGAGTTAAGCATAGATTATGCGTCGTGCAACATAAGCGAGTTTGTTAAAAGAACTGAAATAATGTTGAAATTAAAATATTTGGTTTACCGTTCAAACCCTCTTACAAAAACTTTTAAAAGCTGTTCAAGAAATTGATAAATTTAATCGTAACAACAACATAAATGTGAGAAAGGGGCCGAGTTCGGAAGAAACGACGTTCGGCATATAGTCGGTGTCACCGACAAAAGAGTTGATATCTAACGGATGGCAAATTCCATAGCAGTTCCTTTAATCATTGCTGTAGGAATGTGTTCAATTCATTACAAAAAATAATTAGTTTCTTTGATATCGGATTTTTAACTCGGCAAGTTAATTTCTAATTGGAGAGGTCAAATATTTTTTAACGTAATTTATTGACAATTAAAACTTGCCAAGTTAGAAAATCGATATCAAAGAAAGTAATAAATTGTTTTTTAATTGAATTGCACGCATTTCTACAGCTATGATTAAAGGAACTGCTATGGAAATTGCCATCCGTTAGATCTCAACTAATTTGTGTGGTGACACAGACTACACAGAACGTCGTTTCTCCCGAACTTGGCCCATTTTTCATATTTATGTTGCTTAATTTTTGAAAAACTAAATTAAAAGTTATGTTTTTATTTAGACACTTGAATGAAAAAGTGTCTAAGCAAGTTTATACTTATCGATAAAGTTGCCAAGTCTGGGCTGTATAATGTTCGCACGCGGTTGTACTTTACTATAGAGCTTTCTTGAGCCTTAATTTGTCGTGGATCTAAATTAAAGAGCTAAATCCTGTTAATGGTTTTAATTCGAGAGAGTGCAACATACGCCTGCCCTTCGCCGAATATTCAAGAACATATATCAAGCAGGGCGCTGTCAAGACTAAGGCCTTGTAATTGGTGGATTGTTATTACATATGCCAAGCAAATAGTGAATTGCTTTCGGGGAACATATGCATTATTCATTATCTGAAATTTAGCTTTCATAACTCGTATGTCATGTTATGGCTGAATTTAATTTTAATTTTTCTTGCTTTGGTATGGCTGTCGACGCTGCAAAGTTTGCTTTGGTATAGTTGTCGACGTCCCACTAAAAAGTAATCTAAGTTTAAAATTTACTCTAGAAAGTTTTATCTTTTTAACAAAAGAAACAGTCTAAGTTAAATTAAACAAAAGTTAAATTAAACAACCTCAGCACATATTTATCTTCTGATTTTGGAGAAAAATAAAAATTTGCTGCATTATATAAAGTAGGTTTTCCAATAATGGGAGTTGAATACATTTTGACTCACTCTTAAAATATCTCGTATGGCTTCTCCAGCTCCAATGATATACATAGCTCCAGACACTGCATTAGCCAGAAACAGAAGGATGCCTACAACACCTCCGAATTCCGACCCTAAACTGCGGGAGATGAGGTAATAAGCTCCTCCTGTAAGTACACTATTCTTTATTAGTTTCAAAAGACTTGACTAACATTATCAGTAATACATATTATTTCAAAGAGCTTTGCTATGCATAGGAAAAATGCTTGAATAAAGGCAAAATCAGTACTGGAAACAGAAAACAATTGCAAATACGCACCGTGTCAATAAAATCATTGTACGTCTTTTATTTTAACAACCGTTAATCGTAAGCATATACTTCAAATCCCAAAAAGGTTTTAAGTGACGTAGAATTCATTTTATTTATGCAATTTCAAATTTAAAAAATTCAGTTTTGTAAAAAGTATAAAATCTAAATTTTTGTAAGTCCATCGTTCCCTACAGATACATTTAGCAAAATTTTATATTCATAACAGAAAACAAAAAGCATAAAGTTTGATTATCGTGTGACAAAAACTGACAAGCCAATTTAATTTCAAAAACTTGCATTTTTGTCATTTTTCCATTATCAGACGAGTAAAATTGAATAGCTCAGTAATTGTTTACTTTATAAGAATATATTACCGATGAAATCCTTAACTTAAACATTACAGGGATAAAACAAAAATTTAAGACATACCTCCTCGAACGTCGCCGTTGGTACATATAGCCGACATTGATAAGGTTGTAATTACGGTTACCACAGTGGATAGAAGAACAATTACGATGGCAAGAACTGAAAGAAAAATGGTCTAGTAAGAACTTAAACAGTACATATTACTGATCGAGCCAGTGTAAATTTAAAATTCTGTATGGATTCTGAGGTTGTTGAAAAATTTTCTTATCATGTTACTTATTATAAAATTGTTTTTTAGAGTATTCATCCATATATAATAATTAAAACAAATATATACAATGTACGTCCAGAAAGTAAGTTCCGTTTGGTAATAAAAGTAAATTGTGTACAGCTACAGAAAAGTTATTTATTGCACAAAATTCAACAACTCTTAAACTACTTTTCCACATAACTGCCGAAATATTGCAGGCATTTGTCATAGCGTGGCACAAGTTTTTGTATACCTTCTTCATAGAAATTTGCCGCCTGTGTCTTCAACCAGTTGGAAACAGTTTCTTTCAGCTCGTCGTCATTGTTAAAGTGTTGACCGCCAAGGAAAGACTTAAGATGTAAGAACAGATGAAAGTCGCTAGGAGCGAGGTCAGGGCTGTACGGAGGATGGTCAAACACGTCCCAGCCAAATCCCTGTAGGAGGTTTTTCGTCACATTTGCAGTGTGTGGTCGTGCGTTGTCGTGAAGAAAAACAACACCTTTTGACAGCAATCCTCGGCGCTTATTCTGAATTGCACGGCGCAATTTCCGAAGTGTCTCGCAATAAGCATCTGCTCTGATTGTTTGACCACGCGGTAAGAAATTAATGAGTAAGATGCCTTTCCAGTCCCAGAACACTGTGCACATCATTTTTCGAGGTGTCAAGATTTGCTTCGGCTTAACCTTTGCTGGGGATGAAGTGTGCCTCCATTCCATTGATTGCCGCTTACTTTCAGGGGTGTCGTAAGAAACCCAAGTTTCATCTCCTGTGACTATCTGTGTCAGAAATTCTTCACCGCTTTCAGCATAACGGGTCAAAAACTGAAGTGCACTACCCATCCGTTTTGTTTTGTGTTGCTCAGTAAGAATCTTTGGTACCCAACGTGAGCAAAGTTTACGAAATTTCAGTTTTTCGGTAACAATTTCATGCATTAGTGATCGTGAAATTTGGGGAAATTCCATAGCGAGAGCACTAATTGTAAACCTTCGGTTTTCATGGATCTTGTCATCAATCGCGTGAACCAGTTCTTCTGTAACCAAAGATGGACGCCCACTTCGTTCTTCATCGTGCGCATCACTACGTCCGTCATTGAACTTTCGGACCCATCTTCTCACCATTGAATCACTCATCGCTTTTGGTCCGTAAACATCGCAAATTTGCCGATAAATTTCACTAGGTTTCACTTTCCTCGCATTCAGAAAACGAATCACAGATCTGATTTCACAAGCGGCGGGATTTTCAATCAACACCGACATTGTAAACAAGCACAACAAAGCGTACGTGACTGACAGCGATCTCCAAATGGCGCGCGTTTCTTCTCCTTGATACAGAGCGTCTACTGCGCATGTGCGGAACTGCGATCGCAGAGCTGCAGCGGAGATAAATTGAAACGGAACTTACTTTCTGGACGTGCCTCGTATAATAATTAAACAAAATTTTAAAAACCTTTCACGATTATTTAGTAAAAAAACCACTAAAAATATTTTTAGTAGGTTTTTGCAAAACAATCCTGGAAAATTTTACTTTACTTGTTTAATTACTTTGATTAACAATCCTGGAAAATTTTATTTTATTTGTTTAATTACTCTGATTAACAATCCTGGAAAATTTTACTTTATTTGTTTAATTACTTTGATTAACAATCCTGGAAAATTTTACTTTATTTGTTTAATTACTTTGATTAACAATCCTGGAAAATTTTACTTTATTTGTTTAATTACTCTGATTAACAATCCTGGAAAATTTTACTTTATTTGTTTAATTACTTTGATTAACAATCCTGGAAAAGTTTACTTTATTTAAGTCTATCGTTAATTACTTTGATTAACAATCCTGGAAAATTTTACTTTATTTGTTTAATGACTTTGATTAACAGTCTCAACTGCGTTACCATCAGATTTAAGTTTCGAAAATCCATTTTAAAGCATCGTTTGTAATTCATCATTTTTTCCCTTTTTTTCCCTTGATTATCAATGTTTTATTTCGGCATTACATGTAAAATGTTTTCCTTGTAACTTTTGCGTTCGGACAACAAAAACTGGTAGGGAAAAGAGACCAACTCAATGAAAGCCTCAAACTTGTATAGATTTTTTGAAATATTGTATATAAAAAATTTCTAGTATTAATAACCATTATACTAATTGATGATAGAGATCTCAGTGAGTTGATCGGAATGAAACCGGTTCTTGTCGTTCAGTTAATTGACTTTGTTTAAAGCTTCAAAAAACTTTTCCCTTGACAAGTTCTGTTTGGAGCTTTAAATAAAAAAGGATTAACTTTGGTTTTCACTGTTTTTGTTTTTTCAACCTTTACTTTTTCTGTTCCAAATGTATATAATAAAAGTTGCAAATTCAAAAAAGGAAAATAGGTGGGGGATCATGGTTCTTACAATCCTTAAATAATTCTCTCATATATTTCATTTCCCATATTAGATGGTATATATATAAAGAATAAATACAAAGTGGTTAAAAACCCTAATCTAGTTGGGTACTGAAAGCAGCAATAAATGGCGATAATAACGGGAAATAAATGATGCGTTTAAAATCCCTCAAAAGAAAGATAAAGAAGTACATTGGTAAACTGCGTGAATGATACATAAAATGGAAAATCAAAAAATGGAAAACGAAAAAAAGGAAATCTGCATCTTTCGTTGCATCATCACCAGGATGTTAGTTCAACCAAAGAAGCAAATCCATCAGCCTGTTTCTGAACCAATAAAGACACTAATTAAAAATTAGAGTTTACTAAAAATAATCTTAGAAAATTAATCAAAGTAATCTGCGTCTTTATCAGTCCAACCCATACAAGCCGTACAAAGCAGTGCCAAAAATTGCAAACTTATAGCATGAAAATTTTTAAAAAGTTTAAAAATGCTTAAATATCTGAAAAAAATGTTTTCTTTCTGAGAAGACCGAGTCCAAAAAACA
>KK113040.1:112946-183166 GCA_000611955.2 Stegodyphus mimosarum | reverse complement strand
CTTCTCCCCATGATGATCTCTCTCTAACCCGGGGTCGGAACTGAGCTAAAGTCGACTTGTCACCTATATGGTGCTCAAGACTCTGGCCAGCGATAGGCGGATATGACTTTTTGCCACGATGAATGTAATGGGCTTGTACTGATCCTTGTCAGTCAAGTCAAATTGTTGACAACAACATGATTCAGAGAATACCACTGCGTAGTGTTTGGTATGGTGAAAATAATTACGAATTGCCTTTACAGTTTCGCAGGCGTTAAAAATGTTGCAAAAGTAATGCATACGACATCTTTTCATTGAACATGTAATTGCAGAAGACATTCTTAATAATTATATCCAACAGAATTCCTCAATGTCCCATTCAGCTGTTTTCTGATGTTTAGGAATATTTCTCTGTCGGGATTTCTCTATTATTTTGCGGATATTTTGTGGAGCATAATTGAACACAAAAGAAGGACATTTAGTATTCATCACATTAAGAGCATTTGCAGCTCTCTTATCAGGTGCACAGTGATTTTTAGATTTCCCTGTGGGTATACTACATACAATTACGTGAACCTTTAGACTTACTTATTCCGCATTGTCCTGTCATCCAACCCATGCGAAGAAAAAGCATTACGCCCCATATATTCAAGAGACATCTTATCTGTAAGATATAAAAGATAATTTAAAAATTATATTGTTTTTTCCGAAACTCAAGTTAGTGTAATACACAACTACTTTGTGTAAACTCGAGGGGCAACTTTAAAGATATTTGTTTAATTGCTGATAAATCTGAAATGATAAATACTTTATTAGCTATTTTAAAATACTTATAAGATTAGATACATATCAATAAACTTATAAAATTTAAATATATATCAGCTTTAATGCTTATCCGAGGATTTACATTCTGCATCAAGGGAGGATCCTCTCCTTCAAAAAATTGTCCTGCTATGATAAAAATTGTCATGAACCAGCAGGAACTAGAGACAAAGCAATTAAAACTGAACAGTGATCAACCACTTATTGAGCATGCATAGATCGAGAATTATATCCCTCTAGTATGATATACAGCTCTAAGAGGATATTCGGTTTGCTATGGCCTTATACAGAACCGGTATGGTATGGATATGGTAGGAACAATGGCCTAGTATGAACATGTAAGAGATACAGATCTAGAATGGGCATGGTATACAAATTTTAAATTATAAAAATTAAAATTTTTTAATACCACACATTCTATAATACTTCAGCAAGTTCCCTCACAATTCGAGAAGACATTCTAATATGCGCCATGTGTACTGGATTGGAGAACGATCTGGAGATGGACAAGCCAAGGGAAGTGTTATGACACTAAGTAGACATTCCATGGAGTTGTTGGTCGTGTACCTATGGGCATTATTTTGCTGAAAGATTGCTCGCAACAAAAGTGGAAGCATTGGCAATTACATTAGCTAGCAAGATGTTGACATGTGATGTGAAAGATAATTAAAGATGGTAACGTAAGCAATTGTTCCGCAAAAGGTAATGCAAAGTGTGACAAACATGTCTCATGGTGGTGTGGGAGGAAATGCTTGGTCAGGCCTCCTACGCAAACGAATTACCTTTGAACCAAATAAATGCGTATAATCGCTAATATGATACCAAAACATTTCCACCTTGGTGGCCGTGACATCAATGTACACCTTTCGATGGCCAGATATCTCTTACAATATATGCCCAGACCAGATATCTGTTATATCTGTCAGAGATATATGTTATAATGCTATGTCCAGACCTTTTGGAAGATGCTACCTGATCAACACATCTAAGGCATACGAGAGGTAGTTCTGAATGACAAACAGCAAAGGTGTCGGGCTACTTATGGCAGTTCTAATTATCACACGATCATCTTAAGAAGCGGTCATCATAGATTTGCTATTAACAGTTACAGACTCTCTGATATGGAGTTACTGAAAGCAGTATCATTTCACTGTGTCACGGCTATGATTCTCATGATGGGTGATTTACCGGTACGACTACTCCGCTTTTCTGAAGCGACAATACAATTTCCAATGAATGTGCGGCTAAATATTAGCCATAGTGCCGCTCAATTAGTTTTTCAGTGACTGCACAGCATCAAAATAGTAGGTCTAAGGGCGTCGATCGTAAAAGTTCCTTCTGAAGATTCTTTTGGTTAGAGGGTGATAAAGCAAAAGATGCCTCAGTTTGTCGATCACTTTGTAGCCACAAAAAGAAGAATATTGCTTTGTGACTCGTAGCAGATTTTAATCTGGAAAAAGCAATGGGATACAGCCAATCGAGCATTGCTGAACTTGACATTGAAGCAGGGGAGGTGGAAATGTGAAATGCCCTCGCCGGGACTCTAACCTGGACCTCTTGAATACGCGTCGAGTGTGTTACCGTTATAGCATGATAGCATGCTGGAAGGGAGGGGGCTACTATAGAGTAATTAGGGGTTTTTTGGTGCTGGAAGCTTGGAGGCTTGAAAAATGATCAATGCCCTCGCCCGGACTCGAACCTGGGCCTTTCGAATACGTGCCGATTGTGCTGCCGTTACACCCCGAAGACACTCTTGAAGGATGGAGAAAATATCTTATAAATTTACCAAATAATGTCCTCGTTTGGGAAGAAACAAATTTATATTATCATACTGGTTGCATGTATTCTTTATTCCCCGCAGGATCTGACACAGGTCAGATGTATTGAAAGCACATCCTCAGTCCCTATATATAAGAATATATACTGCCACAGTAGCAACTTTACTTTAGACTTTCAATAACACTTTCACAAGCAAGAAAACAAGGTATTCAGAATGTAAACTGACCAGCTTGATAACCAGATTTTAATTGGATAGAGCACATCTAAGATCATGCTAGAAGAGAGTTAGCTGCTTTCCTTTCCCCTCAAAGACATTAAATAATTTGCAGTGGCAGTTATGACAGTCCCGAGTTAAATATATGAAAATGAAATCTACGGTAAGTACCAAGCCTGCGTTCAGAGAAGAAAAGGGCAAATTCTATATTTAAATTGTTTTTCTTCTTTATTTAAAAAAAAGAACTTATTAATTTATTGTATATCACTTGTATTTTGATAATCAAGTTTTATATTTTATCTGGAAGTACATAGTGTAATATACTCTAAATCTCTGGGGAAGGGAGGGATTTCGTTTTAATAGTATAATTAAAGGATGAATATTTCATAAATTGCAATTTATTACGTGGAGACGATATACAAAGATATACGTTTCTTTCATATTTATCTGTTTATTTTTCATAGATACCCCAACCCATAACACCAACATTCTTCGTAAAATTCATAACTAAATTAATGAACTTTTATAGCTGAAAGTAAGACTAGAATCAATATTTAAAACCTTTTCCTGGGGGTTGGGACATATATGTCCCCTGCATCCTTGACATTAAAAAGGGCTTAAAGAAATTTAGTTTGTCATAGAGATTTAAAATTTGCTACGTAACGGAGAGCAGGAAATGGCAAACCTATCTATTTGTTTTTATATTCTTTGCTGGCAAAATGATTGAATAATGGGATAAAATACGTACAGAATTAGTCTCCATAGCCCACGGGAAAAGGAAAGTTAGTTGCCTCTTACCAAAATATTATGTCGTAAAAATATTAAAGTATGATTATAAAAATGCATTATTTGGAAACATTTATTCATAGTTAATCTGAAATTTTCAGGAGAACTCATTTATCACTAAGCATTATTAGTATTTTAAGGAGAAGATTGATTTACTTACATACACTCCTTTAATCCAACCGAACTTGACAGCTCCTTTATCTTCCCCTTTACCCGAAGAAAGATATGGATGACTCTCCTAGAAAGATGCAATGATATAAAGTTATATTTTTTACACTGTATGAATTCAATAATTGGTAATATGAAATAACATTTAAAAGGACTACAAAATCTCAAATCAACATTTTGAACACCTAGACATTTATGAATTTACAATTCATTATAGTCTTACACCTTAAGAAATCGAATATAGGCAAGTAAATTAAATTTACAGATTATTAGTACACTTTTCTATCAAGAGGAAAATACCTTATTAAATCTTGTAGATACTTCAAGGATTAACTACAGAAAATTTTAACACTTAGTTTTAACACTTAAATTTATTACACATATTATAGTAACTCGATATCTCATTGGTTGCCGGAAGTTAGCATTGTATCATCTGAAAACACAAAATTCCATGAGGGGTTTGTTGATAAGTCAGACATTTTTGGAAAGTGAGCGATCTCCTCTTAAAATTTGTAGCTTATTTACTTTTAATGACTAACAATACATACATACTTAAAATATTTTATAAGTTCAAAATAACCTAAGGAAAAATAGAAAATGAGAAATTGAAGAAATTTCATATTTATAATTAAGTTAAATAAATATATGTCAGAGTCAGCTTTCTTCAGACTAGTAAATATGAAACTAAGCTAGAAGCCAATTTGCTTAGTTTCACTTCAGGAAAAGAAGAATTTGCCCATTTATAAAACATATTTCACCACTCGCTATTAAAATTGCTACATCAGGAAGGAAATCAAATAGCAGAATCCTGTTTATTACACACGTAAAATATAGTAAGAAAGAATACATGATTAAATGAGGTGGCTTGCGGAATACAACATGCAGAATTCAGAACACATTGCCATAATTCTGCAACAAATGTGTACTGAATTCTGGCAGCAACAACGAGCGTCGAGTCGCATTGAGCTTGGATGACAGATACGGTTATTTCATGCGACTTCAACTCTACTCGTATGTCTGTCGTATCATCAGTCATAGAGGATGGCGAGTGGTGGCGTGTCAGAGTCTCAGCAACCCATGACTCGATGCTGTCAGTGGGTAATATATCTGGAGGACGTACTATTCAGGACAGAAGTCGAGCACCCGCTGCATCGAGGAGAGTCAAGACAGTACGGGCAGTATGCGACAGAGCATTATCTTATTGAAACCTGGCGTCAAGCATGCCTCGAAAATACGGCACAACTACGGACCTTGACACGTCAGATATGTAACAGCGGCTATTCATATTACCGACTGTGCGAACAAGAAGTGACCAGGATATGTAACCAACGGCACCCCAAAGACCGCGCTAGGTTCTGCGTTCGTGTTGCGATGACGAATGCAAGTTGGCGACGTTTGTTCCCTTTAGTGCCTCCGCACATGGATACGTCTATCATGATAATGTATATTCAGACATGGAAGTCGTTTGAAAAGGAAACGTGATGCCACTCTTGTGTCTAGTGCGGTCACTCGTTGCATCACTGTAGGCGCATGTGTCTCTGCTATAACGACGAAGGAAGTCACAACGGTGGTGACCATGCTGACAGTCAGTGGTCCTGCTGACGTCGTAGCAATGTTCGTGACAACACTTGTTGTCCAGCACTCAAGCCAAATTCCTGACTTAAGGTATGACTATATGACCCTGCAAGGCTGTGAAAACAGCACGTCGGTTCTCTCTTACATTAGTAGCCTGGCATGACATTTACCTAAACATCAATGTTCAAATACGATTTGCAAATGAGAAACCCGTCGTACAGTCGTCCCATTTAGAACAATGCAGATGACGTGACTCATACCTGCTTTGCACAAATATGCTGGAATTCTAATCACTTGCATATCCCAGCATCTGGACGTTTTCGCGCAAATTTGACATTTATTGCATGCCTCCTTCATAGCGTAGCAATTTTAATAACCTGCAGTGTATTAAACTGACGAAAATTTTGCAATCATAAGTGAATGCCATTGCATATTTTCAACTCTCATAGTATTTCATTAAAATTATATTTTTACCGTGACCACTAAAAGCGTACAGTTTTATCTTTGCTATAAATTAATTAAAAAAATAAGTTTTTTATTTCTTAGTCATTAAATGGGACAGTATGGCTTTAAATAACTAGAAATCAATAGACGATTTTACTTACGAATGCTGATTATTTAACTTTAAATGCCAAAAAAAGTTCGAAACAGAAAGTCAGAAATTAATATCATTCAGTTATTTTTTTAATGTAACTATTAAGCATTAAGCATCTAAATTTCTAAAAAATCAGAACTACAAACAACAAATTTTCTACTTCATTTAAGTTATCTCAGAAAACGAACCTGATGGGCTTCGTGAAGTTCATCTAAGGAAGGTCTAATCATGTATTTGTGCATAGTCAAGGAGTTCCTATAATTTTCCAATCGAGGTGCGGCATCTTGATTGTAATCCATAATACTGTCTTCAGAATCCTTGAAGAATTCAGAAAATATAGAATTGGCTCGGCTATTTTTTCCCAGAGCATCTGTGAGAAAGAAGCATGTTTACGTATACCATATGCAAATGAGAAACCGGTCATACAGTCGTCCCATTTGGAAATAAATGGGAGCAGTAATAAAATCGGAATAAAAACCTGAAAGATTCGTTCCAGTTTTAAGGGAACTTATATAACAATCAATATTCATTTGAACAATGGGTTAGAGAAACGTGGTTGAAAATCTATGGAGTCTATGAGAACCAATAAATTAAAATACATCATGGTTTTGAGCACACTGATAACTTTAAAACTCTAAGCCATTATTCTGTAACCATTGTTTCTAACCATTGTTCTCTAACTAACCATTGTTTTCTAAACCATTCTTAATTTGAACAATGGTTTAGAGAAACGTGGTTGAAACAATGTAATAGTTTTCAAGACACATGCATACATAAAATCTATGGCGTCTATGAGAACTAATAAATTAAAATACAGCACGCCTTTGCGTTCACTGATGACTTTAAAATTCTAAACCATTACTCTATAATTAACCATTTTCTCTAACCATTGTTCTCTAACTAACCACTGTTCTCTAAACCATTGTCTCTAACCATTGTTCTCTAAACCATTGTTAATTTGAACAATGGTTTAGAGAAACGTTGAAACAATGTAATAGTTTTCAAGACACATGCATACATAAAATCTATGGGGTCTATGAGAACCAATAAATTAAAATACACCATGCCTTTGAGCACACTGATAACGTTAAAACTCTAAACCATTGTTCTCTAACTAACCATTGCTTTCTAAACCATTCTTAATTTGAACAATGGTTTCGAGAAACGTGTTTGAAACCATGTAATAGTTTTCAAAACACATGCATACATAAAATATATGGGGTCTATGAGAACCAATAAATTAAAATACACCATGCCTTTCCGCATGCCTTTTCCAGTGTGATTTTAATCGTTAGTGATTTTAATCATTTATATGAGAGAAGAAAAGTATTTAAACTGAAGTTTGTTTTTAAAAGTAGGCATGTGAGGAAGACGCCATTCATTAAGTTTAGGCATCAGTAATAAACAGTCTTATTTTAATAACAACAGTATAGCTCATAAATCCGGAGGATGCAAATTACCAGTAAATAAAAACTTACTTTCATTGTTATCTGTGATTATTAGAGAAGATGATCTTCTTCGGCCTGGAATTATAGAAGCAAAAACATCTGGCAAACTCAACCGACTAGGTTTCTTGTCTGAAATTGCTTGCGCCTCGTTGTCTTCTGCATCAAAAGCTGGATTATCACTACAGACGACAGATATCCGGAATCTGCTCCCAAAATTACCTACAAAATATTAATTTTCTTGGATATTACCAAACTAATATAATTAGAAAAAAATATAATTTCGAAACCAATGCAGAAAATGATACAAGTATACAAACACATACACACACACATATACACAATTACACTGTGGAAAAAAAAAGGAAAGTTCTATATCTCCTGTACTACTGGGCTGATTGACGAAATTCAGCTTGCGTTTTTTCATGTCTCGAAAGTGCGATTTAGGTTATGTATTAGATTTATATACAGCATTGTTCTAATATAGGTATTTTGACAAAAATTTGGACTTTTTCTGAAATGACATGCCAATTTTTTTCCGTATTTCGAGTCTACGACTCAAATTATGCCCAAATTGCTAAGTTTTGTAAAAATACCACGAGTAGTTTTTATAAAAATTAGCTCTCAGAATTTTAACTCCCTCAATGTTAATTGAATTTGATATATCTTTATTAATATCTCTTTTTTTATTAAAGATTCTTTCTTCCGGAGTTCAAAATTTAAGCTTAACCCAAATACAATTCGCACATTTTTTAAAATTTACTTTTAAAATTTGTATTTTTAAATAGTTTTTATAAATTTTTCGAAAAAAAAATTTGAATTATAACCTATACAGTTTTTACCCCCATATTAGAGTAGATGCATTTCTAAGCGGACCTGAAGAAAATTATAGCTTTTTATTCAAAATTTCCTAAGATATACATAAATTACATGTTGGCGCGTTTTAAAATTTGGCTTATTTGTTATAAGCGATAATAATGCCAAATATGGCTTACGCACTTTGTGAAAATTATTTGAAAGTATGAAAGGTGACTTTTTTCCCCGTTCGTCTGCTAGATGAAAAAAAAGGAAAGGAAAATAGATTGCTATAAATTAAGAAGTTCGTCAAGTGAATTATTCTTGGCGCAAACTGAAAAAAAATCTGCCAAGATAAATTTTTACATTTCTCCGTAAATTTCGAACCAAATTTTACAAATTTTAACATAAAGGCATAATTTGAGTCGTAGAATCGAAATATAAAAAAAATTGGCATGGCATTTCAGAAAAAGTCAGATTTTGTGTCAAAATACCTACGTTAAGACAATGCTATATATAAATCTAATATATATATCCTAAGTTTCGAGACATGAAGAATGCAATTCGAATTTCGTCAATCGGCCCAGTAGAACGGGAGATATAGAACTGTCCCCCCTTTTTTTGCAGTGCACATGCATAAATTTTAATGTATTCTTTTTGTTTCAATTTTGATGTGTGTACATTCGATTATACATTTTACCATCTTCTTGATTTAATTTAATTACTGTCATTTACTATTGTTATAGATAAATACACATATTGCAGAGCATTTTGAAAAACAATTAATAATTATCATTAATATAGCGCAAAATGCTTGGAAATGAATGAATTGAATAATGAAGAAAGAGATAAATAGAATTAATATTTTCCCATAGTAGTAAATTACAAACAGGAAATCACAAAAATGTATAACTAAAAAATAAAAAATGAAGCAAAATCAAATTAATAATGTAAAACAAAATTCGAGCAGCATTAAAAAGTAGCCGCAATTCTTTCGTCTTGAAAAAGACCAAAGAATTTTCAACTGTGAAGAAATCCGAAAGGAGTAAATTTGACTGTGGAATCAAGAGAAAAATAAAAACCAAATTGTACATTCTTAAAACTTCAGTTTATAATCTAATAACTTGAAAGATTTATCATCAGAGTTTAAAAAAAATTAGGTATTTAAGAAATTTAAAATAAATATAAAAATCGTAAAATTAAGAAGAAATTAGAATGCGTTATTGTTACATTAGTTTCAGTATAATACTAGAAACAATTCTAAGCTAAGCAGTTGTAAGCTAACAGGTTCATTAGTTTAAGAAATAGGTCTGAGTATATAAGATGTAGAACATAAAACTTATATTTAAAATGAGCTGTTCAAAACAGCAAAGCTTGTCTAGATATAAAAAATGTTGAACACAAAATTTTGTATAAACTTCTATCAAGTGAATATTTCCTGTATTGCCAGAGTACAAAGTACATACATATTAGAAAAAAATAGAAACTTGCAGATGATTAAAATATATATATACAAATCTGAAAGTTTCAGATTTCAAATTAGATCCAAAGAGGCGTTTTTTTAACGTTTCGTGTGTTACCTTTATCTATTAAATATCACGTTCTTCGCACTCAAACCACAAAATTCAGTTCAAGAGCAATATCGCAAAATAATTTTACAATGAGCATATCTTTAGATTTTCCGATACACAGTCTCACGCACTGGACATAAAAATCTTTTTTTTCTGTACAACGCTGCCATTGCTCGCTTTGAAATCCTTGTGTTTGTTCATCAAAACTTCGTTAAAGTTTTACAAAATATGAAATCGATAATAAAACAAATTCGAAATTTCAAATTTGGGCTTCCATATGTCCATATTCGGGTGGAAACGTTCAATATTCAAAATTTTATGGCTCTAGGTACCGTTGTTTTATAACAATGCCAGAAACACACACATATATATATATTTATGCAGATTCTTCATTATTTGATTTCTTTAAATATAATACAGGGCGATAATATTTAGTGGCAACAATTTGAAAAGTGATACAACGCTTTTAGTGAATCAACGCAAAATGCCAAGTTCTTCTGGAAAAGTTGCCCCTTTGGACTAATAACTTTCGAAACTATACGGTTTCAGTTAAGTGCACTAAGAACTTAACTTGAAAATATTAACTTCAATAATATTATTAGTCATATCATATAAAAATAAAACAGCAGGACATCTTACAGAAGTGGACTTATAAATTATGAAAGAGAAATTTAACGGAATCGTTCTTAACGTATGTTACTTCGATATTATAGCTTCTAATGTTTTTGAAATTTTATTTTATTAACAGATATATAATTCTTATATATCTGTTCCATGATTCTTCCATTCATTGCATGTGATCATGAATATAATGATTACTGAATTGTTTTTTAAAAACCTTTTTATACTTTTTATTATTTAAAATTTTTTTTTAAACTAAAAGCGCAAAACTTCAGAAAATTTTCAAGAATTTTATTAATACTGGGAAAAGTAATAAAGAAGAAAAAACTTAGGAAATGTACTTCTTTTATAGCGTATCAATTAAATATGACTGAAGTAGTCTCTTTCTTTTAGGGTCACACGCTCACAGTATAAACTTCTGTTCAGTTCATTTAAATCCGGTCTCATTATTACTTAAAATCACGGGGCTGTTAAAAACAAAGAATTGAATCTTTTGATTTAAAAATCTATTTCTTAAATAATACCATTCTAGCTAAAGAAATGGAACAAAGTTTGATGAACAACCCAAATTAGGTGAATTTCTTAAAAAATTTCATAAAAGACTTCATTTGAGAAAGGTAACTTTATTTGGAAGATTAATATTTAGTCAGGCTGACAATGCGAAGGTAGAAATTCTTTTTAGTTAGTTTTTTGTTTCGTTTTCTCTTATTAGGCAGGAATATATTGGACACTAAACAGAAAAGATTCTATATCAAGTTGAAAAAAAAATGCTGTGAAATAATTGATGCGTGTTATGATTGCAAACACTCATGCGTGAAAAATATACAGGAAGTGTATTCGTTAGAAGAATATTCAAAAATTGATTTCAATTTTTGCCCGAACAAGCGAATCAACTAAAACGCAAGCAAAGAACAATGTAAAACAATGTAATAGAACAACATAAAACTATTAACATTTTTATTTTACATCTTAACCGGCTGGAGAGCAGTAGAAACAATGAAGATTTTGATTATTATATGAGAAAAAATTAACTGACGAATTATGATTGTTAATACATGTATCATCTCATTCGAATTAAATAAGTGACTCATACATGAAACTCAGGATTCGCAAACAAGAATGTTTTTAGAGTTGCGAAGACTAAAATGATCTTACGTTATCAGGCTCAATTAAGGAAAATTAATTCTAATAACATAACTTTAATTATGATTAATTCTAATGTTATTAAGATTATGACTAGCTTATACTAAATGACAATTACAATCCAAACTCTAGTGCGCGACAAAAAGAGCGACACAAAATTAAACCTCCATCTTTATTTATAGTTTAGTTCCTATTAAAATCTGTAGCCAGAGCGGTGCCTATACACTTTTTCACTTGAGGCAAAGCGGTAAATGTGTGCCTCTGTATACAATGCAAGATTAGTTTTTTACTTATTTGTGGGGGGAAGGCATAAATAAATAATATTAAATGATGTTTGTAAACATAACATTATACAAAACTCGAATATACACTCATGTCCCTAAATTAAGAATAATTCGGAGTCACTCGGAAATCGAACGTCTGGAATGTGGGCGTACCCAACTGGAAGTATCAGACGAACTTGGAATTGCCCAGAGTGTCATCTCCAGGCTTTGGCAACAATTCCAAGATGATGATAATGGGAGTAGACGTTACAGCACAAGTCGCCCCAGAGTTACAACGCCGAATGAGGACCGTTATTTGGCAGTTACTGCCAAAAGAAACAGGCGGAGCACAGCCTCAGACCTGTCTCGTCAGCTCTCGTCAGCCACTGGTCCGACAATTTCAAGGCAGATCGTGTACAGACGCTTAGGGCAGATTGGTCTATATGCTCGTAGACCTGTCAGATGCGTTCCACTTACTGCAACTCACTGTCGCCTGCGGTTAGCCTGGAGTAGAGAGCATGCATTGAGGACACCGCAACAGTGGAGTTGTGTGATGTTTTCCGACGAGTCCAGGTTTAGCTTGCTGTCTGATTCTCGCCGGACTTTCATACGGAGAGCTCTAGGTACCCGTTACCACCAAGAAAACATCATTGAACGACACCGTTACGATGGTGGAGGAGTGCTCGTTTGAGGTGGAATTATTCTGGGTTCCAGAAATGATCTGCATGTTCAAATTGGAACCATGACAAGCCAAATCTATCGGGACGTCATTCTAGAACAACATGTACGTTTGTTTCGGGGCGCCATGGGCGCACAATTTGTGTTTGTGGATGACAACGCTCGTCCTCACCGTGCAAACGTCGTAAGCGAATGTCTTCAATCAGGGGATATCACCCGTATGGACTGGCCAGCATTCTCACCGGATTTGAATCCAGTAGAGCACGTGTGGGACATGCTTGGCCGACGAATTGCAGCCCGTCAACCCCCTCCTACATGTCTACCGGAATTGTCTACATGTCTTCGGAGAGCGTTGCTTTTTGAGTGGTGTAATATCCCCCAAGATCAGATAGATAATTTGATACTCAGCATGCCTAGGCGTTGTACGGACTGTATTGCATCGTCTGGGAGACATACAATGTATTAACAATCATACCAACCATGTAATATTGGTTTTTTGTAAATAGGTTTTTTTGTAATTTGCAGGGAGAAAAAATCGCTAATTTTTTTAATAATATCAAACATATAGCATCTTTTTTTGCTCTTTACTTTTTGTTTAATAAATAAGCTATACAAATAAGTCAAATTTGTTTTGCTTCTAACTCTTCCTTTGCCTGATTTTGCATTATACTTAATTTATGGACATGAGTATATATATGCATTATTATCCATATGTTGTGCGTGTTTGTATAATGTTAATTTTTTTAGCAAGAAGCATATCTTTTCATATCGATCCCGGATCAAAGATTCAATGGAACAAAACTAAATTTTTAAAAGATATTTTTTACGTCAAAATCAATTAAATTACATTAGAATTAGTAAGAACAGTTTGTTTTAAATCTTTCACAAAGTACTCAAAATTTTAAAATTCTTTTTTTAATTCTCTAAAACTGAAAAATTTATTTTGTTTCAATATGAACAATAGGATTCTTAAAAAAACATTTATCTTACTTTACATCTTTACATCCCAGTTGACAAAGAAGGAAACAATTTGTTTAATTCTTCAGCATCTGATCTGCTTCAGAAATAACTTTAAATGAAGCAACCCATAGAGTTCCAGCGCAACATGAGTGTGAATACAAGCTAAAAACTTCTATTCATGCGCCTCGTTTATTGGAAAATTTCATACAAAGAGAAAAATGTGCAATAACTAATAATATGGTGCATTTAATTTTGAATTACACTTGTTTATTCTTCTGATGATTTTCTAGCAGTGGTTTATTAAATTGCAAAACTCAGCAGTTATGTCGCCGTCTATGTTCAGTTAGTGGACTTTGGTAAGTGTGTTATGACTAAGCAAAGAGCTACTAATGTCAGAGTATAATATTTTCTGTGAAAGTGTAGTCTATTCAATTCCATACATCACAAAGTGTAATTTGTTCCTTAAAGCTACTTTCAATAAAAAAGTTTAATGTTAGAAAATATTATACACACCACTGTTCATGTCGTTTGAGAAAAAATTAATGCTATTAGTTTATCTTTTTCTTTTTTTAGCTGGACTGTTTATAACACAAATTCATTTAATATTCACTGATGTATTCCAAAATTAAAAGTTAAAAATCATAAGCTTCTAAAAAAATTCTGAATTTTTTATTGAATATCTAATTTGGAGCCCCTTCTATTTGTTCACCTGAGGCAAGTGCCTCTCCTGCCTCACCCTCCTTCCAGCCCTGTCTGTAGCTAAAACTTCTAGATGATTTATTTATTGTTTGCTCAATATTTTATTTCTGCGTAACAAAAGCAACGGACAAAATATTTTTGGCCAACTGAGCTACTACTGTTTAAAAGAAACTTCAAAAAATTTTATGTGAGCACGTCATTTTCAATTAACCCTTAAAACGTTTTCATTTCTATTAACGGTTCTTGTGATTTCAGAGAGAAAAAACGTTTATTGATATGTCTGTAAAACATCAAAGGATGACATAAGTAAATTCATTTCAGCCTTGTTTGATTTCTTCAGATAAGCAGACAAAGTTTTAAGAAATTTATTGAGGCATTTTTTCCTCATTGACTGGCATTCAGCCGATTTAGGCTTGGCCAGTACTAAGGCTGGAAGTGGTGGCCACCTACCAGGTGGGCCACTGTTATCTCCTATGATGGAACAGACAATTACAACCATGCCATCTCCGATATTCGAATCCGGGCCCTTCGATATCTCCGTAGACTCCCGCATCCACTATACCGTCTGGGCAGCTGATTTGTTTTTGACAACTAGAGACTGAATTGATAAACTGATGAAACTCGTTGAAGTTCTGCAATTTAACAAGACGTTATATTACCCGAGTATTTTTGAAACTTCTGTGTCCATTCAAATATAAATCCCTGATAATGTATCTTTAAGGAAATTGTTTTAAGAAAATTAATCGCTATAAGAAAAATTTACAAGACTATATTCTGTTCAGAACAAAGAAGATTTACAACATCATATTTAAAAACTGCATTAATAACAATTCTAAAGAATAGTATTATGTAATACCTGTACTTCCGTCAGATTCCATGCTTTTATTAAAACCTTCAGTTTCGGCCCAATCGGTGAAAGTTTTCTTAGGCGTCTATGAATCCCGAAATTAAGGATAGCATTCCATTATGGTTTTCTTTTATGGGCTCATTTTGAACTAAATGACTTTTAAATACGAAGGATAGAAACACAGTATTCTCAATGCAAAGATAGTCTCTCTGAAGACGAAGAGATTTTGGACAACGAGCGACCACGAAGGAGGAATGGTATCCACTACCTTCCAATCATACATCGATGCTATATGGGGGAATAAGGCACCGTGCTTCTTCTTCGTCGTCACCAAACCGAAATTCTTGTTTGGAATGCAGCAGGTTGACGCAGCAAATATGTAGATCATCCGAAACTTTTTATTGCGTTGTCATAGGAACAATATATCTCAAGGACTAATAAAAAAGTAATATCATGACATGATATCTCACGAAACAAAGGATCGAAAGTTCAAACTTTAAAGGAATTTATGCTTTAGTGATTCCATTTTCAGTGTTGACCAAATACATAAAAAACGAGCAGTTATGAAATTTATCCTCCTAGATGCAAGGTTGATGTAATGCTATCATAAAATAAATTTTTATATTCGACATATTGAGCGGATTTGAAACCTTTTACGCTGTTGTTTCTCAAATGTTCTGTAATTCAAACTGTTCATTCAAACTGTTCATGTAATTAAGAATTCATAAATGGAATTTCAATTCCAGTCATATTATTCTGTATTGCGACTGCACATTGCGTTTGAGGAAGAAACAATTGATATTAATTCAGTAATAAAAATAATTACAATCGAATCAGATAAAAATCAAAAAAGCACCGCTTTCATAAAATAGTTTCGAACACTTTGTTTCGATTATTAGTTTTCATCACTGGAACGATTTACTAAAATAGGAAAAATACCCTACTATCCTTTCCCATATAAACTTCTGTATCAGAGACGTACTTTATCGGAATATCACTTTATCTATTGCTAAATTACTCAAGATTTTTTTCAATTAACAGTATCCATAATTTTCATTTAATTAAAAATATTTATCGTTTTTGATAACTTAGCAAAGCGCCATATTTTTAGAATAAAACTAAAAGAAAAGTGTGCATGATGTTTAAATCGTCACGAAAAAATTCCTTACATCAAATGACATAGATCTTCGAGTTGGTGTCCAAAGAGTTCCCAGTGCATAACGTTTAGATTTAAAGAGGTATTGGTATATGACTTTTAATACTTTCATGACACTTCAACAATAAATCATCACTCTTGTATAACTATATATTGGGTTGGTAACTAAGTAATTGCGGATTTTTTTTAGAAAATCAAAGACAATTTTTTGATGGAACTAAATAACTTTATTTTGTAATGTATTGCCCATTTTGATCAATGATCTTTTGCCATCTTTCAGGCAGCATCATAATCCCATGTTCATAAAACTTCTGGTTTTGATTAGCAAAAAACTGAATTAGGTACGATTTGACATCATCATCATTATTGAAATTTTTACCATTCAAGGAGTTTTGTAAAGATCGAAACAAAAAGTAATCAGATGGTGCAAGGTCAGGACTATATGGTGGATGCGGCAAAACATCCCAACCAAGCTCCAATAATTTTTGCCGAGTGACCAAAGATGTGTGTGGCTTTGCATTGTCATGATGGAATACAACACTTTTTCGATTTGTCAATTCGCGCCGCTTTTCTTCAACTGCATTGTTTAATTTCGTTAGTTGTTCAATGTAGACATCAGAATTGATAGTTCGGTTGGGTGGTAAGAGTTCAAAGTAGACAATTCCTTTGTAATCCCACCAAACTGATAACAAAACCTTCTTTTGATGAATATCAGCTTTTGATGTTGTTTGAGTTGGTTCACTTGGTCTGCTCCACGATCTTTTACGCTTGATATTCTTGTAAACAACCCATTTTTTATCGCCAGTTATCAGTCGTTTTAAAAATGGATCATTTTCATTACGTTTCTTTAGCAAATCGCAGCTGTTAATGCGTTGCGTTAAATACGTTTCGTTCAGTTCGTGAGGAACCCATGTATCGAGTTTTTGAACATAGTCAAGTTGTTTTAAGTGATTTTCAATGCATGTATGTGATACATGAAGCTTCTCTGCAATCTCACGTGTTGTACTGTGACGATCCGAATCGATTATTGCTTCGATTAGGTCGTCATCAACTTCAACTGGACGACCAGAGCGTTTTTCATCTTTGAGTGAAAAATCACCAGAACGAAATTTGGCAAACCAATTTTGACACTGCCGTTCTTTTAAGGCTTCGTCACCATAAACAGCACATAACTTTTTATGAGCTTGCGATGCGTTTTTCTCTTTGCGGAAATAAAATAGCAAAATATGACGAAAATGTTCCTTTTGATTTTGCATTTTTCAACGAACGCCAAACGAAAACTACGCAACCGATCAAAAAACATTTTTTACTGATTCACAGCTGAATTGCCAACTATCAAATAACAAAATGTGTTTTACATTTGTACTACGTCTGCAAACCTAAAAATTCAATTGAAGCCATCTATGAGTGAAATCCGCAATTACTTAGTTGCCAACCCAATAGTTAAGTTTTTTTGCTAGCAATTGTATCCCCCAACTGAATCCATTTTTATATGGCAAGCAGTAGCCACTTTTAGGTTTTTGCCACTACTAAGGCCAGAAGTAGTGGTCATTTTATTATGACCTCCACTTCTGGCCTTGGCAATGGCAAAAACCTAAAAGTGCCTAGTGCGTGGGCTGGCACCTATAGGCGGCCACAGTTACATCCTATGAGGGGACAGAATTTATATCCATGCCTTCTCTTGATTACGAACCCAGGCCCTTTGGTATCGCAGTCGGCTTCCCTAACCACTATACCGTCTGGACGGCACTCGGTTCAAAATACTAGTTTTATTCCCGCCTAATAAATATGGAGCAGTTAGGGGAATTCAAGTCATGGTTCGAGGATCATTACTTAACTTACTAATGTAGACACGTGTATATGAATGTATGATAAACTATCCATTTGAACACACTGGATTTATCAACCAGGTTTGAAACTGCGGTCATATCAGCCAAGGTCATATCAGCTCTTGACGTTGCAAGATAGGGATACATACTGGCTGAAGTCCGTCAACAACAAGGTTAGCCAGCTTACGCCTCCTTCCTTACCTTATTCTTTAATTGAAGCTCGGGTGATCTATAGAGGGGATAACTGCTGCTCAACATGATAAGCCTACCATGTTATTGTCTCTAAAGCGTTCTTTGAATAAAAGATTGGGAAAGGCATTCAGAGATCTGACTTCTATCGAGATTAGATAAATATCGAGTTTTTCTACTGCAGACTTGCAAGCAAATCTACATACTGAAAGTGAAAGCTTCAATTCTGGTATTACATGCATTGTTCACAACTATGTCACGCGCTGTCCATTGAGTACAAATGAGAAAGTTTGTGTTAAGTAGAAGGGATGCTACTATTTTGTACCAAAGGTTATGAGAAAAATCCTGATAGTAACGATTATAATTTAATTATCATCGAGTTAAAACATTGCATTTTATGCTGAAAATTTCTTTTCTTTTATGTAACAAATTAATAATTGCGTATTTAACACATTTTTATGTATTCTATAATGATTTAAATTTTTTATCCACCATAGGCTCTTTAACCTGACAAATGATTGCGAAAAACAGAATAATCGAAGATCACTTTCGATTCTGTCTGCTGCGGGCTCAGAAAACATAAAAGTTTTAGGCTCTAAAAATAGCCCCACCATTAACAATTACTTAACCACCAATAGTTTAAAAATCTGAATATTAAGTAATAGTGTAGACTACCTAAATATTTATGAATGATTTCTGAAAATAAAGGAATGATTCACCATTATTATATCTGCATAATATCACTCGGAGACAGTTTGGTTGCAGCTACGTATGTATGTCTTTCATTTCGAAAGCAGAAAACTTTTATGAAGGTCTTGTGAATGCATAATTTCTTACGTCATTTATTTTGAAGGAACTGCAGAAGCGTATCTTATTTTTTTAAAATTCTATGAGTGCCAAATGAGCAAAATCAATTTTTTTTAAGTTGATGAGACTTAAATAATAGAAAGGTATGTAAGCTATGTATCTATGCAAATTTTCTATGTATAAAATCGAAGCAAATTAAAGAAAAATATTTGTGCCGGAATTATTAAAAAAACTGAAAACTTGTGCTTTCATGAAGCATTTTTTAATATGCAAATTCTACTATAATTTCATAAGCATAAAAGTAGACTTTTGTGAAAGAAATTGAAATGCAATTCAAGAAATGGATTAATCCGAAATAACAGCTATTAAAATGTGGTCTAATTTAAAGGATCGAAAGTTTGATTTAGGGAAAGGAGAAAATTTAGCTAGTTTCCTTTTTACTTCCTTGAACAAAGTATTGTAATTGCCAAAAACTTCGGGTGTCATATTTTAACGAAAATATCCATTTTAACTGCTCTCGAATCCATGTAAATGATTTTGTTTTTTGCATGACATCTGTACGTACGGATAGATGATTATTATTTCCAAAAGGGATTCTAAAGGGGATTAAGAAAGACTTTTTTCGTGACGTCTGTACGTACGTACGTATGCATGCATCTCGTATAGCTAAAAAACGAATAATCGTAGAACGTTGAAAATTTTGTATATTAAACTGCAATAACGTGTAGTTTTGCACCTCCCTTTCGTGTTGCAATCGTCTGCACCGTCTGTGTTTTTTCGGTTTTATATGTTAGTAATAGTGCATATTTTGCTTTAAAAGAGATTGAATTATTGTTTCTTATGTTCTGGTTAAGGTTTTAATTAATCTGCATGCAAACGTTGTAGAATTATCAGAAATTTAAAAGTCTATGTGGCGCTAGACTGCCATTCGTTTACATTTGGATCTCTTCGTAGAATAGTGAATAAAATCTGTTGATGCACCAAATTCAGTGTCTTTTTGCCCTGTTAGACCAAAAGTTAACTTTCAGTTTTGTGCAACGAAAATTTTTTTATCTTCTTGCCAGTTGGTAAAATTGCTTATTTTGCTGTAGAAACTCTAATTTTACTCCTAAAAGTAATTTTTTGAACTGTTTGTAAACCTATTTGGTGTTTTAAGTTTTTATGTATTTTACAATTTTTAATGAAGATGTTTTGTTTTTTTGGCATTTTCGCTTTGTCGCTGAGTGCAAATTGATTGGATTGAATTAGAAGTACATCTTTAATGAATTTAGAGGAAATACGTTTAAACTGTAGAGACATCAGGTTATTACGAAGCAGGAGAGATGAAAAATATGCATTGCCTTCACCGGAGATCGAACCACGGACCTCTGAATTACCGGCTCAGTGTGCTGACCATACACCACGAAGGCACGCTAAGAATGTGGGAGATATACCTTATATACTCCCCTTTCTAAACGGCGACTAGGGTTTTAGGGGACCTAGTCGCCAAATCCTGGGTGTGGAGAGTCATCATCCACAACCCTTTTAGTTCGGGCGCCACTGTAGAGACATCAGGTTATTACGAAGCAGGAGAGATGAAAAATATGCATTGCCTTCCCCGGGGATCGAACCACGGACCTCTGAATTACTAACATATAAAACCGAAAAAACGCAGACGATTGCAACACGAAAGGGAGGTGCAAAACTACACGTTATTGCAGTCTAATATACAGTGTACTGACCATACACCACGAAGGCACGCTAAGAATGTGGGAGATATACCTCATAAAACGAAGTTCAGAAAAAATGCGTATAACTTAACAGGCTGTACATTAATAATAAACTTATGTTTATTATTAATTAATTATAATACTTACTTAGTATAATAAACTTATGTTTAAAGACATGAGTACTTCATACATTTTGAAGAAATACGGATAATTGCGACTTCCCTAACTGATGTTCATTAATTTGATCGAGAAGATATAGAAGGCTTATTTTTTATTATTGTCAGGAAGATTATAACATTATCTTTGTGCTCCAGATAATTTTAAAAGTCGTGCTGATATTCAAAGTAAGTCTACATATTTGAATACTTATATTATTTTGTAAAACTGCATGTTCGTAGATTATTGAGAATTCATAACTACAAAGAGTTAAATAAAAGAATTCCCATAAAGACTGGATAACAAGAATCTTAACCACAGTTTTCTAAGCCAATTACCTCAGCAAAGTTTTATTTTAATCCAAACGTTTTGAGAAAGCTGTGCAGATCATTTGCATGGAAAAATGTAACTCAGCTGAAAAACTGTCTTGCAGCAATTATCTGAATTCCGCAAGGAACATCCATTAAGAAAGACAGAACGGCAATAAGCTCCTTAGCTACCAATTCTGTTATGCTTGCTTTAATTTATGTTCTTTATAATGGAAGTACTTTCCAGTCACCAGGGGAAAATGCTTTGTTCATGGAAATACCTCAAGGCTCCTTATTTGAGTTTTACTACTTGTTAAACTTAGTTTTGATTTATTCGATTATGGCAAAGTTTACTAGGGCTGTCTGCCTAATCAGAGGGATGCCTTCGTGGAGTACTTTCTAAAGGAAATGGCTCGTATCCATGTTACACATGGTAAAACTAGAAAAACGCTCATCCGGCCCTGTCACCTGGAATAAAACCCAATTTAAAATACTATTATTCAAAGTCTTTACCACTCCATCACTCGTGGGGTTTTTTAAAAGGGAAAGCTCTATCATAAGAGTTTAATTCTTTGACCGAAGATGTTCGCTTCAACTACGAAAAACTATCTTTATGCAGATTAATAATGTCGTTGTAAAATATATATTTTAAAATTAACGAGAAAAACTTTCAATCATTGCTTTCACTTCACGTAAAAAAATTAGATTCATCGTCAATACTATCAACTGAAAAAAACATTCAACTGAGAAACAGTTGAAATTCTGAATAATTTTTAGTTAATTTTCTCTCTGATTCTGAATTGATTAACAATTTAATATAATTATTTAAACTTTTTATTCCTCGGAATCGAATTAAGTTAATTTCTAGGAGTGCACCACGTAAGTAGTTACAGAGGTTGCAAAGAATACCAAAGAAAATTCGAAAAGAAAAACTCACAACCACAGCAGAAAGCACCTACCCTCAATGAAGAGAATTTCCCGAGTCAACTGAAAGCCCCAGTACAAAGAACTATGCCGCAAGTACTGTACAGTGATAAATTGAAAAGTAACATTACTCCTCCGCCCGAAAGACTACAAGACGCATTTGACTGGATAAATGATGAAAAAATCAACTCGTTCCTGAATACCATCATCACCCTAATCGGAAAAATTAAACGGGCGAAAACTCCAGCTGAAAAACTACGAAATGGATTTGAAGCTGCTATGATACTAGTAAAATTCGCAGAGGAAGAAAATTGAAGCAAACGATGAGGACACGTGACTCCTGCTGGCCAACCAGAATGCAAACAGCATCTAGATGAAATTCGTAGCTCCGCCCTCACTTTGATATCCCGCTCTTAACTTTTTACATCTCATTGCTTCGACAGACATCTCTTCGAATATGGGTACGAAGGTCTCATTTTCTCCACCATCGAGAATTTTAAAAGTTATGTTTCCCTTTTCCCCACGTGTTACACACAGGATGGGGCTTTTTAGCCTAGGAGCCTGTTGTCATGTGCTTCGCACCTGAGCTTTTTGCTATTTAAGAGAATTCAAACTCATAATTCAGTACAAATTAAAACTCCAGTAAAAATGCAAAATTCACTCAACAAAAATATTCTTATCGACGCACTCTTATTAACGAATTCATAATGCGCCTGAATCCAGTTTTTAATGACCAGAGTCTTATTGTTTTCCTGATGAAAGGAAAATAACTTCGGTTGTTATGTTAAAATCCCTCGGAATGGTAGTTCGTCTACTAAAGTATGCTTCTGAAGCATTCTAAGACATTCCAGTATATAGAGAAATATACTATTTCGCCAAATGTCGTCAGTTTGTCTTTGGAGTAAAAATATATCGTTACCCAGAATTAAGCGTACTAACACTTATTAATTATGTACCCAGAATTAAGCGTACTAACACTTATTAATTTCACTAAGCGATTAACCACTATTACAAAGTATTTCATTGCCACAGTTATCACGTGCGACCGAAGACAATTTAGACAATTTAGACACAATTTTAAAACAAATCTGATGCGGGCACCACATCACACACACACACACGCACGCACGCACACGCACACACGCACACACACGCACGCACGCACGCACGCATGCACGCACACACACACACACACAAACACACACTTTGTTTTATTATATGTAGAGATGATATATTAATAAAAGAAAATACCAGAACTTTAGAAAATAACGTGTAGACATAATGGAATTTAGAATATGATGAGTGTGTATATTTTGTTTCATTTTCATACCATTACAGGAAGTAGATTTTAATAAAATCCTTCTAGGGTAATAGAACGATTATAAAAATACTAAGAAAAGCATTTTGACGAGAACGAATAAAACATTTCTGTATTTACAAACAGAAAAGAATAATACAGTTCCGATGAGAAACATCATGTTCTTTACATATGAATAAGAAATATAATAAAAAGCTGTATGCGTGTGATGTTAGATAAATTAATTTTTCTAAATATTAATTTTGTATAAATTTAGTTTCACTAAAACTAACCGCATTCGAAAACAAATAACAGCCAGAAAATTTATTGCATATCTGTAATACTATTAGTACCGTATCGAAAAAATACTTGTTTAAATGACATGCAACGATTTTAAAGCAAATAAATCCGAGGCTAAAGTCTGAAACGATTTTCTGTAGATGTGTTTCTCAAGTTTTACCTGTATATATTTTTGATACTCGTAAACTGGAAATCAACGAAGGTCAACGATGAAAAAGCAATTTTGGAAGGAAAAAGTGACGCTTCTGCATTTAAAAATACTTCAGTTTTCTGAAATGATATGTTCTTTTTCCCAATTAGAAAATTTCCGAATTTACTTCCAAATTTAAATTCATTAAAATCTGCCTAAAGCGATACCTTACCTTATTTACAATTCATTATCTACCTAATATGTCCATAAATAAAGCTAACGCGTTCTTCCAGGATTTACATTTGCTTATTGAACGTAATTTCAGGCATCGCGGAAGATTTAAAAGGTTTTAAAAAAAATTTTCGAAATTGAAGTTACATTATGAGAAAACGAACTATTTATTTGTTTAATTCTTTCTATTTTAAGAGATTAGGTATATAAACATAACGTAGTAATAATTCGGTTGCCTTAGTTGTCTCTTATGCTTGAGAATTTACTATTCGCGTGTCCCAAAGTTAAGGATAATTAAATCCAAAACGAATCCTGTGTTTATGGTCTGCACTTACTGTCTAACCTACCGTGAACCTAATGCCTAACTTAATACAAACATATTGTCAAACTTACTCTAAACCTATTTAACTGTACATCAATTGACAAATAGCTATTCTGCATGCAATCAGAAATAAAATACAACCTCTTTCCAGAAAGATCGGTGAAATGTGTCTATAGTTACAATGGATTGCTATCTTACGTAAAAAACCTCTGTCCCTTCGAAATAATTCCCGTTGGTGATAATGCACATCTGGGAATAGCTGTACAAGTTTTGGAAACTCCTGGCGTAATCATCTTTAGCGATGGCCTTCAGCTGAATCGTAACATTCCGTTGAATGAACAAAATGTCCGAAAGCCTCTAGCCCTTCAAGGCTGATTTTAGTTTGGGGAGCAAGAAAAAGGCCGGAAAGACAAGTCTGCGGCGTAAAGTGGGTGATTTAGAGCCACAACTACCCTGTTCGGCAGGAACTGCTGCACCAGAAAGGCAATGTGTGATCAGGCATTGTCGTGGAGCAGGGTCCAATTGTCTTCGTTGGCGTACTGGGCGTACCCTTTTGATCTATTGCAGCAGACATTTCAGTATTTACCCGTATGCAGCGGCATTTAACGTAATGCCCTCAGGGAGCAATTCTTTATGGATGAGAGTCTCGAGAGTCAAAGAACACCACGAGCATTGTCTTGATAGGGATTTCTTACTTCATACCTTCTTGTTTTTCGGCGACCCTAAACCTCGCCACTCCATACTCTGACGCTTACCTTCTGGGTCGTCTGACGTTTGCCTTCAGCCACCAGATCTCATTGGCCGTGACAATGATTTTCAGGAAATTTGGATTTCAATTCGCCATGTCAATGAGGTCTCCACAGGCATCAGGCTGAAGTTGCATTTGTTCCACCGTCACAGTGTGGCGCAAGAGACAGGAGCAAAGCTTGAGTTTACCCAAATTATGAGTGTCCGCACTAGGTGAGCCGTTTCACGACCAATACCCATTTTTTCTATCATTCACACTGTTGCACGACGATCCTGGGACAAAAGTTCTTTCACTCTCTGTACGTTGTCGGGGTTGCGTGTAGTTGCTGGCTCACCACTTCGGGGAGAGAGTCTTCAGTTGTATCCCACCCTTCTCAGAAGCGTTTGAACCATTGATGCGCGCACTTAAATCTGACAGCACCTTCTTCATAAACTTTTAATCAGCGTTTTTAAAACGGACACAGCATATTCGTTCGCTGATCTATTTTGAGTTACAAACAATACGTTCACTCTACAATGAATTGTTTCTACACGGTAAACATACTTGTAACACCGCTGCTAAGAAATTCCTTGACCAAGCTTAACTTGGCCGGTTGCACACCCTTGCGATCGTGAGCACTATGATGACTTTCATCGAAATTTCGGGACAGAGGTTGTAAAAAGTCATACATCTGGTAGTCCTATTGAAAATTAAAGAAACTGAAGAAATAATAAAAGCAACTTGAAATGAATGTACTGTAGATTTCAATTATTGCGAAAAAACATTTCTTAATATATCAAAATAATGTAATAGGCATCTGACTGAAATTAGGCTTCAAAACATACTGGCATTCTATCCACAAAGCCGCCCAAGATTTTTTGTGGCGAAAAGTTCCATTCGTACTCTAGAATACCATTTTAACTTTTGTGTGGTCCGACAACACTCTTAGCAGGCTGTATTAGATTGAGATCAGGTGACTGTGCTAGAGCTAGTTTCTTAACAACATACTTTGTTTCGAGACATTCTTCTGACAGGGCAGATCAGTGTGGGTGATCATATTTATCCGTTAGAAGAAACTCTGGGAAAACTGTACTTTGTAATTCGCTTGCGTATTGACAGAGGATAGTATCCTTGAATACTATAGCAGTTAAAGCTAATTTATCAAACGCTGAAGAGGGATAAGATTTTCCAACATAGGCGCTTTCAAAACCATGGTGCTAACACCTTCAAGCATTCTCCTTCGACTAAATTTTCTGACCTGCATTATGTTCTTGGTGTTCTCCAGACGTACTTAATGTCTTGAATTGATCGACAAGCAGAACAGCGATTCATCTTAGAGCAAAACGTTGCCGCGCTGTTGCGAGATTCACTACCAATTTCATTTAAAATATCAAGCGGTTTTAGTGAAATGTAAGATGCATGCATATGATCTTTATGCAAAACAACTGTTTTGCTTAACTTCATAAGGTTATTATTTGAAAGGAATCAGTTATTTATAATTTCAGCCTTTACTATATCTTCTCCTTTCCGTTTCTTTACCAGGATGTAATTGGTTAAGAATTAATTAAACTGATGTTTTTGTTTTGTAAAACAGAGCGTGTCTCTCCCTTTCGCGGGGACTCTACGCTATTTCTTTAAAACTCTGATAAGTTTGTAAGTATTCGGCTTTTCGTTGTCGCTGGCGACATTTGAATTTGTTACTTGGGATAGAGTTATTGAACCGGCTTGATTTAAATTTAATTGTAAGTCTTTGACTACTAGCCTACGTTTAAAATTGAAATTTCCTCGTCTTTTAATTGCATACCATGAGTTCTGGTTGATTTTTTTAGCACAAGAACGTGAACTGATGTTCTAATTTCTCTTTAGAAAAGAAGTTATTAAAACCTTCCCTTGGCTATTATAGAGAGTTATTATAGAGACAAGCAATAATTCACTTCATCTTTGATGGGGTTAATAATTCGTGATCAAGATACATGGCATAAGAAAGTACGGTTGTAGGAATCTATGGGGGATAACCGCATAGCTTCCTATATCCTGTTTGTCTGGATGCATAATAAAGTATTTCTCCTGCCTTCTTAGCATGCCTTCGTGGGGTAATGGTCAGCACACGCGGCGCATATCGTGAGGTCCGAGGCTCGAGTCCCGGCGAGGGCATTGCTCATTTTTCACGTCAAAGTCAGACATCCGTCTTGATTTGCTATTGTGATCATAAACAACCTGTGCTGAAGCATCGAGTAACTTGATCTTCCTTCAGGAACTTTCTTAACAACAGTTCTGAGATAAGATTTTGTGGTATATTAAAAATCTCGAGATTCTTTATCTGTTTCTGCCTACTTCAAAATATTACCAAATTTCTACCTAAGTTTAACCTATCACCTAACTACGTTTTTGGACTGCGGTTAATAGTTACTGAAAAACGCCGTGTTTAGAATAATACCTATTTAAAATCATTATCATAAGTTTCAGAGCTTGTAATTAGGTAAAAGATTTTGAGGATCATCTGATATCGAAATGCCATATAATAAACAACGTAGTAGACGTCATAGTAATACAGAACGTAATTAAGGGTCTTTGTAATAGTTTTAGATGATGACAAAGGCCTCTTCGAAATAAGTATTTTGTCATTCGGCAACAAAATAATGAAAGAGAAAAACCGTGGCCATGAAAAGCATTGAATACTCTTTTGCTGTGAAGCAGAATTGCCCTGTTTTATATTCAAGGAAGTGCTTTAATTTTCACTTAGTCACTCTAGCTAATTTTCTTAAGTTATTGAACTATTATTAACAAATTGTTTTATGTATAAGGCATCACATATCGGTTTATGAAAAAATGTAGAACAAGTTTATTATTCTGTATCACTTATTTCGTCTAAATATGACCAAATAATAGATCGCGTAATTAGTTTTGGTCGATTTTGAATATTAAGAAATATTTTTACAAATGTTCACATCTGATAACGACAGAAAAATGCATTTGAGGCGTAAGTTGAAATCGCTATGTAAATCTGATTGCTATTATGACTTACACTGCATCATTATTACGATTATTACTTCCAGTTCCTCAATTTTGTTATTAAATTTGTAATTGTGATAATTTTGCTATTAATGCTGTGAAAGATTTGAGATGAATTTTTTTGGATATCAGTTGAATGCCTTTTTTTTATATTTAATGCTTTCATGTATCTATGCAAGCAGAAAATTTTAAATAAAATCGAATTAATAAGATGAAAAAACTAAAAGTAATAACAACTATAAAAATATAACTAATAACTATAATAAAATAAATAAATAATATGGAATTAAAGATCGAAGAATTAATAAAAAGCAGTTACAATAATATACCCATATTGTACTATAATTTTCATACTTTAACTTGATTTAGTTTTCAGTTCTAGGATTTTAAAGTTTCATTCAAATTTTCTGTAATTTATCATATTATTTATAAAATACTTTACACTGTTTATAGTCTTTAAAAAGCATTCCAGATTTGAAATCTTTTCGTGCTCCAAGACTTAATTTCTATTTTCTAAATTGTCTGTCAATGGCAAGAATAATTCTAGGATATTTACATTTTATTAAAACAGAAGGAGTTCTAAATTAAATTGTAATACTTCCAGTTACAAAAATGTTTTAAATTTTGCAAATTTTTTACATTTTTAAATTTAAAGAAATCAATTTTGTAAAAAATATGAAATATAACATTTTAGACGCTCCCCCCAGTTCTTGTACTTATGTTCTGGAAAATTTTGTACTCGTTATAAAAAATAAAAGACAAAACGTTTGAATCCCGTACGACAAAAAAATGATCGCCATATTGATATTAAATTCCCTGGTCATAATAAGGGACCGTACACAAACTGAACACAGAAATGTTCGCATTTGTATGAACTTAAGACGTTAATTAAAAAAAAAAAACTCTGATGTTATGTTATTAACCGCTGAATATTTCTGTGCATATTATTATGAAAAGTATTGATCAATATAAAAAATTTTAACATGGAGAACTTATTCCCAGAATCTTAAAGAATTCATGTCCTAGAAAATGTTGGCAGGCTTCAGTATTGGTACGTTGCCCAACTCGTGGCATCATTTGCATTAATTACTGGAAAATTTTTATAATTTAATGAAATTTTGTACGATAACCAGACTGGCATTCTAAAGTAATAAAACTTCATGAGTATATTAACGTATTTTCAGATAACATATTAAAGATGTTAACGTGTTTTCAAATAACGTGTTAAAGAATATTAACGTATTTTCAGTCAACGTGGTTTTAGACTTAATTTTTAAAATTTTATAAATTACTGATGAGGAATTTCACACCAAATGTAAAAAAAAATATATATATATAAATTGTACACTTTATTAAATCCCGAAAGAATTTCATTAAATGGCAATTAAATTGGAAAAAAATTAACTTCGAATTATTATAATTCAGGTTTTAGTCGACTCGACAGTAAAATTTGAAAATGACGCCAAAATTCATAAATTTTGAAACTAAATATTTAGGTCAGTTTTGGTTCAATAGGAGTCAAACCTTCTGCGTTTTTATTTCCTTGTACGAAGTAAAAAGGAAGTATTGCAATCGCGAAAAATTTCGAGTATCATATTTCAACGAAATATCCATTTTGACCGCTATGGAATGCAATCTAGCGATATTTTTGCGTGAACGTAAGGACAGAATAAAGGACTTTTTAACCCTCTAAAAATTATAGAGTGATTTAAAATGGATTCTGAAGAGATTTTTTCGTGACGTCTGTGCGTACGTATGTATGTATGCATGCATCTCGCATAATTCAAAAACGAGTAGCCCCAGAAAGTTGAAATTTTGTACACAGGACTGCTATAGCATGTAGATGTGCACCTCTTATTTTGGTTGCAATGGGCAGCACCAAAAGTATATAAATATATATATCCACTCTGTTACTAGGCTCAGTGAGCTGAGTATCCTTATTCTTATATGTTTGCAAATTGTGCATTTTTTGCTTTAAAATGATTGAATTATGTTGTTCTTATCTTCCGGTTAAAGTTTTTATGAATCTAGTTAACCTACATATTATAATTGCAGAATTATCAACAATTTAAAAGTTGTTTAAGTGCGGCTAAGCATAATTATTTTGGCCATAGCGGCCATACTTGTTTACATTTGAAACTTAGGAGAGTAGTGGATTTGTTGTCAATCTAGAGAAACTAAGTTTCGCAACAGCAAAGCGTCTTTTTTTATTATTGTGAATTAAATCATGCTTAATCAATTCTGAAATTTATTCGAGGAAATAAGTGTTTAAGATTTACTTCGTAATTTTAATATAGATATTTGAGGTTTTATGTATTTTTGCCATGTTGGAAGTGAGATCTGAATTAGTTGGATGAGAAATACTGAATCGTCAGTGAAAAACTGTTTCTATCTATTTTTGTTTTCTTGTTTAATTTCTTTTATACATCGTTTTAGGTTCATCATAATATTTGAATAGGCAACCATTAGTAATTCTTCAGATGATATACATAATTGTTGCGCATTCTGAGTTATAAAATGAATGACATGTAACACTGGTAAGTGAACCTAGCGAATTGTTGCTAAGGTAAACAAATATAGTGTATACTATATTTGTTACTACTAGTATATGTGGCATGTGATACATGCCACATGTCACATACATGGAACATGTGGCAACGATTAGGTAATTCTTTAGGTGATATACATAATTTTTGTGCATTCTGAGTTATAAAGTGAATGCGATGTAATACTAGTAAGTGAACCTAGTGAAGTGTTGCTATGGTAAGCAAATATAGTGAATTTTGAAGAGCGCATTTATTTTATTGTGCTTTATGCGCTATCGACGAAGCAGATTTAATTCAATAAGTTTAAATCAAATGAAAAATGCATATAGTTTAATATTCCGTACAAGGAAGTTATGTGGTGTACAGATCAGATTGTTTTTTATAACGAGTACAAAACTATTTCTAAATATATGTATAGGGACCGGAGGAATGTGTAAGAAGCTAGAATTAGCAATTTTGAGTTGTCAAGTTGCTACCTATATATATATTTTTATTTGCAAAGTTGATGTCTTTAAGCTTGAAAATGGTAAAATACTATCATTTGCATTATTGAAAATCTTTTTGTAGCTGAAAGTATGCATTTCGATTAATAGTTCTGAAAATAAAAACAGGTAATGACTTTTATGGATATGGAACTGAATGATGGACTTTTATAAACCATCCATCATTTAGTTCTAAACATGAAATGTTTCAGTTATATAGAGGTCAGAGTATTCGTCTTACATGCAATAAATGCCATTATGTGCACGTAGACTTTGATGTAGATATAACCGAGAAAAGCAAACATTTGTACTTGATAACTCGAATATCGCACACGAAGAAAAAGCAATTTATTTCCTATCTTATCCTACATAATAAAACGTATTTACCGAAGGATGTTGAATCCATAACATTGTTAATCACATCCTTGAAGTGCATCAGATGTGAACATAATGATGTTGTTGGAATGTCATTGTCTACTTCTATCTTATGCATTGAAAATTTAATAGTCTAATCAGTTATACACAGGTTTTTCAAGCTAAGTAGGCTTGCAACAGAATCATTTTTAGTACTTTAAGCATAGGAAATACTTTCTGTGCTTGATTGAAAAGTAAACCCTCGAAAATATCCATTATGACCGCTCTCGAGTCCATTTAGACTGTGTTTTTGCTTGACATCTGTACGTATACAGAGAATAAAAGACTCTTCTCTACAAAACTGACATAGTATGCATATACACTCACTCCGTTACCCGGCTTGAAAACTCAGTTATTTTATTGTTATATCCTGGTAAAGTGAGCATTTTGTGCTTTAAAAATGATTGAATTATATTGTTATTATGTTCCGATTAATGTTTTTATGTCTTTAGTTAATGTGTATACAATGGTTGTAGAAAGTGGTGCTAAGCCTAACTTGGCCGCCGTTTGTTTATATTGAAACTCTTAGTAGAATAGTAAATTAAGTCAGTTGGTGCGCCACATTCAGTGTCTTTTTGCAGAGTGTGATCAAAAGTACACTTTCAATTTTGTGCACCTAAAAATCTGTTTTTTTCCCCAGCTGGCCGAATTGCTTGTTTTTGGATAGAGGCTCTAACTTTAATCGTAAAAACTGTTTCTTTTAACTGTATTTGGTGTTTCATCTTTTTCTGTGTTTTACAATTTTTATTAAAGATGTTTTGAATTGCTATATATTTTTGCTTTGCCGTGAAGGGAACAATGAATTAATTAACTGAGAAATGTACCTGTAATGAAATTCGAGGAAATGTTTAAATGGAATGCAGCAAAAAATGTGCATAATTTAATAGGCCGCACGAGTAAGTACCTCTGTGCTCGCATCAGATATTTTAAAGTTATTGTGCACGAAATTTCTACGAAAGTGTTTAAAGAACGTATTTACATTTCCCTATGAATGTAAGCCATCATTTAATTTATCTTGCAATTCAGCTATTAGAGTTAAGATTACATTGAAACTTTCTTATGATAAATTAAAATTTACATATGTATTCTGAGGAACTTAAGATATCATCTGCATTGATATATATAGAATAGCCTGACAGAATGTGAACCAAATGGGGCATTTGTCTTGGTAAAATCTGATGGGTAAGAAACAAAAACATTTGCTAATCTCTTTTAGGTACTCAATTCTGATATATTTCTTAAGTGTTAAAATCTAGAAGCATGAATCTCTCAAATATAGGAAATCCAGTATGATAAAATAAGTGTCAGCCGAAAACAACGCATAAGAAAACGTCGTGGAGAAAACAACACAAAGTGAAAACGTCGTCATACAAAACACCGTGGAGGAATAGAAAGCAAGGAGAAAACATCCTAGTTCCAAAAATTCGTTGTACAAAACATCGTTATTGAAATAAAGCGATTAAAAAGCTTTGCTGTTTAAAAACATCATCATCGGAAACATCGTGGTAAAAAATAAAGCACTTATAAATCATCGCATGCCTTTCCAGGCTTTAGAAATTCGCATTTTCACATAAGGATTTGTGAGAGCAAGAAGGAATGAAGAATAATTTTATTTTTATATGTTTGAATTAACTAATAAATTTTTCTTGAAAAAATAAGAAGCAAATTTAAGCTTTCAAAGACTGAAAATGAGTAGAAAATTAACCCTAGGTATAGCAGTTAAGAGAATTATAAACTTATAGAATTTAAAGGTATATAACAAAGATCATTAATTAATTAATCCTTTTTATAAAGTTTATTAAATTTTTCATGAAAAATATACTCGAGTTAGATTAGAAAAGGGAAAATGAGTAAATGCAGTTCGTTACCTCTGTTGAAATTGTTTAGTTATTATCAAATTATGAAATTCTGTTAACTGGCGGAAAGCGATGTTATCATCATGCGATGATTTAAAGGTGTTTTTTTTACAATGATACTTTTTAGGACGATGTTTTTAAACCATGAAGTTTTTGAACCACTCTCTTTCAGGCAACGTTATTTTGTACTACGATGTTTTAAAACTGCGAAGTTTTCTTCTCGCTTCCTTTTCCCCACAATGTTTTTTGTACGATGACGTTTTCGCCTTGAGTTTTTTGGTCCACGAAATTTTCGTCTGCGACGTTTTTCCCTGTAACCATAAACTAGATGGTTGAAATAAGAAATTTCTCAGATTGTGATAGTTTATAAAAATGCCTTGCCTGCTAATAAAAAATAAATATGCCTGTTAATATTGTTTTATAGCTCAATTCCATTTCAACTTCTGCAGAAGACGTCACAGAAAAGTACGTTTGGAGCAAACGATGAAGCAAGGAATTTTTTCCCCTACGCAATAACTGTTATGAAGTATTTGATTTACTAAATAATTTTTTATAACAAATTCTTTTTCATCAGCTGACGAATGTTCTATCAAATGTATTTCCGAAAAATTTCTTAAATTTCTTATCACTAAATACGTAGGTTACACTTGAATCTTAGCTATATCAATAACTTACCAACAAATTATATGGACTAATCAAAAATATTTGTTCGATAGCTTTGAAATCCGTTCATAACATGTACACCTGTAACAAAAAGCAAACAAACAAACAACAATAACCAAAAACACACACAAAAAAGGGGGGGCTGCAGTTCTGCATCTTCTGTTCCACTGAGCCCATTGACGAAATTTAATGTGCGCTTTTCATGGCTTGAAAGCTCTACTTAGGATATAAATTAGATTTATATATAGCATCGTTCTAATATAAGTATTTAGAAAGAAAATCGAACTTTTTCTGGAATGACATACCTATTTTTTTCCATATTTTGATTCTACGACTCAAATTATGCCAAAGCGCCAAGTATTGTAAAAATGGCGCTAGTAGTTTTTAAAAATTAACTCTCAAAATTTTAGCTCCTCAATGTTAATTGAATTTGCTATATATTTAATAATATCTCTTAGTTTAAATTAAACTTGATTGATTCCTTTTTTCACAATTCGAAATTTAGATTCAGTCCAAATCAAATTAGGAGATATTTTTTTTTTTATTTTTAGTCTAAAGGGGCTTTGTTCCTGGACTTTTGTTTTCATTTCGCGATTTTGCACTCTGAATGTCCGTTTCACTTTTTAAATTGTTGCCACCCAATATTATCGCACCGTATTACATTTGAGGATTTTAAATAATGAAGAATCTGCATAAATTTATATATGTTTCTCGCACTGTGATAAAACAATGTTACCTAGAGCCATCGAATTTTGAATGACGTAACCCTACTAAGAATGTGGGCATCTGGAAGCCCAAATTTGAAAGTTGAAATTTGATTTATTATCGATTTCATATTTTGTAAAACTTTCGCGAAATTTTCATTAACAAACTTGATTGAAACTTCAAAGCGAGCAATGGCAACGTTGTACAGAAAAAACATTTTTTTATCCAGTGCGCGAGATTGTGCATCAGAAATTGTAAAGATATGCTCACTTTAAAATTATTTTGTGATGTTTATCTTAAACTCAATTTTTATGGTTTAAGTGCGAAGAACATGTTATTTAATAAAGATAACACACAAAATATTAAAAAACATCCCTTTGGTTGTAATTTAAAATCTGAAACCGTTCAGATTTTCTTTCTTTCTTTCTTTTTTTTTTAATTTTGTATTTTTTAGTAACTGATACAAATTTTTTGAAAACAAATTATAACCAAAAAAAGGGAAAATTGAATAGAAAGAGAAAAGGGAAAATTAAATAAAAATTAAATTAATTAGAAGTAAAACTGAATTATAACTTGCAAAAGTTTTGCCATCACCTTAAAGTAGAGGTACTTCTAAGCACAACTGCGAAAAATTAGAGATTTTTAATCAAAATTTCAGAAGATATAAATGAATTTATATATTGGCAATTTATATATTATTTTGAAATTTGGCATATTTGTTATAAGCGGTGATAACGCAAATGTTCTTTACGCACTTTTAAAATTATTTGAAAGATTGAACGATGTAGCTTTCTGCGGCTCACGCACATTGAAAAAAGGAAACAAAAATAGGTTACTATAAATTAAGAATTTCGCTAAGGGCATCATTCTTGGCGCGAACTAAAAAAAGTGCACTGAGATAAATTAAAAAAATTTTTCGAAGAGTTTTTTTATCAAGGTTTGCAAAATTTAATATTTAGGCATAATTTGAGTCATAAAATCGAAATATAGAAAAAAAAGGTATATCCTTTCAGAAAAAGTTCGATTTTGTGTCAATGTTTTAACAATGGTGTACATGAATCGAATCATGTGTTGCGCTTTTGGGAAGCGCAAGTTAAGTTTCATCAATCTGCCCAGTAGAACGGTAGATATAAAACTGGCTCATTTTTTTAGCCCAAAGGAGAGTTATAATTCAGATGGCATATTAGTCTCGAAACATTGCTTTGAATCACTGTAAAAAGGCTGAATCCCTTTTCAAATTGTTGCTACCAAATATTATCGCCCTGTATTATCTTAAAAGAAATTAAATAAAGGAGAATGTGCATGAATGGCGGTATGTTTCTCGCATTATGAAAAAACGACGGTATCCAATATTTAATGACGGAGCAATCAAATTTTGAATAACGTAATCCTCCACTTGATAATGGGCATCTTTTTCCCGAATTTTGAATTTAGAAATTGTTTTATTATGTATTTCACATTTCACAAAACTATAACGAAATTTTTGATTAAGAAATTCAATGATTTCAAAGAGAGCATTGACAACACTGTACAGAAAAAAAAAATTATCACCAGTATGGGAGGATGTCTGTCAGAAATTCTAAAGATATGATGTCTTGAAATATTTTGCGATATTGCTGTTGAAATGAAATTTAGTAGTTTAAGAACGAAGAACATGATATTGATAAATAAAGGTAACACACAAAACGTTTAAAAAAAGCTTCTTTGGGTATAATATAAAATCTTAAAGCTTTTATTATTATTATTATTATTATTATTATCTAAGGTAAGTTGATGCAGAGGTGTGGCTGAATTAGATAATTAGCAAGTTATTTGTTGGACTCTGAATTTGTGCAGATTGTGTGGTACATATATTAAGGAAATCATTGATAAAAACTGGATCTAAAACATACCAGTATATAATTGTTTGTCCTTTGTCTCTTGAAATATCTATCTGATTCTACATGTTTGGTTAAAAATGTAGTTAAAGCGAAAGATTTTGGTAACCTCTGGAAATGTTCATCATAATGCATAAAGTGACAAGGACATGAAAGAGAAGTTGAAAAACCTTTAATGGAAGAACTCTAATTTATTCCATGATATTTTATTATTTTGGGCTTTGTGGAATCAGCATACAGGCACATCTATTACAGTTAGAGAATGATATGAAGAATGCAGAATTATAAGCATTTTTATATATCAGGAAACAGATTTTTATCAGAATGATATCTTCAACTTAGTTCATGAGCTTGCAAACTTCCTCAAAGCGGAAAGCTGTTTGTTCCAAATGTAGTGAACTTTCGAATAAACACATTTTTGTCCTTCCTTACAATAAAAATAATAAAAAACCCAAGTTAATAGCCCTTGAACTCGTTGACAAAAATTGTGTTCCACAATGACATGAAATAGTCATAAACCATGAATAATGAAAAATTTGGTTTCATAGCAGGATGAATTTATTCAGCTGAAGATAAGTGCAAAGAATGGAAAATAAAATCATTTTTCTCCTCTACAGGTGAAATTCGATATTTTTAGTATTTTTAAAGAAAATTATTTATTTTAAGGTGTATAGTATACGTAATAAAAATATTAAAAATGATAATATTTCAATACTTCTATTAATTCTTACAAAATAATACTTTTAATATATATATATATATCGTAAAATATTCTATAATGAGCACTATTATGAAAAAATGGCAGTTCGAAGATTGTATATATATTCTGATTGTATACAAACGAAGATAGTATAAATTCAGAGAATCTCAAAATTTTTATTTTGGATTGTATTCTTTAACAATAACTGAAAATGTAATATTCTGAAAAGCACAATTTCCATAAATGGCATGCTTTTAATAACTTCCAAAATTATTTTGAAAATTACTTTTTTAGTTTGCGGTTTACTATTTGCGGTTACATCATCCTCAGCTGCAAAAGCACAAATGAACAGATAAGATATAATTATTAGATAAGATAAGAAAGCCTACACAGGAGACAAGCTACTGGCTCCATCTGTTGATGAAATCAGAACTAAAACAGAATTACTTTAAAGGCTGAAAGCAAAGATGGATTGGAATTAGGGTCGTGAACTAGAACAGAAAAATTTTTTTGAATGTGAAATGCTTCTAGAAAATCCATTTCACCAATGGAATATGATTTCTGAATAATTTTGGCAGCAGAAAAATTGAAAGTGTGATTTTCGGACCAACAATGTTGGGCAACAGAAAATTTCTGTGTTTCCTTTTTTTAATCTTATCTAATCATTATATCTTATCTTGTTCATTTGCGCTTTTGCAGCTGAGGCTGATGGTTCCGTAAAACCATCGAAACTAGTCCTGTGAAAATTTGAAAATATAACTTTGATTTTTGTTGTTTGACTTCTAACTTAATATTTGTTCGGCTTGTTATTGTATTTTAACAATCGTTATGCTTAAGAACTATTAAAAACCCACAATATTGTAACTGTGTACAAAAGTTTATGCAATGTTTTTGGGAGTTTACTCTTAGAATGAAGAGCTAAACACTGTCATTTGGCAGAAGGCAGTTTAGTAGTAAGAAAAACGATTGTCTGTCACATTCTCGAACGAAAAGATACTTACTTCAGTTCTATTAAACGCAAACTGTATAAATTATTTATTTCCGAACGTCTCCGGGTGCTGGGTTTAGTATAAATTTTTGCTCAAACTTCTTGGAAAAGATCATGTATGTTTGAAATGGTATTTTTTTCTGTGCTCAGAAGTCTCGCTTCTCATTTCTTCCATCTCCTCATCGCTGAGCGGGGAAAATCTGTGAAATTTTATCTGTTTCTCATGCCTGGAAATTTTTCTTGGTTTCTTGGTAGAATTCCATTTTGTCTCATTCTTCATAATTTCATCTTGGTCATTTTCTCTCATTTCAGCGTATTGCTAGCTGTTTTCTTTTCCCCAGTTGTTAGGAAGTGTTACTGCAGGAAACATTGCTGTTTCTTCAGCCTTGATTTCTTGTTTCCGTACCATTTTTTCCGCTAGATTTAGGTTAATGGGGTTAGACCTAACAGGATCACTCGTTGCATCCTACTCTTCCACACAAATTTCATTTCGTTTGGGTAATGTTCATTCAGCATCAGCTTCATTTCTCCAAATTCAGCTTTTATGTTTTCTGATATGTAAATATGTAAGAATGTTTTTTTTTGCCTGGGTTTATTGTGGGAAATCTAGCAAGCGTAGCGAGCACGTCGTTCCAGAGACTTTGGTAACTGTATGCACTGTAATTGCTTGCTCGTGTCGCCATCTGTTAGCACCAATCAGAAGTGCAGCAGCGCACGATTTTCGTATGCTTTTGAAGATAATAATGATTTTAGGATTAGATTCTGGTCTGTTTCAAGTGAGTTTTCACTAGAGCAAAAGAGCCCTTAGTTCAATAGCGGTGCTACGCTCAAGAATTCCGACTGCTTCAAATTGGGAGCGTTGAGTGGCTCTTACGCTGCTACACTTCTCATTATGCTAACAGATGGCGACACGAACAGACAACTACAATACCAGAAGCCACGCGAAGTCTCTCGTACCCATTTGATCGCTACACTAGGCTTCTTTTCCTTACCTTTAAAAGATTATTTCTCTTTTTACAGTACTTTACAGGAAATCAGGCTGCGAAGACTCGTTCTCATGAAATTTTACGCCTTTGTGTTGTAACTCCTCGGACAATTTTGTAATTTAAATAGTTAGGTAATAATTATATTGAAGGCACATCATCCTTACGTGAAAACGTGTACAAATTTTAGTGTCATTTGGCGCCATCTATTGTTAACAGAGAGAAACAAACTACTGTTTGAGATTTATTATTTTTAAAAGCAATGTTAAATTTCCTCTTTTGTTGCTCCTTTTTTTATGTGTGTTTGTTCTATTTCTTAGCAAACTGAGGCTGTAAATACGACAATGTGGACATTTAAACTTTGTTGAAAAGAGAATGGAAGAAATAAGGTACTTACTGTAGATTCGAACTATAGAACTTTATTCTGAAAGTTTTTCGTCGAAAAACAGTTACCTGATCTATTTTTCATACGCGATTCACTAGTTTATTTTATAAAAAAAAAAACTGCAGCTTTTAATATCGATCAGAAAAATGCAATTTGAATTTCGTCAATCGGCCCAGTAGAACGGGAGATATAGAACTGTCGCTTTTTTTCCCCCAAATGTACCCATTTATATGAGAAGAACTTGAAAGAAAAATTATTTTAATTTTTAGCTTTTTTAAAATGCATATCTACTCGTATATAGTATTGGAAAGTGGAAAAGATTTGGCTAAAATCATTTTAGATAATCTGATATCAAAAGGCTTAGGTTTGAAATGCATGACTACAATGGTACCGTAGGCATGTCTGGGATATTCAGCAGCATACAGTCTAAAGAGAGAGAAAGATTTCCTTCAGCACAGTATGTGCATTGCCTTCTCAGTTCCCTAATTTGGCAATTTCCAGTGCATATCACGTTAGAGATATTCGTAACTGCATGGGAGTGATAGAAAAATGTTTTTCTTTTATGATTACTCCAAAGTAATTTTACTTTTTAAGAAAGTAATTAATTTATGCCTATAATACATTTATGTCAGCTTATCCTGGCCTCTGGACGCCCGCCCCAAGCTCCCAATGGATAAACCTACACAAGTCTCTTTAACGTTTAGATTTTAACCCATGCGACATGAAATTTACTTTCAGAAGAAAAAATATAAGTTTTTCTTCAGTAAGTTTGTTTACCATAAAATGAGTAAATAAGTACATTCTTCAAAGAAACCCCATTTTATAAATTTATGTTGCTTATTACTTCATGTCAGTATTATTTTACATAGGGGCACTCTAAAATATACGGCAAACCGAAAGTCCTCTCGCGTAAATTGGTGGGAGAGGGAGAGGGGTGGGGGATCCTCAGACCCACCGCCCGGGGTGCTGTCCCTCAGAACTGAAATGTGATTGGCCAAAATCGCACTGTTACTTATGTGGTGCTCAAGTACGTTGCCCAAAACGTTTAACCCTGCCGCGCTGAATATTGTGGGCTTGTTCTGATGTCAACAGGAGAGATTAATCACAACAATAGTATTACTTCAGTTAAACATATTTAAAACGCTGGTCACCACAAGTAAAATTTATGAAGATATTTTCGAGATAATTCTGTTTTTATGCAACCTTATGTGTGTAGATTGTTTTCTCATATCGATTTCTTTCCTTTCTAAAATAAAATTTACTTACTGATGTACCTGAAATGTCAGACTTTCAAAACATAAAATAAATTTAAAATTATTATTCTAGATGAGGATCGTTTTTCAGTGCTTCTAATAAAGCTTTTGATTCAGTTGGTATCAAGAATGGCGTCGAGCTTAATCCATTTCTTGCCGGAAGTTCAGAGAAAATTACATTATACCATTTCGGAATCTAGGAAAGTTTTGTTTCACTCATTGCACAAGTTTTATTCGATTACATAAATATTTTCTCTCAAATTTTGACTGTTGTGTTTCTATAAGTTTTCCTGAAAACAGTTAAAAAAAAAAAAAAGATAAGATCCGAGAAACAGAAAATTTCCCGGAAAGTTGTTTTTCAACGGATTGCTCAACATGTTTGCTAAGTTCATAAATATGAACAAGCCAATTTCCGTTGGAAAACCACCTTAATGAATCCAGAAAAGATTTGAAAATAATCTGAAATATCTTTCTTTTGATTACATGAAATTCACGGTCTCCAAACTTCAGCCCATATTATGTTCGCATTATTCGCCCAAAATGGGCGTTAGCCCGAACGTGCGAAAGTCTCGAAAGAGGATTTGCGGCGTATCACTTTAAATGTTATGTTTGAATCACTTTTCAAATTGTTGCAAGTAGATATTATCGCCCTGCATTACTTTTAGTTAAATTACGAAGAATCTGCTGCCGCCCCCGCAAAAAACGGGATAATTTTATATCTCCTGTTCTACTGGGCCGATTGATGAAATTCAAATTGCGTTTTTCATGTCTCGAAAGCGCGACTTAAGAAATATATTAGATTTATATATAGCATTATTCTAACATAGGTATTTTGACTCAAAATCGGAATTTTTCGGAAATGACATGCCAATGTTTTTCAATATTTCGATTGTACGATTCAAATTATGCCTAAATATTTAATTTTGTAAACTATGGTGCGAAATTTTCAGAGAAATTGAAAAATTTATCCTGGCGTACTTTTTTCAGTTTGGGCCAAGAATAATTTATTTGGCGAACTTCTTATTTTAGAGGAACCTAATTTTCCTTTCCTTTTTTGCATTGCAGACGAGCGGAAAAAATATCATCATTCATACTTCAAAATAAGATTAACAAAGTGCGTACGTAACCTGCATTTGCCGTTATTGTTGGTAAAGTGACAAGTGACGGTGGACGTGGGCACTCTCCCTTTACCATTAAGGTTAACCAGTACAGCACCACGTCCACCAGTGTCTAGAGTAGCCCGGATGTAGGGGCCGCACGAGAGCCAACCCCGAATGCCCAGACCCAATGCCTATGAGAACAATGAAGTACAATGTGTTAAACATAGCAAGATAACAAAATCGAAATACAAGATAACTGATATAGATACTATTTTGAAGGAAGCATACAGTCAGAATTAAATAACTGTAGGAGATGCGGGTTTAAGTGCTTAGGCATATTACTAGTAAAGAATTTATGAATATGATTAGACAATGAAAGAATTTAAAACTAAGATTAGCAGATTGTGAAATATAGGCTATATGGGCTGTACAGATCTTAAACGACAGTGATGAGGTGCATGGCACTTGATTACATGAAAGCTAGAATCATATACAATAAGACGAATAATAAAACTATATACATATGCACAATAATATACAATGAATAATGTAGCAGGTGTCATTATTTAAATACAAGTTACAAAAGATAACTATGATAGTTTTCAACCTGATAGACATAATTTCTATACAACAATGATGATGCAAACACGTTCTCCTGTACAGTAGACTAATAAGCAGAGTTACAACCGTAACAAAGCATCTTTTACAACAACTTTGTGGTCGAAACCGCATAGGTGCAGAAGTTATAGTAATTCTAAAACGCAGTGTAAAATAATAATAATAATAATAATAATAATAATGTAAGTGTTGATGTAATAAAACTAAAGACATATAAAACTATACACTAGTGTGCATACAAATTGAAATATTATGAACTCTGTGCGGGTGCATAAGATTGAGTGTTACATATTACGAAATATTATATGATACAGAAAAAGAAAGGCAGAGTGTGCCGTAATACAGAAAAGTTCTGTGGAAGTTACATAGTACTGAATTATGTAAGAACTCAGCATCACCGTACATACAATGTCGATGTTCATTAAGTTGAAGCTTGTGTATGCAAATGTGTCGATACTCATTAAATTAAAACTGTACAAACAAAAAATTATATAACTAAGTCATATACACAAGATACATATTCGATATACGTACAAATTGTACATAATGCAGAAGTTGCATAATACGGAATGATATAAAACAGAAAATGACATAAGACAGAGTGTTTCATGATACGGAAATAGTATACAGAATAAATAGGATAACGTAATGCTGAAAGTGATCATCATATGGCATATTTGTGTTAATGAGCATTAAATAGAAAATAGTGCATCAGAAAATAAGAAAACTAATGCATACATATGTATACATATTAAGTATGAATGCAAATTATAATAAAAACTAATACCACTTCATATTACAGAATTCTGCTTAATATGGGATGAAATATAATACAGATAAAACGATGAGACAGAATGATACATAATACAAAAAAGTTCGGTGCGTATTAAACAATACAGAGTCAAGACGGTAATTAATAGGAGGCATCATTGAGCGTACTTGTGTCAATCCTCATTAAATTGAAGACTATGCATACAGAAATAAAACACTAAAGCCATACAACAATTTAACATATAACAATTTAACATATTACGTAAACGTACAGTTGAAAATATTATATACTGTAAAACTAAGTAATATACATTATACATATTCAGAGTGCATTCAAGTTATAAATTATGTACAGATACAACTACGCAATATGAAGTGTTACTTAATACAGGATGTCATATTGTACTGAGTGTGACATGGGACAGAGTGTACACTATACCGAAATAGTACGTTTTACATTGCAGAGTACAGAATCAAAAGGTTAGCTCGTAAAGAGAATCTTAAAACATGCCATGAAAGTGAGAATCTTAAAACATGCCTGTGCATACTGAAAATAATGATGTTAAAGATATAGAGCAATTGTACATTTCCGTATGCATACACTTTATAATATTTTATACCAATTCAAATACTTGCAAACTATAATACAGAATGAATGAAAATACATATGAACAGAAGAAAAATTATGGTGTGAAGATATACAATATGCGATATGGGACTGAATTATAAGAGCTGCAGACAATAAGAGAGTATTTACAGACGTTATTAGATAATGTTCAATTAATGTATAATGTTGACAGGTATATTGGTGTGCGCCCTATGCTGTCTGACATAAGTCTGTCCCCAAGGTGGATAATTTGTCCATTATTTTTACTACTTGACGGACAAGGTGACGCTGCTTAATTAGAATTTTACAAAATGCTTGCCTGTTATTTTCAGGAAATTGGACATGCAGTCCTGCAGTGAGTGGGCAGGCAGAGAGATAGTGATTGGGAGTACCCTCCTCCCCACAGCAGCAGATATTTGTCTCGCTGATTCCTCGCTGTGCATAATAATCAGGAAAGGGACCATGCCCCGTAATAAAGCGCACCAATTGTGGATTGCATATAAGTTTATTTGTATCCACATAAGTTATAAAGTAATAAGTTCTGCGTCCTGTATTGCTATGGTCCCAGTATTCTTGCCATTTCGCCAAAGCTTTTAGTCTTAGTGATCTCCTAAGATGAGAGAGAGGCCAAGGGATGTTAATAGGCGTTAAGGAGGTGTCCAATGCTGCGTCTTTAGCTAGGTTATCAGCCAGCTCATTTCCATAGTCGCCAACATGTGCTTTCGTCCATTCCAGTACGACGTGTAGTGAATTTTCTCGAAGGTGTTGTTGGATTGCGGAGATGATGGGTGATGGATGGTCGGGATTGTTAATAGCGTAGAGGACCGACTGACTGTCTGTCCTAATAACTGCATAATCTATGCGCTCTTGTTTTAGGTAGACTATGGCTTGTAGAATTGCTAGCGCTTCGCTTTGAAAGACAGAAATATGCTCCCTAAGTGCACCTTGCCATTTGTATTAGATGCAGGGGGACGGAGGGCAACAAAGGCACTTCCTACTTTCTCTTCTATCTTAGAGCCATCTGTAAAAATTATAAATCTTGACGGCTGATCCTGGAAAGATGTTAGGCCTTTTATATTGATACCAGCATGCTTTTGACTTCGATGCAAATGTAAACTGTTTATTTGTTTTTCGTAATCATCAGGCTGTATTAAATCGTCTTCAAAGGCTATTGATTTTCGTAGTTGTTTTACGGTTTGTCTTGAGGCCACTTCTTCTATCCTTATATGTAATGGGAGAATTCCCGCAAGTACATCCAATGCAGTCGAGGAGGTTGTACGGTAGGCTTTGGTTATATTTAGTGTGAAAGGTCGTTGAACTGATGCTAAGAAACGGATTTTCCGACTCTGCATAGGGTAGGCCCAATTTGCAGTGCCGTAAGAAGCTATTTTCTCGATGACTGTAAGGAAGATGGTTTTCTGAATGTGGGGATTTAATCCCCATTGGAAGCCTTGATATCGTCGCAGGTATTGTGCAATTATGGAAGTACGTTGTTTTATATCCATTTTGTGCGGGATCCAAGTTAACTTTGAATCAAATGTGATTCCCAGGTATTTTAGCTTATCAACAATTTTGATGCGTTCCCCGTTAATTGTAATAGTAGGTCGCCTTTGAAGTGAACCTCCTTTCTTAGGCACTAACAGGATATTGCACTTTTTTCCTCTATTTGTAATTTTTGTTCCGTACAGAGTTGGCTGAATTGATGACAGACTTCGTTTGATCTTAACTGCAATTCCGCTCTAGTTTTTCCACAGACTACAAAGGCTACATCATCTGCATAGGCAAATAACTTGGTGTGTGCGGGCCAATTAGCTGAAATAATTTGATTAAAAGTGACATTCCATAGATGTGGCCCAGCACACGAGCCTTGAGGGCAGCCACGTGTTTGTCTTCGTTCTAGGAAGCCGGTGTTATGCGAGACAATTAAGCTACGATCTGTAAGATAATGGCAAAGCGTAGAATAGATATTTGAAGGGCAGTTGGCTTGTCTTAGCGCATGTCGTATGGCAATCCACCACAATGAATCAAAGGCATTGCGCAGATCCAAACTAATGAGCGCAGTATGGAGGCCATGTAGTCTATTTTCTTCGATTTCTTTGTAACGTCATGTAAAGCGTGAAGAGTAGAAGTGCCAGTACGAAAACCGTATTGTTTTTCATTTAGGAATCCTGATTGAAAAAGGTGATGCCTAAGTCGATTCATAAGGAGTTTTCCATATATTTTCCCAAGAGCTGCTAGAAGAGAGATTGGCCTATATGAGGTGGGGTCTTTGGGATCACGGTTCTTTTTAGAAAGAAAATAACTTGCCCACCTTATAAAATAACTTGGCCCACCTTAAACGCTTTTGGAAATGTATGTGTAGCAAATAATTTATTTAAGTATTTAACGAAAAATGGCATATATGATTCTATGGAAACTTTAGTAATTGCATAATCAACGCCATCTGGGCCAGGGGCTTTCTTTTTAGGTAACCATCTAAGCAACCCCTTTAGCTCATACTGAGTGAAAGGCTGATCGGCTGGTGTGTTGATAGCATCTTGAATATTGTTTCTGAGAGCGGCTTGTGAAGGTGTATCAGAAACTACATCGTCCTGAGTGAATACTGCGTCAAGGACTTTTCCCAACGTGTCTGCGGTTATTTTATCCAAGTGATTTGTTGGAGGAGCAAGATAAAAATGAGAAGGCTTAAAGAGCTTACTAGTGGCAATCTTATGATGGATACCAAAGATATTGGTGGTATTGGTACAGAAATTCTTCCATGCTGTTATTTTTGCCTGCAGGATTTGGCGTTTGTAGATAGCTCGTTCTCTTTGAAAAATTATGACAGTAATAGATTCTTGTTGCAATCTACGTTCTTGTTTCAATCGTCTTCTCAACGCACGACATTTTCACTGTTGTGCCCTTAATTCACCGGTCCACCAGTTAATCGCCTGTATGCGTTTAGAGGTGCGTATTGGCAAATGTTGTGCGCAGGTGTCCTGAATTGTCTTCATTAGAGAATCTGTCAGCGTTTCCATCTGTTCTCTTGTGTTTGTTTGATATAATTGAGGATCCAATAGCTGAAGTTTTGCACGAAGAGCTCTTTTGAAAGGGGGAATTTTCTTTCTTGGCAGATTAAATCTTTTTGTTATTGTGACAGCTGTAACACTCTGAATTTGAAATGTGATGTACCTATGGTCTTAGAGACTGATTTCATCCTCAACAGTCCATGCTTGGATGAGGGATGCTGCTGCAGTGGTCTACAAGGTAAGATCGGGCCATCCTTGCGAATGAAGTGTGTCAAAATTTGGAGGAGCATCACGAACGCTATGTACTATAAGATTGTCGGCTGCAATATAATCTTCGAGAAGTCTTCCTTTAACGTTTGTAGAAGCATAGACCCAGCTGTCGCTATACGCATTGTAGTCGCCGGCTAAAATAATATTAGCTAATTTGAAATTATGCAAAAGGTAATTCGTTGATTCCAGCAGAGAGTCCAGAGAATCAGACGGAGGGGAATACTGTGATACAAGCGCTGCTGTAAGATTTTGAACTTCTAAGAGAATTGCTACATTATCGCGTTCTAAACAAATTATTGACGGTGACCAGTCAAGATTGCAGCTAATTAAAATAGCTCTTGGTGGTTGCTCTGGGTTCACACTTTGAAACACTATCCATTGCAAAGGAAAGCCAATCGCCTGTCTATTTCTTGTGTAGGGTTCTTGAATAAATAATGAATCAAAATGCTGCGTGATCGCGAAAACTATTGCCTGTGCTGTAGCAGCCTCTGCCCGATGTAAGTTGATTTGCAGGCATCTTATTGGTTGTGGATTACTTTTAGTTGTAATTTGGACATGTTCGGCAGTAGTAGATGTGGAGCTATTTTGCAAAGATATAGATTGCTTCTGTATCGTGATGCCAGAAAGATGATCAGTATTCTGTATTATCCCTTTGTTGTTGTGCTGCTCGGTAGATTGGGCATTGAGGATGATAGGCGGGATGCTGGTCATTGAAACGGGAGCCAAATCGTTGGTTTTCGTCACTGCAGTTGATGCATATAGGGAATTCTGCATTGCATTCTTTGACATGATGATTGCCGGCACAGAAGGAACAGAATTTTTTCTTGCTTTTGCATGCGTCTTGGAAGTGTCCAATTTGCTGACAATTGAAGCATCTTCTAATTCCAACGAATTCTGTGATAATATGTGGGGGCCAGTCGGTGAAAATTCTTCTGAGGCGCAAGGCGGCAGCGAAACCTTTAGGATCGCATTCGATGACCCATTTGACCGTATTTGGTCGTCTATCTCTGAGTCTAAAAGCCGCTCGGAAGGTAGATGCTGGGACATTTGCAGCAGCACTAAGTGCAGCTATGATGTCTTCGGAGTCTATTTTATCGGCGACACTGTGGACAGCAAGTCTTTTCTGCGTTGTTTTTGCTTTACTTCAGCCTGTACCTTCGCCTCTTTAATTTGCACTAGCAGGTTTTCAGCGTCTGCAGCAGTTTGACAGTGTACCTCAATGCCTCCTTTTGGAGCCGGGGTTATGCTCTCCACTGCCACCTGAATCTTTCCTATTGGAAGCTTTTCTTGGAGTTCTTTCCTGAGCTGTGTTTGGGAATGCTTGCCCTTTGGACGTATAAGAATCTTTGGTTGGCGTAGGATGTCTGCAAAGCTAGGCGGTTGCGCGTTGAGAATGTTTGAAAGGATATCTAAAGAATCTGCTTGCGAAGTATTGGTAGCACTATCCACTAATGGAGTAATAATGGTATTCACGGCAGTATCGGAAACCTCAGGTGGTGGAATGAAGTCAGGACCTCGCAAGGCGAGTGTCTGGAAAGCTGCCAAGAAGGCCAAAAATCTATCTCTCTGATCTTGCGTGAGGAGATATCTACCACCACGAATGGTCTTGACAATGGCTGTACAGTCTTCTAGCAAAGTAGAAACTTTTTCACTATGCGAAATTGACGTGGAGTCCAGCAAAGAGGTTAAATTTAGACTGGAGGCACTTATTGAGGAGTCTCTAACACGTTCAGGCATAATGCATAGGGCGTGAACACCACGAGGAATACAGAGTAAGTTATCAAAAATACCAGACAAGGTAAAAATAATAATAATAATAATAACAAATCAGCAATACCAAAGCGTATAATATTTATGAATACTGTAACAATGTAAAAATAGAAATAATCATATTAGGTAGAACATAATGTCTTTACATGTGTAACAAAATAATAATCAATTCAATAAGAGCTATAAGAGCATTAGTTACAATTATTAGCACTATGAGCGCTATAGTTCGCGCATGCGTATAACCTGGAGGCTATGTAAGTATACAAAGTACAAACTCTGAGGGGCTGACTGCTGAAAATACGAAAAAAATATTCGAAATTGTAATGCCACTTGGACCAACCCTCTGCAGCTTGCTAGTAAGTTCTGAAAATGGCTATGGAGTTTGCAGATTTAAAGTAACATGAGGACTTAAGATTTTTAAGGGGTACAAGAATTAAAAGTATCTTAAACGTAAAATACAAAATAATGCGGTTAGCACATTGAAAATAGCAGCAAATGATAGTGAGTTGTAAGTCCTACCTTCTGCTTCTTTGTTCCGTGTAAAGAGTCCAATTTGCAGCCGAGATATAGATCTTTAAAATTTAATACATAATTTCTGGACTTAGAAAAAATTCGGTGTAATCCTTAGGCCTATGACGGCGACCACATGGCAGGGGTTGGTGCACCTATCGTCGACAGGACGGCTGCTATGCTGACAGCTTAGCCGTACTTTGCGGCGGGCGAAAGAACAAAGGAAACAGCGTTTTTTTACTATAACTTTTGATCCACTGGTCAGACACGCATAAAACACATATCAAAGTACTCGTTGGCACTTCATACGCACGTAGCAATTGATTACATTAATGAAACTGTTGATTATCCGGTTGAAAATCAAGATTTTGCTGGAGCGCAACGAAAACACGTACCTCCTCGTCGGTGGCGGGGATTTCTTTATTGCTGGTAAAAAAAAATATGCCAAATTTAAAAGCGCGCCAGTGTGTAATTTCATGCATATCTTAGAAAATTTTGAATAAAAATCCCTGTTTTCCAGGCGTGCCTAGAAATATATCTATTTTAAGAAGATGTAAAAAAATCTATAGGTTTACAGAAAGTTTTCCGAAAATTTATAAAAAAATATTTAAAATTACAAGTTTTGAAAATAAATCATAAAAAAATGTGCGAATTATATTTGGATTAAGCCTAAATTTTGAATTATGGAAGAAGGAAGGAAGAAAGTTTAAGGTAAAAAGACATATTAATAAATATATATCAAATTCAATTAACATGGAGGAGCTAAAATTTTGAGATCTAATTTTTTAAAAAGCACTCGGGCGATTTTTTGAAACTTGGTAGTTTGGCGTAACGTGAGTCGTAGACTCGAAATATAGAAAAAAATGGCATGTCATTTCAGAAAAATTCCAATTTTGTGTCAAAATACCTATGTTAGAATAATGGCAGGATATAAATCTGATATATATCCTAAGTCGCGCTTTCGAGACAGGAAAATCACAATAATAGCAGGATATAAATCTAATATATATCCTAAGACGCGATTGTAAGGTTTTAGTTAAGCTAACAAAGTTTTATTTTAATTTTACTCTTTCTATCCCTTCTCATTTCAACTTCCCGTTAGAATAAGCGCGCGTTTCAGCTTTATGCTAATTTGAAGTGGAGCCAAGTAGTATTTAACGAAACGTAGAAACCTTTCAGTGTGAGAGAGCTTTTAGTCTCAGACCACGGTTACTCTATTCGACGTTCGCCTGACTAGCTAGCATTTAAATTCTAAGCCATAGCGCTTTTACGTGATTACTCATTTAAGTAATTCCAAGTGCGTCAGTATTAGTTAAATCTTGCTACGCACCATTTAGTTTAGAGGCTAACTTCGCGTTATAGCTCTGCGAGCAACGACGATTTAATTTCTATTTAGCTTTAGTTTAAATATTATTTGATTATTCATTTTAGACCCAAGTGCGGTCTCTATTTTCTGTATCCCTCCCGAATTGGGAAGTGGCTGTAAATAATTGTGATTTAATAAAAGAGGATTTTAAATCCCTTTAAAGTGCAGTTCTTCTACCACTTAATCACAGTATTCTACCACAGAACATAGCTGCATTCAGCTCCCTGTTCTAGATCAGGATTTAAGGACTTCAAGAAGATGTTTTCCAAGGCTATGCACCGAACACTCAATCCTGACACGCTTTCGAGGCAGGAAAATCACAAGTTGAATTTCGTCAATCGGCCCAGTAGAACGGGAGATATAATCGGGAGATAGATAAGATGTCTGATTTTTTTTTCGCAGTGTACGTACGTTCCTCATATTGTGTGTGTGTGTGGAGGGTAGGGGGAGAACAAAAACAACGGTACCTAGGGCCATCAGATTTTGAATAACCTCTACAAGAACATGCGCATCTTGGAAGCCCGAATTTTCAGTTTCATATTTTATAAAAAGTCAAAGAATTTTTAACATACTCAAGGGTTTGAAAGCTGGCAGTGGCAACACTGTACGGATTAAAACACTGTTATCTCCAGCGCCCGTGTCTGCATAGCAGAAATTCTAAAGATATATTGTTTTTAGATATTTTGTGATTTTACTATTGAACCGAATTTAAGTGTCTTAAGTGCGAAGTACATGATATTTAATTAAAAGACTTATTTAACTCATAAAACGTTAATAATATAAAGACAAAGAAAAGTTTTGCAAACCATCTTACTGTGAAAATTGTACATTGATATGATAAATTGAGAAAAAACTGAAAAATATAGAAAAATATTTATGGCAACACTTGAAACTTAATCGTTAATTCCAAATATATGTTGCTTTTATTATTTTTGTAATTTTGCTGCTGAATGTTGTATCGTTTATGTGCGAAGAAATGATGTTTAATAATAAAGCTAAAAAGACAAAAAGAAATGGGTTAGCAGGAGTGAGTGCAACAGCTGACTTTCAGACTGCGAGTTTAGCAAAAGAGTAGGAAAACCTTAACAAACCCTTTTGGGCAACTGTTAAAATCTGAAGCCTTTCAGACTTATATATATATATATATATATATATATTGAGCATTTCGCAGAAACTAGAGCTTCTCTGTGTATGAATTGTGTCTAAGTAGTGACATTTTCCTCTGAAAAATGTAACTGCTGTATTTCTTACAGCTCGTATATCGTCAGTGCTAATTATTAAGATAGCAACATCTTACAAAATCGTTAAGAAAAAAACTGAAACCTTTCAAATTTTATATTACGCAGAAAGAGGCGTTTTTTTTAACGTTTAGTGTGTTACCTTTATTTACTAAATACCATGTTCTTCCCACTTAAACCCTAAAATTCAATTGAACAGCAACATCGCAAAATAATTTAAGAAGAGCTTATCTTTATAATTTCCAATACACTGTCTCATGCAATGGAGATAATTTTTTTTTCGTACAGTGTTGCCATTGTTGGCTTTGAAATCGCTGAGTTTCTTAATCAAAAACCCATAAATCCTTTACAAAATACGAAATAGATAATAAAGGAAATTCCAAATGGGCTTCCAGATGCCCAAAGATTCGGGTGACGTACATTTTTCAAAATTTGATGGTTGTAGGTACGGCTGTTTTATAACAATGCGAGAAACATATACACATTTATGCAGATTCTTCATTATTCAATTTCTTTAAATATAATACAGGGCGATAATATTTGGTGGCAACAATTTGAAATGTGATTCAGATTTTTAAAGTTTTCGACGCAAAATGCCAAAACGAAATTAATAGCCTTTCTGGTATAATGCCCTTTTGGGCTAATAATTACAATTATAATTATTAGCCGAAAGCGGCGTTATCTAAAAAGTAATTCTGCTATACTTTTCGGTCTATGAGCCTTTTTCAGAATAAGGGACCATAAATGTTTTCTAAATCATACGAGCTTGAGTGGAGTTACTTCGCCGATAGGAAAACATATTAGCTTCTAGAAAATGTTCATTGTGTTTTTACTTAGAACTATTACGATAGCTACATAATCCACGCTAACAAAACGCATGTACTTTCTCATATAAGGTATTTCTGACATGAAGTGATGATCTTCAGGTGTCTTAAAACAGTCTTTATGTCTTTAAGCACCAAGTTTTCAATTATCACGGTTAATTAATTTGTCGATCCCTCCCCAACGAATGTAGGAATCGTTCGGAACTATATTGTGCCAGCCGCCTCGAACAGAAACTAAGATATAGTTTCTGGAGAGAGGTCTGTGCTCAGTTGAGGAGCTGTAAGATGAACTATACTTAAGCGAAATAGAGAATGAGAGCAGAGCCTTTAGTTGGGAAAATTTTCGGGAAATATATTTTCCCATTTTTTTTCTTTAAAACTTTCTGCTGATACATAATAGCATTGTTGGTGCATCACCTGAAGAACTATATATACCACATTTTTTGAATCTGTGCTTTAAATAGCAATCCTCCGCAAGCACAGTATGTGATATTTTGATGGAATTTTGTTCGGATTTGCGATGTAAACACTCTCGTCACACTAGTTGTTACTTTCCTTGAATATTCACCATTACTTAGACGTCGCTTTTTTTCGTTTCTCTACGTTTTTATCTGTGCGCAGATGGCTTCAAAGAAGCAAACATAGAAATATTTTTATTACGAAGTAGGATTCAGAATAAGTTTTTTTTAGCTTTCCTTCTGAAACTGCAGTTGCCACCTTAATGTTACTAATGATTTCCTTCTCGCACCCAAATTCTTGACAACATCCATGTTCGCTACATGGAACATGGATCTCCGCGGTCGAAATAATATTTAGAGATAGAAAAGCACCCCTTCGAGAACAATAATTTTAGTGATTACTTAATTTACGTACTTTTATTTACCCCAAATGAAACCAGAAGGCCTATTAGTCTCCAAACGGCATTTTGCATCGAATCACTTTTGAGATTGTAGCCACCAAATATTATCGCCCTGCATTATATTTAAAGAACATAAATAACGAAAAATCTACATCAATCTTGGTGTGATTTTTGCACTGCGGAAAAAAAACGTTACCTGTCATCACATTTTGAATAATATAATCCATCCGAACATGGGCTCATGGAAGCTCAAATTTGGAATATGTTTTCATTGTCTATTTCATATTTGTGAAACTTTAACAAATATTTTTATTAAAGAAGTGAACGATTTCAAAGCGAGCAGTAGCAAAACTGTAGAGAATAAAAACATTTTTATCTCCAGCGCGCAAGAGTGTCTATTTGAAAATCTGAAGATATGCTGTTTTTAAATATTTTTAGCCCAATGTAGCATTAGCTGAAATACTCTCGTAACCTGTATGTGTCTGTAAATGAAAAACAAAAACGCCCGTTTGGGGTCATATAAAATCTGAAAGCTTTCAGACTTTTTTCCAATATTTTTCTAAAAACTTATTCTGTTTCTGAAAGTTTAGTCAAAATACAGGACAAAATTCATAATAACCATATAAATCATCTCCCGTATTACAGCAAGAATAATTTCATAATTTTTTTTATCTTTGAGGAATATGTTTTTTTATCTTTGAGGAATATGTTTTTTTACTGTATTAGTGAGAAATGTAATCAGAACGGATATTATCAAACATAATCATAATTATATTATAATATTTATAATGGTATTTTTATAATTCATAACATTTATATTTGCTTGAATATTTCTATATTTTGTACTATGCATAATTTGTCTTCAGATTGTGGTGAAATTTTACGCATTTATTTTAAAATTATTTACCTGTATTTGGAGGATCATGAAAAGTGTGCTCGTGAGCTTCAGAAGAATCATCATGAGTTTCAGAATAAAATCAGGAGCTTTAGAAGTTTCAGAAGCTCATGATATGATTCTAGAAAAGACAAGGAAGCCAGTCTTATCGCTCTTTCAAGGGGATAATATAAGTCCTGAGGAAGAGAGTAATAATGATTTTACCAAATGGGCAAAAACTGAGCCAGAATATGACAGCAATTCCGTAAGTGCAGATCTTGAGAAATGAAGTCCTGTGTTTACGGAATGATAAGTGAATTTAAACATAAAACTCATTTCATGTTTTGATTTCCAGAAACAGTTTATAAGGTATTTTCTCCCGCCTTTCCGCATGTCTTCGTGGTGTAACTAGAAGTACACTTGCCACGTATTCGGGAGGTCCGGAGTTCGAATCTCGGCGAAGGCATTGCATATTTTTCACGTCTCCAGCATCAAAACTTCCTAATGACTATACAGTAGCCTTCGAGCTAAGAGATCTGGGACAATGGTTCGTCACCACCAGGATTTGGTGAATGGACTCTTTCATTCCCAGTAGTCCTTTAGAAGGCGGAGTATGTAAGATATTTTCGCCTGTCTTTCCACATGTCTTCGTAGTGTAAGTGGAAGCACTCTCGACGCATATTCGGGAGATCTGGAATTCGAATACCGGCAAGGGCATTGCGTATTTTTCACGTCTCCAGCATCAAAAACCTTAAAGACTCTACAACAGGGCTTCTCAACTGGTGGTACGCATACCACTGGTAGTATGCAAGAGAAAAATGTGGTACGCAAAGAAGCAAAGTATTTTTAACTATCAAATTCAAAAATTAAAACTTCAACATCCTGATTGAGTTTTTTCTCTAACACTAGTACATTCATGCGATCTGAGCTTTGTTCAAGTTGCTTGTTCTTTGGTGGTGGTCGTAGTACTTTGTAGTGGTGGTACTAAAGGTTTTCAGTTTTTGTTTAGATGGTACACGTTAGTAAAAAGGTTGAGAAGTGCTGCTCTACAATTTCATTTTCTCCTGATACTCAAGTATATATATACTTCAGTCGTAATCGATATACGGTTTTGCCATCAAATATATATTAATTCAGATATGTTCTTTTGATTGTAAAGTATCATACTTTAATTCACGAAACAATGTATTTATCTTTAGACAGACATATCATGTTCAGACAGACATATCAGTTGTGAGGAATGTTTCGCCAAGGCAGACTAAACATGATACGTCAAGGCAGACTAAACATTATACATCAAACCAGACGAATCATCAGATGTCAACACAGACTAAACATCGGGAACTAACAAAATATCAGAAGAAACCTTTTTTATAAAAAGGCCTCAATAACAAAACTGATAAAAGATAAATCATTCAATAAACTAAACTACAGATCAAATTAGGAAATAAACACGTTGAGTAATCCGCTGAAAAACAACTTTCCGGGAAACTTTTTCTCTTACTTAAAAACTGACATTTTTGTGATTGTGTGAAAGTTTCAGAAACACAACAGTCAAGGTTTTTAAGAAAATATTTATGAAATCGAGTGAAACTTTGAAACAAAACTGCTGTAGATTCTAGAATGATATAACCTCATTTTCTCTAAACTTTCTACATGAAATTGATTAAGCCGAGGACATTCTGGTAAAAATTTCAGAAACACACAAAAGTATTGAAAAGAAGGTTATTTAATCGCGATCGTTTTGGTAACGAGTGACATTTTAATGACAGATGAACAGTGGTTGTCCAGGCTGGACTTCTCTTGTATCTTGTAATTTTAAAGGAACTAAATTTAGATATACAGGCCCAGTGTTTTCACTGAAAATGTGATATTTCGTAACTTACCTTCTCAAAACTTAAGATGCGACATTTGTACCACAGGTACCTTTTGTGTCTAGCCTCCAGACGGGAAAATGGTTAGTGACTCTGACTACTATACCAAAAGCACCGACTTGGAATCCTGAAGAAGGCATGGATGTAATTCGTCCGTTCCTTCATAGGAGGCAACAGTGACCCACCTATTAAAGTGATGTCTATAATAAAGTGATCATCTCTTCCAGCATCTATAATAAAGAGTGACCACCTCTTCCGGCCTTAGTAGCCGATGCCTATAAACGCCTAGAGCTCGCTATGGGGGGAAAGAACTTTTTGCGTTTACTTTTCAAATGAAAACTTTTTTCTACGGATAAATCTCGAGTAACATTTTATAGTAAGTTTGCTAATAAAAGTACTGTTTGTAACTGATAATTAGCCCAAAGGGGCTTTCCCTGAAGGACTATCGGTTTTATTCTCCGATTTTGCATCGGAAACATTAAATACAGGTTCACTTTTCCAACTGTTGCCACCAAATATTGCAGCCCTGTATTATATTGAAAGAAATTAAACAATGAAGAATGTGCATAAATGTATGCACGTTTCTCGCATTGGGATAAAACGACGGTATCTAGAGCCATCGAATTTTCAATGACGTAATCCTACTGCGAAAATGGGCATTTGGAAGCCCAAATTTTAATTTGGAATTTGTTTTATTATCGATTTCATATTTTGTAAAACTTTAACAAATTTTGGGTCAACGAACTCAAGGATTTCAAAGCGAACAATGGCAACGTTGTACAGAAAAAACATTTTTATCTCCAGCGCGTGAGACTGTCTATAGGAAATTCTAAAGATAAGCTCAGTTTAAAATTATTTTGCGATATTGTTCTTTAATTGAATTTTATGGTTTAAGTGTGAAGAACATGATATTTAATAAATAAAGGTAACACATAAAATGTTAAATAAACGTACCTTTGGACGGAATTTAAAATCTGAATCCTTTCAGACCTTTTTTATTAAAATCTCTTATCCATTACAAGCTATCCCAGAAAGAATGTGCCAAAATGTTTTGCCTGATAATTTTTATGGTTACTATTGCTTTTATTTCTTTAGCTAAGTGGAGTTAAAATCATACATTCACGATTTTCCATTGTTCACTGTTTTTATACGAATAAATCGTAACATAAATTTTTATGTTAGTCTTTGTGTATTTAACCAGCTCAATGCATGCAACATTTATTAAATCTATCAGTACAAACTTTACATTCAAACCTATGTAAGCTTCCATTCTGACGTGAATTTATATAAATTAAATAATTAGATGTTAGAAAGCTTTTAAACGAATTATTTTAATTTTTACATGCATTTTATAGTGGTAATATTTGAATATGCCATATCTTTTAGATACAGTTATGTTTTTCAGTATCGTTTATGAGTATTATTAATGAATAGATTCAAACATTCGTTTATTTATTTGAAATTCCTAGGTAAACCAGAAAGTAGGGGAAACGTAATTAGGTCTATTGAAAATCTTGGAAATTAATTTTATCAACAATGTTTTTCGAAGGGAGGGGGTATTATCCACACTTGACTACTTTTCTGACTGACAAAGAAACCAGAATTTGAAGAATGGTGCTAATTGAGTAGCGCCTCTTTTTAAGCTTTTTAAACTGATCAGAGAGATTCTTAATAACATACTGCTGAAGCAATATAAATAGGATTCGTAAGATATCTTTGCACCGTAGGAGTTGTTTTGTTAACAATATTAATAATAATTTTTTCTGTAGCTTACAAATAGCCTTAATTACATGCAGAGAGTCGACGAAACGACTTTAAAATTTGATAGGTTTTAAAATTTACATTAAGGGTACGCTTGACGATTAAGTAAAATTCAACTACCAGGTAAAAGGAATTTGAGAACTTTTTGAAAGAACATACATGTATCTTTAATTTTCTTCCTTCATGCCAGTACCGGTAACAAGGTTATTATCTGTTCAGTTTGATTAAATTTAAGCTTAAAATTTTTCAATTTATAAAAGTAAGGGATAATTAGTCCCATTCCTTTTTTACTTCCTTGCACAAAGTAAAAAATGTATTGTAATCACGAAAAATTCCGGATATCATAGTTCAACAAAAATATCCATTTTGAACGTCATCGAATGCAATTTAACGATGTTTTTGCGTGAAATCTGTACGTAAGGACAGAATAAAGGACTCTTTTTCCCCAAACGAATTATAAAACTGACTTAAAATGGATAGAGAAGAGATTTTTTTTGTGGCGTCTGTACGTACGCATGTATGTATGTATCTTAAATAACTCAAAAACGAGTAGCCTCAGAACGTTGAAATTTTAGGACTGCTGTAATATACAGTTGTGCACCTCCTTTTTGGTTTGCAATAGGCCGCACCTAAAGTATATAAACATTGATAAATTGCGCCTTTTTTGCTTTAAAAATGGTTGAATTATGCAGTTCTTATCTTTTGGTAGAGGTTTTTGTGCCTTTAGTTAATCTGCATGCAATAGTTGTAGAATTATCAACAATCCAAAAGTTGTTTAACTCTGGCTAAGCCTAATTTTTGTCTACCATAGCCGCCATATTTGTTCACATTTGAGACTTAGCAGAATAGTGAAGTCAGTTTTTGCACCTTCATTGTCTTTTTCCCAGCCGCGCAGACGGTATAGTGGTTAGGGGAGCCGACTACGATACCAAAGGGCCTGAGTTCGAATCCCAGAGAAGGCATGGCTGTAACTGTCCGTCTCTTCATAGGAGGCAAAGGAGGCCCACCTATTAAGGTGGTAAAGTGACCACCACTTCTGGCCTTAGCACTTCTTCTTAGCCACTTCTGGCCTTTAGTCGGCTGAGGGTCCGCCATTGGAACAAAAAAAAAACGTCTTTTTTCCGAGTGAGATCAAAACTAAACTTTCATTTTTGTGGATCATAAAATCTGCCTTGTTGCCTGCTGGCCGAATTGCTTGTTTTTTGGTAGAAACTCTAATTTTAATTGCGAAAAATTTTTTTTGACTGTTTTAACTGTATTTAATGTTTTATTTATTTCTATATTTTTCAATTATTTAAATTAAATTTTCAATTTTAATGAGGATATTTTGAATTTTTATGTATTTTTGCCTTGCCGTGAACTGAGAACAGAATTAATTGAATGAGAAATATATCTAATGAAATTCGGGGAAAAAAGTTTAAAGGAAATGCAGCAAAAAGTACGTATAATTTAATATTCCGTATAAGGAAGTTATATAATTTACCCATGAGATTTTTTAATAATCGGAACTATGCGGGACGTAATCTCGACAAGTATTCAAGATATAAACATATCGGAAGTATGTATTGTTTTGGAGAGACAGACAAAACAGGCTTTAAAACATATGTATAGATATACAGGGTGTTTCAGCAAAAGGTTTAGAAACTTTCAGGAGAGACAGAGTACAGCTAGATGATGGAAAATCACATAGTAATGCATGGTCGAAAAGGCTTTCCTAGCGCGGTATTGACAATAAAAACACAAGAAAGGAAGATCATGAACAGGATGAGGAAATATATTTATTATGCTAAGCACAGGACAAATCAAGAAATAAGAACAAATCGATAGACAACGATCGTCATCAAACAAAGTGTTCGAAATTACAATCCCGGATCGTAATGCGGGCCTCATATCTCCGGTGCATGGAAGATCTGCATGACGCACGGTTCCTGCATTACATAATTCCAGGGTCTTAATTTCGAACACCTTCCTTGATGACTATCCTTATCTGTTTTTGTTTTATTTGTTGGTTTCTGATGTACTAAGCACAATAAGTATGCTTTCTCACCCTGCTTGTGTCCTTCCTTTCGTGAGAATTGTGTATTCACCACTGCACCAGGAAAGTGTTTTCGACCATACACGGGACTTTCCATCGTCTAGGTGTGTTCTATCTCTCCTGAAAGTTTGTAACCGATTTGCTGAAGCACTCCGTATGTATATACAAGGTGATCAAAAAGTCAGTATAAATTTGAAAACTTAATAAATCACGGAATAATGTAGATAGAGAGGTAAAAATTGACACACATACTTAGAATGACATGGGGTTTTATTAGAAAAGCAATAATTAGAAAAGCAACAATCTGATCAGAAAAGCAATAATTAGCATAACAAATTAAGACAAAGCAAAGATGATGTTCTTTACAGGAAATGCTCAATATGTTCACCATCATTCCTCAACAATAGCTGTAGTCGAGGAATCATGTTGAGAACAGCACTGTAAAGCATGTCCGGAGTTATGGTGAGGCATTGGCGTCGGATGTTGTCTTTCAGCATCCCTAGAGATGTCGGTCGATCACGATACACTTGCGACTTCAGGTAACCCCAAAGCCAATAATCGCACGGACTGAGGTCTGGGGACCTGGGAGGCCAAGCATGACGAAAGTGGCGGCTGAGCACACGATCATCACCAAACGACGCTCAAGAGATCGTTCACGCGTCTAGCAATATGGGGTGGAGCATCCTGCATAAAAATCGTACGTTCCAGCAGGTGTTTATCAGCCAGGCTGGGGACGATGCGATTCTGTAACATATCGGCGTACCTCTCATCCGTCACGGTAGCAGTTACAAAAGCAGAATCACGCATTTCTTCGAAGAAAAAAGGCCCGATAACAGTAGATGTGGTAAATCCAACTCATACCGTGACTTTCTAGTCGTGTAATGGAGTTTCCACGACAGTTCTAGGATTTTCGGTAGTCCAAATTCTGCAGTTGTGGGCGTTGACAGACCCTCGGAGCGTGAAATGAGCTTCATCGGTCCACAACACGTTACTCAACCAATCGTCATCTTCCGCCATCTTTTGAAACGCCCACATCGCAAATGCCATCCGCTTCACTAAATCACCAGATAACATATCATGATGCCGATGGATTTTGTAAGGATAGCATCGGAGGGTACGCCTGAGTGCCAACCAAACAGTAGTGTATGGAATGCTGGTGCGACTGCACGAGCGTTGATTTCCCCGTGCATAGACGAACCCGCTACAGTCTGCATTTCTTCCTGAACTGTCTCAGCAGCATTACGCCTTGTGCTTGGTCGGCCACTACGGGGTCTATCTTGTAAACTACCCGTGGCCTCGAACTTCGAAATCATTCTCGCCGGATTTGTCAACGGACCTTTACCCGTTCGAATCCCCTTCCTATGGCGACAGGATCGTAACGCTGAACTAGCACATTCCCCATTCTGATAATACAGCTACACTAAAAGCGCCTTTTCAGGTAACGTCAACATGCTGCGACTGCTGGTGCATCTGATTCTCTCTCTCATTACAGCTCCTTTTATACACGATTTTCATGCGCAGTCACTGACGTTTTGCTGTCCAGCGCCATCTGTCGGACATTTTTTTAACTTTTTTTGGTGCTAATAAAACCCCATGTCATTCTAAGTATGTGTGTCAATTTTTACCTCTCTATCTACATTATTCCGTGAGTTATTAAGTTTTCAAATTTATACTGACTTTTTGATCACCCGGTACATATCCAGCACATGCGCAACACATTTGTTCTAAAATTACCGCATTTGAGCTTTTTTTTTTTATTTCGGACCATATACTACGTCATTTGCTACTTTACGCCGGCCGCAGCGTAATATCAAATAGATTATAGTTTTATAACACAAAAATAAAAAATAAACCTTAATATGTTCGCATGTCTATTTAAATATTAATGTGAGTTTTGACACTGAGACAAAACTTTTGCTGTTTTTACATATCAGGTTTACGAATCCGCTCTTAAAATAATCGAACACCAAGCCCCGTGCATTGATATAACTGTATAGCTAACACATTTCGCCCACATGCAAAGCAAGATTATGTTCACGACTGGAAAGTCGTGAACATATGACTCTGTATATACGATTACGCATTCAGTAGCGACCAGTATTAAACTACGTAACAATGGCTTCAGAAGCCTTACAAGACATGAAAAACTAGATTTTAGTCTACATTTCTTAATATGCGTTTGAGAAATTTAAATATTTACTGTAATGCAGGGGATCTTCAATTTTTGTTCGTAAGAACTGTAAATATACTTCTGTTTGGGCTGAATATGAAAGTTCGCGTGGCTACAAGAGAAGCACGATCTACGGGATACTTTAAAAAATAAATTATTTATGATTTAGTTCTGAAAATAATCGCTGACATCTTTATTTTCTTCTTTTCAAGATCAATTAGAAATGCTATTATGGTGTAGAATTTGTTTCAAGTAGTACAATGGAAAGCAGAAACTTGCGAGTAATTATCATCATGAAACAAAAATACACTAACTTTTTGTTTTAACTTCGAATGCTATTAGAATATACAAATACTAAACATTCAAGTGTAATGTAACTTGTTTATACATCATAATAATTCCTCGATTTGACATTCTTCAGAAATTGGCTTTTCGGAAAATGACAACCACAATGTTGTTTATGAACAGTGAGCTTAATTAAGTGTGCTTCATGGAGCACTTTTGTACTCACAATAAAATTTTATAAGTTTATAATTATTTAATAAATTCGAGTGTTTAAGTGCATTTAATAGTTTGCCGTAATAAATTATTAGATATGCAATTTCTAAAAGTAAGAATATTTAAATTTGTTTCTTTTACAGTTTGGAAAATAAGTCGTTGTAGATAAAAGTAAATTTATCAAATATAATGTCATTAGAAAATGAGTTGAAAGTTAAATATGGTCATAAAAATATTGAAACCAGTCATAAAATAAAACAAGAAATTTATATTACCAATTTTAAACTGTATGATTTCGCAAACAGCGTTTAAAATCGTTGTCCTAAATTAGTTATGCATCGACATGTTAAGTATTATCAGAACGTTAAGTATCTTCAAAATTCAGTCTGATTTCGAATTATGACGATACTTTATACCGTCATAACTAACTTACGACAGTAATTTTAAACTATATATCACCCATAAAGTTTAAAAGTGATATCCTAGTTTAAAAGTGATGACTGAATTCTAACGATACTTAATATAGTCATAACCAACTTAGGACATTAGTCTTAAACTATGTGCTTACACGCATAAAGTTTAAAACTAATATCCTAAATTAGTTATGATGACTGAATTTTGATGATATTTAACATCACCATAACTAATTTAGGACATCAGTTTAAACTATATGATTTCGCTCATAATGTCCTAAATTAGTTATGATGACTGAATTTTGATGATACTTAGCATCATCGTAACTAATTTAGGACATCAGTTTTAAACTATATGATTTCTCCCATAAAGTTTAAAACTGATATCGTAAATTATTCGAGTGAATTATGACGATACTTAACATCGATATAACTAATTTAAGACACCAGTTTTAAACCGTTTTAAGTTGCACACGTATAATTCAGTCTTCCAATCAGAAAGTGAAGCGTTCATATAAGCTTTATTATGGATTAAAAATACTTTGTTTACATCCACGTCTGTAAATATTTACAATGATTGCCTGTCACTTCCCCATACGCTCTCCCTCCCAGACACAATTCCAATCCATTAATTGTCGAATTTAAGAATCATTTAGAAATTTTGAGTTCATATTTTGTAAGATATGTCTCTTCTATTCTACATAAACTAAACTAGATCTTACAATAAACCTGACGAATTCTCGCACAGGCATAAATGAAAATACCAGCGAAGGTCAAGGGGCGTACCAGCGTAACAGCGAGATAGCAATGAAACGTGCGCTGGGTAGCGAAAAACACGCTCTGAATAAACTCAAAGATTCACCCGTTTAAATACTCACTTCACTTAACTTTAAATTTACATCCTGGCGAGGAAATGCGAGGGGAAGTTGAGGAGTTCAGGAAAGGTATCAAACTTAAAATAATTTGTTATGGAAAATAAGGGAAACCTTACAATTTAAGTATTAAGCTACATTGGGTTAAAGCCCATGTAGGCTCTATTGGTAATGACAGGGCCGACATCCCGGCCAAGTAGGCAGTCTCAGATGTCAATGCAATTGATATTGAAGTAACAGGTTCGAAAAAAATTGCTGTAGAAGAATGAAAAGTTTTTTGTTAACAAATGGAAAAGACAGTGGTTCTCTTCACCTAAAAACAAAGGATTTATGGAACTAGTTAAAATCACTAATAAGTGAAATGTATGAACAATATGGATGTTAATCAGATGTTAACTGGACATAGTAGGTTTCCTTTCTATTTCAATCGATTTAAAATCTGGAGGAAAATAAACTATGTAATAGTTTTTAAGTTGATGGTGATACTAGGCATTTTGCAGTTGATTGTAGTTTAACAGCCCCTAATAGATAGATTTTTAACAGTATTGATTTTAATATAAATACTATTAATTTTAAAGTTTTTAAATCATGTACCAATGCTCTAATGAACTTTGTTAATAAAAATAGAGCGTTTATGGAAACCTTCTGTTAAAATCGAATTCTGTATTTATTTGGCTTCTGTATATATCTGAATTCTGTATTATTCTTATCTGGGTTTTAGATATCTGTGGTATTCTATGTTGTGATTTTGTGTCTGTGGTTTTTATCTGTAAGTTTTGTATTAGATGTGCTTCCTTATTTTTAATTTAGTTTTTTATTTATTGTTTGGGGACGGCTGAGTCGCTGGCTGTCCTCATTTGTGAAAAGACGAGGGCCCTTTTTCTGAGCTATAAAGATACTCATGTCCAGGTGAGCTGAAGGTAGTCTCCAATTCTTACGATTCTTAGTTGTTCACTCACACATGTTCGTGTGTAACACTCCTGGGAGTCTGAAGGTCTGAAACAGCGGTTTCAGAAGACACAAAAGAAATGGGTTAATAGGGGGTAAAGTCCCCTCTTACAGGATTACATGCGTCGCAGCGTGATGTCATACTGGAAATAAGGCAGTTTGTTAGTGCCTGTAGCAAATGGTCCCTCTCATTCAGCAACGCTGTTTTCAGTTCCTGGATGGTTCTCGGAGGGGGTTGCGAGTTGCAATAACCCTCTCCAGAGCGTCCCAGATATGCTGTATAGGGTTGAGTTCTGGAGACCTGGATGGCCAATCCATCCGGCAAATATCCTCACTTTCGAGAAATTCGTCGACCAGAAGAGCTCTACGTATACTCGCGTTATCGCCCTGTAAGATGAACTCGGGGCCCACTGCCCCCCCGGAAAAGACGAACATAGGGTTCCGAGACCTCATCCCTAAACCTCACATCAGTTACAGAGCCTCTGTCAAAGACGTGGAGAGGTGTGCGGCCATCCAACATGACGCCTGCCCAGACCATTACACCGCCACCGCCATAATTGTTGATTCGCGGATATTGGAGGGTAGGTAGCGGGTCCTTGGCTATCTCCATATGAAAGAACGGCGAGAATCGGTGTTTAGGCTGAAACGGGACTGGTCGGTGAACAGAACAGTCGTCCATTGCTCCGTACTCCAATCAATATGCTGCCTGCACCATGCTAATCGAGCTCTCCTGTCCGTAGAAGTGAGCGGGACGCAAACAGCCGGTCTTCTGGCAAACAACCTCTCTCATTCAGTCTTTTGGAAACAGTCACCCTTGCTACACGGGTTCCTGTGGCTGCATACAGGTCCCGAGACAGCTGAGAAGCTGTAGCCTCTCTATTATGCCTCGCTGAAATGGACAAATAGCGATCTTCTCTGGCCGTCGTGACTCTTGAACGACCTTGCCCAGGCTTTCTCTCGATGGATCCAGTATCCTGGAACTGTTTCCATAGGTTACACACGACTCTGGGCGTTAAATTAAACTCTCTGCATATCTGGACTTGCGATTGGCCTGCCTCTAGCCTCCCCACAATTCGCCACCTCATTCCGTCATCTAAATGTTGGTGGTTACTCATTTTTACTGTTCCGATGTGAGTTTAACCGATTGCTGCAAGATAATACCAAGAAATTCGCCGTGGTGTGCTAGCGAACGCAATTCGTCTTACCCTCCATGCGCTTATAAAGCCTGTTTTTCTGCTGGCTCCGCATTTGCATTTTTATCTAGAAGAAGTGGTTTTTCCATCAGTTTAGTTCTTTTCATGCAATTTGATAAAATATGCAAATTCTCTTAATTTATTTCACCAATGTAATTTAGGACACCAGTTTTAAATTGTATGACTTCACCCATAAAGTTTAAAACTGATATCCTAAATTTGTTACGAGTGTTATCAAAATTCAGAATCAGAATGAGAAAAATTATTGTCAAAACTCATAATCAGATTGAGGAAAACGTATCGTCAAATCTTGATTCTTATGAATAGATACGCAATCGTAGAACTCTGACCACTGGCGATGGACTTGGAGATATCGTTCTGTTTGTAGATTACGCTGTCATCTCTATATAAGCTGCTGCAAGAATCTTTAAAACAATCATTCAATCCTCGATTAAGGCAACATTCTTACCAGAATTTCAGAAATTGATTAAATGACGGCATAGAACATCATTGTTATAACCGTATATCACTTTTCTAATTTAATTAACAGTCTTAACAATCTTACAATGAAAATTTGGCATATATTGGTGATGGTTTGCTGTGTTTTGCATTATGTTAATGTTGGAAATGCTGAAAGGTAAGTCGCAGTCTCAGATTATTACATTCTTTTTGTAAAAGCGAAAAGAAATTATGTTTCTAAATCTTCAGCATAATTTAAATTAATTATTAGCGATAATATGCCAAAGGATACCGCTATATTTGGCAAAACTGCATTTCATATATTTGTTTTGCACCTTAAAAATAAACATTAGCAGATAGCAGTAACATTATGAGATAATAACCAAAGCGAAATTGTTAAAAGTAAAATAAGGCAATTAGATTATATTTCTTTTTTTTTGGGGACAATTTAGGCATAAACCGTTACAACTGTAGAACTTAACTTTTAAAGCTGCTTTAGTTTTAGCCACATATAATTCAATTCTTTGTACTTACCATGTGGCCCAGAAATGAACTGTTTCAGCCTGTCTTGATTTCTTGTTGAAAAGAAGATTACACATTTGGTGGTCTCTTCTTCCTATGTGGGAAATTAATACGAGTTGGCAGGTTCATAGGAAGTGTTTCAGAATAGGACTCTTGGAGTTTTCTATTAGCGATACAGGTACAGCCGTTTGGCAGGATTATGCAGTATCATATAAAGATACTTAAGTGAGTAAAGGTAGAGTAAGGATAAGACAATGAAGCACATGGGTTGTATACCATTTGTAATCAGATCCCGACCTTACCAAACTGCTGCAGTCGCAGGATGAGATAACTATACATATGCTAATGTCTTTCTGGGTACATTATAAGAGTATATTAGAGTTCATGAAAGTAAAGGCACATGTTGAAAGGTGTTCTTAATGTGTGTGCAGCTTGCAGTTCAAAGAACCTAATTATTTCGCAAGGTTGCCTCATCATACGGAATTTCATTGAGTACCTAATTAGTGCTTGTTGAATCATTTGGCCATATTTAGTTTTAGAAAAACTGCTTTACTGATGTACGCTTAACAAACGCAATTTTACTGATGTAAAAAAAGAGATTTTTCTCTTTTTTTTAACTGAAGTAATATTCACAGAAATTGATTGCATGATGCAATATGTTCTCAAAATCCACATTTGAAAATCGTTTAATTTACTGGTTTATAGTTAACATATGAGCGCTCTTTTTATCGTCTGAAAGGGCATAATGATAAAATATAAAATTAGAAAAGCAATAACCTTGTGTTTGGCGTAAATTTAGTTAACATCGCAACGATTTCGAGGGCAAACAGGTACAGGTCCCTCTTTATCAGGAAGAGTACCTGTACCAGTACCTGTTTTCTCCCGAAATCAATTGGGATCTTGACTAAACTGAACTAAAAAAGAACCTGATTAAGCGATCATGACTAAACGAACGGACTATATTTTCCTACTAAAATGCATTGCATAGTTAAAACGTTTTATTTACAGAAGCTGCACATTACTAATCAAGTAAAAAAATATTATTACCTTTAACTGGAAAGAAATCTCAAAAGGTCTTTGAATCAATTGATTTTAGGTACATGACCATACGTAAGTACATATAAAATTCACCCATCACAGAAACACATTGACATTTGCCTTTATATTCATTTATGTAAGTAAATCTATTTTCATTCTCACACGCATAGCATACAAATCTGAAAAAAAAAAACTGAATGCAGGAAAATTTATAAACCTAAAAAAAGCAGCACATTTTTAAACAAAATTATTGACTCAATAAAATCAGTTCTGTTTTAAGATATAAATTTAAACAGTTTCACTCAATGTACGTAATTAAGGAATGCTATAAAATAAAATTTCAGATTTGTTTTAGAGATAGAATTTTATAAACGTGAAATTAAATACTAAAAAAGCTTATTTTGTGATAAACGTGAAAAATTTGACGAATGGCTCTGTCAACTATCTTTAAAAGTTTTTAGCTTCCTTACACCACACTCATGCTGTAAATCTGTACCATTATGTTTCCTTTGGAACTTCTAAACATTTTTGATTTTTGTTCAATTTTTTAAACCATCGTTTCGGATTTGAAAAATGGATTTTGTGAATTTTTCGAAATCCCATACGTGTACCACCATTTGGATTACTCCTTGAAACCTCTAACAATCCATTTCAAAAGAAAATACATGCATTGAAACATAAAAGCTCTGCCCATCTCTATAATTTTCAATGCATTTATACCATAGGACCTATAGACTCATCACCGGCCAAGCGGTAAAGTCGCTAAAACTGGTAGTTTGGTCCAGGATTCGAATCCTGAACGGGCTGGCTGCATGGACGTTTTCGTGTTGTTCCTGATGTGTAACGTTTATGAGAGCCACTTAGAAAGTCCTTAGAAAGTCCTTCATGAAGGCATTCCTCCAATTAGGCAGATAGCTCTCGAGTGCTTTTGTCGTAATTAAATAAATAAATAAAAAAAGAACCTACTTTTAGAAGTTTTCAATTCGTCCATGGATATACTCAAGTAAATGTTGCTTCGATCTGGAGAGAGTGGTTAAGACCACTGAATACTGATAGTTCGACCTAGAGTAGAACTATCGAACGCGGGCGAATGGACTGGCTGACCGTTCTCATGGCTTTGGCATACTCAAACAATGTAACCTTCGAGCTGGAGACACTTGAAAAGTTCTTTTTTGTTGCTAACATGAAACATAATGATTAGGAAATCAACACGGAGTTGGTTACAGGGAGTCAGTTAAAGTTTTTTTTAAAGAAACTTTAAAAATTGTCTCTAAAAAATCGTAGCAGTGTTAGTTTATACATTTTACCTTAATTGAGTAGGGTTGGAGATTCTGTGCTAAACACTTTATATGTTTTTAAAATCGGAATGATAACTTTATTTTTTCTTAAATCAAAGTTAGAAAATTAATTTTTGCAATGTTAATTTGGTCTTAATTTCCTTAAAAATATTTGAACAAACTAAAACAAAATCAGAATCGAAACGCTGCTTATCATGAAAAGATCCAAATTCCTTTTGAAACAAAATTTGGCTTCATTTATTTACTGATAGCAATGCACTTGAGGGCTAATTGCCTAAGAGGAGCGACGCCTTCGTGGAGGACTTTCTGAGCGAAATGGGTTTGTATACACATGGTCCGCATAGTCATGAGGAAAGCCACGAAAGCGTCCATGCATTCCATCCTTTTTGTCTAAAATCATATCCAGATCTGAACTACCATTTTATCACACAACAG
>KK113040.1:85055-104866 GCA_000611955.2 Stegodyphus mimosarum | reverse complement strand
CGTTTGTTAAACACAACATGCCTTCCCTTTCCACTCCCAACTGCACCTTCGTTTCATATGTAGTTAGCTTAATTTTAGACCACAGTTGGATAGGAACAATTAAGTTTCTCTTAAATGTTTTGATTCTTGACTGTTAGAACGTTTTCGATTCTGCTTGATTAATTTTTAGGCTGAACTGTCGACGAATGTAATTAAGGACCTATTAAATATTATGCAACTATTTCTTCTTAATTAATAATGTATATTCTTAATAATTCTCTTTTTCTATTCGATGTCAATCTCTGTGGTTTTGAATCTGAACAATTTCAAGGCAGAAAATGTCTTCTTAAACTTCGATTTTTAAAAAATTGTTGACTAAAATTGAATGAATATATTTTAAGAGATTTAACAGATACAACATATTTGAGGTGACATATAAAACCCAACTGTGAAATCGAGGAAGAAGCTATACAGTACAAAACTATATTGTGAAGTAAATGAAACTGAAATAATACATGATAACGAGATTTTAGAAGAAGTTAATGTACCTAGGAAATAAATGAATACTTCTTTTTCTTACATCTCGTATCCCATCATTTAATATTACGTTTCTAAAGTTTTGCAAGAGTTATGATCTCCTCTAATTGTACTTTGATGTCATAATGTAGTTTTATATACTAGATAAGATGGTTATTGAGAGTCCCTGGAAATAAGTTCCAATTTCCACCAATATATTCTTGAAGACACTGAGAGGAAGAAAGAAACACCACTAGAATTTTTCCAAGTATGTTTCATAACTTATAACTCACTTGGATCAGGTGATGTGGCTTCCCAGTTTAGTTTTATATATTAAAAAAATCAGTTTGATTGAAAAAAATGCGGCTTATTATTCGATAAGATAGTAAGATGAACACAAAACACAAAATGGTGTAAGAAAGATTGTAAAATGTCTTTTGGATGTCGCTGGGAAGACATAGATCCTCTGTTGAACAGGTATATAAGCAGTACGTCCATTGATTATTACATATTCTTATACCCCTACATCTACATCATATTTATTAATGCTGCTAGAAACATTTCGTATTCTTGGCAAGATGCTAATGTAAATGCATTTAAAACCAGGTGTTAACTGAGCCTCATCTCATTGATGAACAGAAATAGGCGCTTTGTTCTATAACAAGCTTCTGAACTTTCTGTAAAAACTCAGGCGGGACCGTTTTGTTGTAAAATTAACTATTTATTTATCTTAAATTAACATGTTTATTTTATGCCACGTATTTTTACTGTCATCTCCCCCTTTCCGTTTTCCCGCGAGAATGCAAATTTTAGCGCGCATATTTAAATGCGTAGGAAGTGATAGTATTTAAAGGGAGATTTTAAATTGTTTAGACAGAGTTTAGACAGACTGTTCCACCTGCTGAAGGCCACGTAAAGAACGTAACGCAATATAGGAGAAACCTAACGCTGCATCAGAAGCACGTTGTGCTGCACTTGTGGAACGTAACACCCCATTAGAGGAACGTCGTGACGCAAATGAAGGACGAATCTCTATCCTAATAGAAGTAACTGACACTGACGCATCTCTATTTTCAAATGTTGTCAAAGGGAAGGAAAGAAGTAAAGAACAAATAGGAGTCTCGTCTCAAAAGCCCTCACCTCTTAATTAACCTCTGGTTTTCCCACGTAATGATCACGTTTCCTTCTGAAGCCAAAGTATCCAGAGAGGACTCCTTCACAGTTATGGGCACAACTCAACAGCTACTTAACGCCAGCCAAATTAGGCATCAATATTCAAGGCATTCGTTTCACGTGCTCTAATGAATTATTAATCAGTTGCGAAAATGGGGAAGAGTTAATCCAGCTAAAACGTGTGCTTGAAAATACAAGATGTGTCAGTGACTCAGCGGGCATAAGATTTTCAGGTCAAATGAATCAACGATATTTAATTTTTAATGTTCCATCATCTGCTGACTCAGAGGACATCAAATTTTCGGTGAATAAATTCTTCAGCATCCCTTCTCTCAAGATTAATCCAAAATTTCCATTCAAGTGTTCGGATACAACTAATAATTCGACAGTGGTTCCCCTGGAAAACTTTGCATAGGTTTTAATCCCTACTACATCAAACTTTACATCACTCTCACTCGTTGTTATAGGTGTCAACATCTTGGTCACCCAGGAAAATTCTGCCAAAGATCTAACTGCTGCTCTGTCTGCGCCAGAAATCACTCGTTTAAAGATTGCAAAAGCGAAAAAAAGAACTTGTATTAACTGTTAGAATAACAAACAAGGACAAGGAACGGATTTTGACATGTCTCATTGTGCGAACGACCGAGATTGTCTACATACAAATTGAGATTGAGAGAATTATTATCAAGATCATAATGTCAACTACTTTTACTCTTCGGAATAATGCCACTTCAAACAGACAGCCTCCACGTTTACGGATGTTTCAAATCAATCTACAAAGATCACGAGCAACCTTGCCTTACGCGTTAAAAATTGCGCAAAAGAAAAAATTTGATTTAATTTCCGCTCAAGAACCATATGTCTTGTCATCGATAAAACTAGAATTGCCAAAAGGACTCTTCTCTTTAGTCTCTCATTCAACAAAACTTAAGATCATTTTTTATTCTGGACCTTTGATTCCAATTTCTGTTCATATAACTCTCCATATAGTGACCATAAACTTGGCATCACTAGAAATCTCACTTTGTGTACTTCAGTCTACTCTCCACCCTCTTTAGATCTCCAAGGTGTCCTACAAGAATTAAAGACATTACCTCCAACATCTCATCACCTAATAGCAGGCGATTTCAATGCCCACAGTCCAGTTGGAGGAGCTAGCTCTGAAAACAATCGAGGTGTCACTCTTTTAGAATTTATTCACAGAAAACAACTTGCAATTTTAAACTCTCCAGACCATCAACCAACTTTCCTTACTCATTCAGCGCAGAGCTGAATTGATTTCACTCTAACAACTCCTGAATTAACTCCCTTAATTACAAATTGATCAGGAATCGTTGAGCGATTACCGCTATATAGTTTTCCAACTGCAAAAAGAATTGTTTTATATTACTAAGAGAATAGGTCATGGTAAATTCAAAGCAAAATTAATAGCAAAATCTTAAGAACTCATAAACTCTTTTGTAGAATCAAACACAAACCATGAATTCAGTGGAAAACTTCATTCGCACTATCACTGATATTTGCATTTCTTCCTATAAACAACGTTCATCCACTAAAAATTTAACTCTGAATTGGTGGCACTAATCATTATCAATTGAGAGACGTAAAGGCCGAGCCTTAAGAAGACGATATAAAAACAGTACATTGCCTGATGGAAGATTAGAATTTAAAAAACAGTTTATTAAGGCTAGAGCAATATATAAACGATATATTAGATTGACGAAGATGAATAACGGGAAAAAATTTACAAATACTTTGGAGCTTTTTGGATTGGCTTTTAAAATTTCCCACAACAAAAGTTTTATTCCACCGCAACTTTCAATGTCAGGTTTCTAAGGAGCAGTTTCTTCCACTGATGTTGTAACTCGCATCTTAACACAACTTTTCCCACAGTATGAAGAATTAACAAAACTATGTTATGAAACGCAACAAGCACAGTAATATATGAACAATCAACTTCTTACCAGTTTTCAGCCCAAGCAGAAATCAAAAATATAATTAAACATTTGAATCTAAAGAAAGCTCGCGGTCCTGACGGCATAGACAATTTTCAACAAATCAACAAAAGTATCATACGGGTTTTAGTTACTGTTTGTTGGAAATATGCAACCTTTTCTGCAAAACTAAACGACGCAGAAATTATTTTTTTCCTAAAGAAAAATAAGCCTCCGCACAATTCTCAGTCTTATCGTTCAGTATGTTTACTTCCAACGTTTAGAAAGCTTTTAGAAAAATTGATTTTATCACGACTTCACTATTATCTCCACAAGAATAAAATCATTCATCCACACCAGTTTGGCTTTATGGCAAATAAATCTGTACATCACGCTGTCTAAAAACTGTAGCAAGTACTTGTAGCAAACTGTACCAAAAATTAAAATCTACATTCTCTGGTAATTTCGTTAAATATTCAGGCAGCATTTGATTCACTACGTGAGAAAGGTGTTTTACAAATACTACACTCAATCCATTGCCCAGAAGAAATTTTTGTACTACTTAAAGATTATTTTAGCAACCGGTCTCTCCAGCTCACTTCAAATGCTGGCATTCAACGCTGTAAGATTACGAGAGGATATCCTCAAGGCCATCCTTGGGCTCAGTAGTTTAGAATCTAATAGCTAATGAGGTTCTTCACAATTCTGAAGAAATAACGCACACACATGCCTAAGCATATGTCGATGATTTCCTGCTAATAGTTCAAGGGAAACGTCGAAAGGACATAGAAGAAAATTCTAACTTTTCTTTGTAAAGTTTCACACATTGGGCTACAAATTTCAATTAAAAATTTCTATCTCAAAGTGCAAAGCTATCTACATTTCAAAGTAGGGAACGAAAATTAAGAATCTACGAAATCCAATCATAAAAATATCAGAAGAGAAAATAACAGCAGAAAAACAAATTCCTTTATTTAGGCATAATTTTGGATAATAGGCTATCCTGGCACCTTCAAAAAAAGTAAACTTCTAATATTGTTCAACTCGCTAAAAATTACTACAGCCAGAAGTTTGGGAAATTTTTTCAAATAAAAAAAAATCTGGTATCATACAGTGATTGATAAGATTCTCCTACATGGTGCTTCTACTTGGGGCATGACTCTAAAGAAGCATGCTCAAAGGCAGTTATTTTCTTTACAACGTTTATTTCTTTTACCAATCACTAAAAAACTTACCAAACAACTCCAACAAGTTCTTTACAAATTTTAGCAAACATTCTTCCAATAACCCTCACTCCACTGAAAGAAGCGGTTAAAACCAAAGTAACACGTCAGCGACAACCAACCTACTTCAATTCTACTATCTATTATCCATCAGAGTATGAGGAACTCAGACAAAAATTTAAGACATTCATCCAGCATATTTATTCTCGGAAAACTTGCTTACAAACTCACCGACTAACTTAGTTCAATTACAAATGTTCATAGATGGTTCCAATACAGAGTTGTGTGTAGGTTGTGCTTTTTGCGCTTTTTACAATGGAATGCAAATTAAAACCTTGAAAGCAAAATTAAACAAATCAAGTTCCATCTTATAGGCAGAACTATTAGTAATTAGAGAGGAAATTAAATTTGCAAAAATCTTCTCTACAACTAGCATAATAATATCTTACAGTGCTTCGAGTTTTCAATCTATAGTAGGACGAAGTCTCTCTCCCTTAGTGAGCGATATTCAATATCTGTTAACGCACTTTCCAACAGGTACAAAACCAAAATTATATTGGACACGTGTCCATGTGCGCACTTTCGGCAATGAGATCGCGGATCAGCTTGTACAAGAGGCTGCAAACAGTATTTTAACATAAATTATTTCCTTGCCTGATCCAGTTTCTTACTTCAGATCTTATGTCACAATAGAAATTTTTAAGGTCACAAGAAGTCACTGGAAGAAGAACATTTACCTTCTTACTCATCCGCTCACTTAAATTAGTTTCTATAAATAGTGCAGTGACTTATTTTTTGACAGCTCGTGTTCCTTTTGTGGCCTATTAATTTGGTTTTGGGCTACATAACACAGACAATTGCATTTGTGCCTTACCAGGTACATTAGACCACTACTTGTTTCAGTGTCAAATAACCGAAGATCTACATTTTTGGCCCTATACAACAAACAAAGCTCGTGGATGGTTTCAGCAGATTCTCAGGAATAAATCCCTTCGCCAGAAGCTTCAGACTATAATGAAGTGTCTTATTATAAAAGCGACAATCTCAAAGCAGTAAAATTCTCATTTTTATTTATAATATTTTAGTTACTAATGTCAGTCACAAAAGTGGCTTATAAACTTAATGATAATAGTTTTATTTTTGTAATTCTATTTTATTACTTTAGTTTATTATTATTATTATTATTATTTAGTTTGTTATTCTATTAGTTTCATTTTTATTTTTATAACATAATTTGATTTTGTTCAATTCTTTTCTGAATTATTTAATTTTCTCAGTATTTGCAAAATACTTTCTCAGAATTGTAAAATGCTCTCAGAATCTCAGATCTTAAGTGTAAAGCATCCACTATCAACTCTGCTTACCAACTTTGCATTAATCTTGGTGAAATATTCTATAACAATGCTTTAATTTGTCAAAAGTTTTACAGTGTCAAAATCATTTATAACATGTATGTTATACCTGCAACAAAATTTTATACTTCACAGAAAAATCTCTGTAAAATGTAATATTTTTTGTAGCACTGTAAAATTTTTTGCAAAAGTGCAAAAAATTCTCTATAACATTTTTATTACCACCATATGAAAATTTTGTGTCCAAAGAATTAAAAAAAAAAGCCGCTGAATGAGCTGAAAAAGCTAAAGTCCTTCAAACAGAACAGCTGCTCATTCTGTGGTTTCCTGTTTACTGAGCATAGCGGTAAGTAGCTTACGTTCAGCGTAAGTCTCAAAGTAGTTTATGTTTCTGAAGAGGGCGAAACTCTACAACATGTTTAATAATATTTCAGCTGCAGCAAAATTTACAGCAATTGGATTATTTTTCTCTTTTGCATGCCATAAAAAGTATATGCGCTAATTAAGTTAGAAAATTTTATTGTTTCACATTTTAAGATTTATACTTTTATTACTTAAATTCGAGTAAGATATTAAAAATAACAACATTAAAATAAAAAATTGTTTTTTTTTTGTTTTCGTTAAAAATGTTTTTCGTTTTTCAGATCAAAACATGTGGGTGGAAATGCTCGCATCTCCGATAGCGGAAATTACAGAAGCAAAACTACACATTTTTGGAAATTTTAGCGATGGCTACAAGATAAATGAGACAGGAAATGTTCACATACTTCGCAATTTTAATATTACGTTTGTTGAGACGGATAAGTCGTCCTACCAACCCAAAGAGATAAGTAAGGAATGAATTCGCACATTTTTCTAAAGTAAACAAGCAATATAATAGTTGTGATTGAAAGTGTAATCTATATATATAAAGAAGAAAGTCTGTGTGTTTGGCTGTCCTCTAATAACTCAGTCACTACTACAGATATCGTCACCAAACATTCTACAATTCTTTTCTGGGTCCTGTAAAAGGTCGACGTCCACTTTTTTCCAAAAAAAGTAGCTAAAATCAGAGATATTAATTAAAAACTAGGAAAAACGATCATTTTCACCCTTATTTCTCCGAGTGTTAACAGTTTCGCAAACGGCAGATGGAAAATCTGCCTTTATTTCGAAACTTATTGCCTCTACTCGCTTTTAAATCCTACAGTTTGTTAATACAAATTTCTGAAGTTTGACAATGAAATAAAAATAGCATAGCCAAACATTAAATGCATTATTCCCGATTCCAAAAATTCGTGGAAAGCCATTTCGATTATTTCCCTCTTCATGCGACTTTAATCAGCCGAAATATTAATTAAAAACTCATTTTCCGGAGTGGCAACAGTGCCACGCGTTGGAGATAAAAATGCTTTATTTCGAAAAGTATTGCTCAACTCGCTTTCAAATCGTAGAGTTTGTTAATCAAAAATGTGTAAGTTTCACAAAATCTACATATATAAAGAAGAACGCCTGTTCGTGTTTTGTTTGTTTGTTTGTTCGGGTTATTGATTTTTGATCAATTATGATCAATGTTTTACCACATTTAATCGACTAAAATTGAATATAGATGAAATATTAGATGGAACTTTAGCTTTTAGGACCATTTGATTAGAAAGACGAAAATCAATCAAAACTGCATGCCGTTGTTGGTGATATAATGGCAGAGAATTAGCTTACTTTTTTATCAAAATTTTTATGTGCATTCCATACAGCATCAAACTGAAAAATGTATAACTATGAATCCTATTTTTTGTACCGTTATTAGAGAAGTCTTACAGCGGTATGTTTCTCTCTGTTGTTAGATACATTAGTCTCAATCTAACTTAACTGGCAGCGGGTACGCTAGTAATGAATAAAGCTTTTATATTACTGCATAGTATGATGCATGATTGCACGTAGCTTTGTTACTGTACCAGAATTTGGTCATATATTTATTTTTTCCTATAACAAATATCTTATGCGTTTAAGATAGACTGGCGAATATCCACATATATCAAAGATGCAAAGAAAGGTCAAAATGAACAACACAAAAATAAAAATAATCTAGTAAAAGCAATGCGAAAGCTTGCTAAGAATTGTAAATGTATGAATGTTTTTTTAAGATGGTATAAAATGTAACCTTTGAATGTTGGAACTATAATGTTTGAATAAAGCTGTAATATATGGACGCATTGTTGGAGTAAAAGTGGTCCAACAATATATATAATTGATAGGTGAATGTAACATTTTATCCTTTTACTGGTTTTACGAAAGACAAAGACTCTGGAATAAACACATTTAGAGATTAAACTGTGACTGTAATTTGTTTAGGTTTTTGTTTGAAGCAGGAGACGTGAAAAATTTTTCATTGCCCTCGTTCATTGCCTCGAACCCTGAATCTCTCGAATGCGCGTCACGTATGCTTTCAGTTACACTACGAAGGAATGCGGAAAAGAGGGAGAAAATACCTGATATACTCCCCTTTTAAAAGACACTGCGGTTTAGGAGACCCAATCTCCAAATCCTGGTGAGGACGAATTATCATCCACCGCCCTGTAGTTCGAGCAAAACTATAAAGTCATTACGTTTTTTTGAAGCAAGAGACATATAAAATGTGCATTGTCGCACCGGGACTCGAATCCTGGATCTCTCGAGTACGCGGCGTCGAATATGTTTCCTGTTACACCGCGAAGCCATGCGGAAAGGAGGGAGAAAATGCCTTAAATGTATTGGATAATGTTTTAATAGCTGTATAAAAACGTGTGTCATAAAGTACGTATACCTATCCGCACTCACGTGGACAAGATTTTCTTTCTGGATAACATTTGCTAACATAATAAAATTGAATATTTTGTTATATTACATATATACACAAAATACATGCGCAATAGAAAGAAATATAACATATCATAAATTAATAAGACTGCAGATTTTTTAAAGATAGCGGAAAGAATTATGTCAAAGGCAGCAGATTCACTACGAATAACATTAGTAAATTGACTAAGAGAATTTATAGAAAGCAAATGCCGTATGCACGGTGTATATTTATAAGGCATTTCTCCAGCCTTCTTAGAAGGCCTTCGTTGTGTAGTGGTCAGCAAACTCTGCGCGTATTCGAGAGGTCCGTGGTTCGAGTCTCGACGAGGGCATTGCTCATTTTTCATCGCACCTGCTTTCAAATAACCTAATGTCTCAACAGTGGCGCCCGAGCTAAAAAAGGTGATGAATGATGATTGTCCACCACCAGGATTTGGCGACTGAGTCCCCTAATCCACAATCGCCCTTTAAAAGGGGGAGTATATAATGTATTTCTCCAGCCTTCTTAGCATGCCTTCGTGGTGTAATGGTCAGCCCGTTAGACGCGTATTCGTGAGGTCCGTGCTTCGAGTCCCGAAAAGGGCATTGCATATTTTCATATCTCCCACTTCGAAATAACCTCAGGTCTCTACATACCGTTAGGAGACAGAATAGTTTCGTGGAGCAGTAAGTCTTAAATTCAATTAGTCAGTTTTGAAGACTAGATAATTTAGAGGAGAAATTACTGCGAATAACTTGCACTCTAACGACTTAGTTTTAGTTAGGTCTGAAGAAAAATTACATGTCTTAAACGTTTTGTATACAAAATTGAATACCTAAAATTAAAATTCTGTAACGATTCATAACACATTCATAAATACTAAGCGGATGACCGACAGCCATGATTATTACTCTGCTGGAATTCTTTTGATATTGCTAGTGGTTAAGTAACTAAGGCAAAGCATAGGGATTATCTATCTAAGGAGATGCATTCGTGAAGAATTTTCTAAGGAATGGTTTTGAAGTATGGACTAACTAACAGTACATTAAGTAAATAATTGAACATAATATTTTCTTCTTTCAGTTTACTTCTCCGGAATTTAAAGGATTCTAAAAATGAATTATTTAGACACAATATTCTAATATCGCCTTTGTAGTTTAATTATTAACATAACGTGATTGATTATATAAAGAAATTTAAAAAAAAACGAATGTACACATTTAAAAATATTTTGGAAAATATTTCAGTATGCGTTCGTACACTTTATTTTCAAGAAATAACCTTATTTTTGTATGTACCAGGATAGACAGACTTTCTGTCAGTAAGTGCCACATGTTGAAACTCAGAAAAGTTCTGGAGCTGAGATTAGATTTCCCAAAAGCCACAAGTTCGTATTCCCGTCCTTTTAAAAGTAATGATATAGGTTACAAATAGAAAGAAATATCTGATTCTATAGAATCTATCAATGACAGTATGTAGGACATTCTTTTTCTTTTTGGGAGTATAAACTGTAGACCTCTACTGATGACGAAGTAGCTAATTCTCGCTGTGTCTTGAAAGAAAACAGATGACTGCAGGCGAAGGTTATAACAACTTTTTGTATTTTACTAAACTGTATAGAACATATACTCACACGGTGCTGACAAACTAATCATCCCTTATGGCTAAGTAACTTGAACACAAAATAGTAGTATATACAATAACAATGAATTAAATTTTAGCTACACAACTGCCTCCAATTCAATCGAAATCGCTCAATCGGGTAGACACAGCAAAACCCAGCCTAGAATAGCATGAAAATCTAAAGTAAGTAGCTAGCACAAAATATTCATCTACAGAGCTACTTTTAAAACACCTTGCATAAACTCGCAACTAACTCTCCTACTACGAACTCTTAGATTCGTCTACTTAATTATTATTTCCGAACTCATTTAGATTTGCATATGCGTCATTTGAATTTGCATTCTGGCAGGAAATTGAAATCAGAAGGGAAAGGAAACTTTCTTAAAATAAAATTTATTGGTTAGTACAAAATAAGGTCTTTGCAAGCTTGCCTTCAGTATGTGATGATACACCGAAGACAAAACAAAATTTTGTGTTCTAATTACAGTTGATACGGTAGAAAGTATTCTTTTCTAGTTTTTAAATATTCTAATTCTTTCCAGATAACTTCTTATAAGTGTTTACCTATCACAGCTTTGTAATGTTCAGGAAAATTCGGATTCTCCTTAAATTTGTCCCATTGCGACTCAGATGTTTTTTGTGTTACCTCAAAATTATTCCATAAATCCCATGTTTCACAGCATGCAGACCGTATATCTGTTACCCTGAAAATTTACTGATTCTTGAAATTCTTTGAAGGTGATTTCGTCTTCTTAGCTGTGACTGTCGTAATACACACTCTGGCCAAATAATTAGAAACCCAAGGTCAGTATTTTATTGAACCACCTTTTGCACGAATAATTGCTCTGATTTGTTTGGGCATCGCTCTACATGCTTTTGGAGTGCAATCCCGTCCAGAGAATATCATGCATTGGCTCTGAAGCTTTTTAGGTCTTGTAAATTAATTGGAAGAGAAGAGTACTGTCGGATGCGTCTTTTTACCATATCCACACATTTTCTATGCGGTTAAGATCCGGGCTATGTGGTGGCCAGAGAAGGTGAGTGCCACCTAGGAAGACCATTGACCTGGCCTTAGCCTTACAGTGTGTAAAAAAGGCTAAGGCCAGGTCAGTGGTCTTCCTAGGTGGTGCTCATCTTCTCTAGCCACCACATAGCCCGGATCTTAACCCCATAGAAAATGTGTGGATATGGTGGAAAGACGCATCCGACAGTGCTTTTCCCTTCCAATTAAGAGAATTGTTGAAGTCAGACTGATGTTCAGGGAACCATTTTCGAACACTTCGGGCACTATGTATAGTTGCATTATCACTCATGAAGTATCCGTCGGGGTAAAAATGTAATATTGCAGAGTGCACTTGATCTGCCGGTATATCTATGTATCTCATGGCTATTTGTTTATCCTTTAAGAACACCAGGGCACCACTTCCATGCCAGCAGAACATGCCCATATAATGATACTCCCACCAGATCCTTGCACAATGCGAGCACGGCGAGATGGATTCAGGGCTTCATGGGATTCTCGCCAAATTCGACGCCTTCCATCAGTGCAAAATAAGGTGTAGCATGATTCATTCGAGCACATTACCCCTTTCCAATCTTCAGAAGTTCAGAGTCTTCTTTTCCGACATCACTGCAAACGAATTCTTGCATGTCTGGTACAAGTGAGTGGTGTTTCACAGGCATCCGACTATGTATTCCTATCCTCTGTAATTCTCTGCGGATGGCTCGAGTTGAATCTGTTGGAAAGAACCTTGGTAGACGATCTGTGTCAGTTGAAGCACAGTAGAGGCCCTGTTCTGCCGTATAGTTCGATCACGCTCTTGATAACTGCTCCCGAACGTCAGTTACGTCTTCTAGAGAAGGACCTTGGGTTCTGATTCAGACTTTTGAAAGCCTTTAATATGGCTTTTTTTGAGGACCCAGTGAGATTTGCTGTCTTCGAAATCGAGGCTTCTGCTAAGCGGGCACCAACAGTAAGTCCTTTTTCAAATGGTGAAAGATCTGTCGTTTTTCAAATTTTATTTCATTCATCGTGAAAAGCACTCTTACACCTTACGTATACTAGCATTCTAACCACGTGTAACCCACCTCGTAAAAAATTTGCATGTTTTATCCCTAGCACGCATTCAAATGAAAATATTAAAGGTTTCTAATTCATGGGTAAGTGTGTGTATTTATTAGAACTTCCCAGACCTCTTAATTTCCATAAGTTTCTCATGAATTGGAAAGTAGCTTCAACTTCTAAATTATTTAAAACTTTTATTAAATTCTTTTTGATACTGAATGTTTCTGATGCTTTACATGCGCTTTGTATTTCTCTCGTAGACCACCACAATTTAGTTTCTACCGCTAGTAATGATTCAGAAATTCGGCAGAACCTTTCTGTAAAGTATTCACAGACATCCATCTATATCCATTAATAAAGTAGCCACAAGAAAATATAGCTTTTAAAGCTTTTATTTAGAAAACTGCTTCATAAATTCAGTATAATACTTAAAAAATTTATATATTTTTGAATAACGTTATTAAATTTCTTAACTAATAAGAAATGAAATAAAATAATTACGTTTGGACATAGATTAGTTTAAGTTTTCTAATAATTTTGTAAAAAGAAGTGAAATAAATTAATTGATTTCTTCTGGACATTGAGTAGTTTTAGTTTACCATATTTCATACATATATTTTATTTGCATAAAAGCCGTACTTCTCGCCTGCGAGAGCTTCGATACATACCTATGGCGCTTTGGCCACCCCTGGTAGTGTGTTTGCAATGGTTTCGGACTATATTTTTCTTCGTAGTGTTTTAGGACTATATTCTTGCAAAACTGAAAACTGAAGAACATACATGTCAACATCAACATCTTTCTGAATCTCTTCTGTGTTACTTAAATAACGACTTTCGAAATGAGGCACCTTTTTAGTAAACAGTGCATAGTCTTGCATGCCAGATCTGCTGAATAATGATGAATATTGTAGCAACTTTCTTTGCTCGATGAGAATGGATTTGCGTGAAGGCGCATTGTCGTGAAGCAGAAGCCAATTATTCGAACTGAAATCTTTCAAGCCTGAATTTCCCTTCAAAAGTCTATCCATTACGTCTTTATAAACTATGAAGTTCTTCATCTGTCTACCAGGACAGTATTTCCTCAGAATTTATCTTTATAATAAAAGTACATCACGAAAGCAGTCTTTAATTGAGATTTTGGGAATTGATATTTCTGTAGCGGTGGTGAAGCTTCTTCAACCGGAGCAGATGAATGCATTTATTCTCAGGATTATGAGCAAAGTACAAAGTTTCATTTCCAGTCATAAGTTTTTTGAAATAATTAGGATATAAGGTATTTATTCATTTTATCTAACAAGTTATTTAATGTTCAGACTCTATGCTGTCATTTATCTCTTTCCATTTCCCTGCCAGAAAGCAACTTTTAGTTCGCGCATATTCAGATGGGGTAGAAAGCCATAGTAATTAAAGGGAGGTTTTAGATTGTTTAGGTAGGGCCTGTTCCTCATGCTGAAGCCCACGTTACTGGATTAAATTTTAGGATAGCAGTCTGTCTTCGGCGTTGCTTTATTTTTATAGTGCTTGTCATGCCGGGATGGGTTTGAAGCAACTACTACGTTAATCATTTTTGGCTATCTTAAGACTTAATTTAGTTTAAATATTGGTTGGTTTTTAAGCCCAATAAGTGCCTTCTGTTCAATTTTTTTGGTTCTTTACAAAAGGGTCTTTTACACCCATCTTACGTTTCTGTGTGCGTTCTAGACATAGCGGATAATTCGCATTAGTCTTTCAGGGTGTTGTCATACTATATGCTTCTCAAAAGAGTGAAACTCTGCAAGGATTGTTATCTGTCGTTTGGGTTAAGTCATGACATGTGCAAATTCCATCTTCTCTTTGTCCGCAGTCAATGAGTCAATCTGTGAGGGACATACTAAAAAACGTAATTTTTTAAAGACCTTTCCCGATTTCACGAGAGTATTTTTAACAGTATCTTTATTAATGTTAAGCTACCATTCAAAATGACACGTGACAATTTTTCAGCTGCAGTTAGAAAAGTTTTTCAGCGAATCGTTCAAGAGTGCAAAGAAAGACTTTTCTGGAATTCATAATTATCGTCTTTACGTCCTTTGCAACAGTCCATAGCAATGAAAAACATTTGATTATGCTAATGCTTGTTCCCCGTATGTTTTATACAAAATTTCAGATGTCTCTGTTTGCTATTCGCTTTACAGCAATAGATTACTGCTATTCTTATCTCAATCGTCGAATTCCCGCAGTATATATTCACTGAATCAAAGCAAAAGGTTAACTGGCATAGAACATTTAATCGTTAAGCATTTTTAGGAAAATTAAATTGAAATGTTACTTTAATATATGCTGTCAGTTATCGTTTAGCAGGTATGCTGAACTTAAAACAATTATTCCCAAAACTTTATAGACGTACTGTCGGTCTTGCAATTTCATATATGTTTTTATTTTGTATGCATTATTTATCATAATTTTATGGACAATAACTTTCTCTTTTGTGACTTTAGTGAAATTTCGTGTTTTACGAATGGACAATGAATTCAGGATTTTGAAAAAAGATGCTGTAAGTGCGAAATTTTTTCTTTTAATGTTACCCTGTTAAATAATTTTCTTTTCTAATACTGCTTTAATACAAATTATTAAAATAGTTAAATTCAGGACGTTATATTATGTTAATAGTTTAGTCTCATTGATCGGACAGCACTCTGCTGTAAAGTCTTATGTCTAGTCAAAAAGAATTGTGAGATTTTATCCTAAAAACTTTTGGTCACAATAATTTTAGAGTAAAAAAAAAATTCTGAAAGGTTTCAGATTTTAAATGACGTCCAAAGGGGCGTTTTTTAACATTTTGTGTGTTACCTTTATTTATTAAATATCATGTTCTGTGCACTTAAACAATAATTTCAGTTCAACAGCAATATCGCAAAGTAATTTTAAATTGAGCATATCTTTAAAATTTCCGATACACAGTCTCACATGCTGGAGATAAAACTGTTTTTCTGTACAACGTTGCCATTGCTCGCTTTGAAATCCTTGAGTTTGTTAATCAAAAATTCGTTAAAGTTTTACAAAATATGAAATCAATAGTGAAACAAATTCCAAATTTCACATTTGAGCTTCCAGATGCCCATATTCGCAGTAGGATTACGTCATTCAAAATTCAATGGCTCTAAGTACCGTTGTTTTAGCACAATGCGAGAAACATACATACATTTATGTTTCTCGCATAAATGTATGTATTTATGCACATTCTTCATTATTTAATTTATTAAAATGTAATACAAGGCGAAAATATTTGATGGCAACAGTCTGAAAAGTGAAACGGACATTCAGAGTGATTCGGCGCAATCGCAAGACGAAAACAATAGTCACTCAGGCACAAAGCTCTTTGGACTAATAATCTGATAACCACATGACTTCCTTGCACGAAATATTAAATTATACTCAGTTTTTTTTGCATGTCATTTAAATGTATTGAATTAAGCTAAATTATAGCTATTGAATTAAGTTTCGTCGATAGCGTATAAACCACAATAGAATAAATTCACTCTTTAAAATTCATTATACTGATTTACCATAGCGACACTTTGGAGCTAGGTTCACTTAACAGCGTTATATCTCATTCATTTTATAACTCAGACTGCACCAAAATTATATCACCTGAATAATTATCTAATCGTTGCCGCATGTTCTATTCAAATACTGTAATAAATGTAAAGCGATGTATAAAAGAAATTAAACAAATAAAAAAGAAACAGTTTTTCACAGACGATTTAGCACTGCATACCTAACTCGCATGCGCTACTCGTAAACATTCTTCTCTGTTTACGACAGATTGGTGAAAATAGTTACAGCTAATATGAAACATTATTTCCTTGAATTTCATTAGAGATGTATTTTTCATTCAATTAATTCAGTTCTCACTTGGCGGCAAAGCAAAATACAGAAAAATTCAAAATATCTTCATTAAAAATTGAAAAATATAGAAAAACATAAAACACCAAATGGAATTAAAACAATTAAAAAAATTGCAATTAAAATTAGAGTTTCTGCGCAAAAGCAAGCAATTCGACCAGCAAGCAAAAAGGGAGATTTTTCGGTGCACAAAACTAAAGTTTCATTTTGGTCCTAGTCGGCAAAAAGACACTGGAGGTGCATCACTATCACTTCTGCTAAGTTTGAAATGTAAAAAAATACGGCCGCTATGGTAAGAAAAATTAGGTTTAACCGCACTTAAACAACTTTTAAATTGCTGATAATTTTACAACTATTACATGCAGATTAACTAAAAGCATAAAAACCTTAATCAAAATATAAGAAAAATATAATTCAATAATTTTTAAAGCAAAAATTTCGCAATTTATGAACGTATAAGAATAAAAAAAAACTGAGCTCACGGAGCCGGTTAATAGAGTGGGAATATATATATATATATATTTATTTATATACTTTTGGTGCGGCCGATTGCAACCGAAAAGGGGGGTGCTCAACTACATGTTATAACAGTCCTATATACAAAATTTCAATCATCTGAGGCTACTCGTTTTTGAGTTATTTGAGATACATACATACATTACGTACGTAAGTACAGACTCATGAAAAAATCTCTTCTGAATTCATCTTAAATAAGTTTTATAAATCGTTTGGGGAAATAGAGTACTTTATTCTGTACCTATGTACAGATGTCACACAAAAACATCGTTAAATTGTATTCAATAGCCGTCAAAATGGATATTTTCGTTTAAATGTGATACCCAGAATTTTTCGTGATAACAATACTTCTTTTATTTCGTACATAGTAAGTAAAAATACAATAAACCCCCAGTCTAACAACTTGTTTTAATTTTTCCAGACGGTAGGTTTATAAGAGCTGTATCTAGAAGGTACTTTAAATGTAGATTTAGAAGTGTAATAAAATACGTCACTAAGTACGGATACAATCTAACATTTCTCAATAAGGTAGTTGATTTTGTTAGCATTAAAAGCGTTAATTAGCTTTAGGAAATAGTGTAAACAAATATTAAGCGTATAAATGACAAAGCTCGGCTTCCTTCTGTTTTGAGTGTTATCAAAATTTACAAGGTGATTAGATTTACATCATCATATTCGTCCTAAGCTTTTTGTACTTTAAACAATATACAAATTCAACTAAACTTGATAGCTGATTTTTTTCTTATTAAAGTAATTATGTGAAGTTTGTTTACATGAAAAATAAGATTTTAAATCATCCTGTAAAACATTTTTAACAATCTTTCCTATAGGTTGAGGAGATTTGGATAGAAGATCCTAATGGTGTTAAAGTAGCTGAGTGGAAAAACCTTACCTTTAAAGAAAGTAAGAAATTTTTTTCAACAATATTTTGTATGATTTTTGTGCTAATATTTCTAGAAACATTGCAATGAGTTTTTCAAAGCGATTTAATTTTAGCTACATAAAATGACGAAGTTACAAAAATTGAGCATAGAATTTTATATGATGTAATTCCAATTCTAGATTTTAGATTGCTCATTTCGTATGGAAAGTAACAAAAATAGTCTCACGAATTTACCAATTCCTAATTGTAACACTTTGTAACTCCATGGAAACTAGTAACGCAATTTGTGATCATCATTTTAAACCTTCATGGTTCAGACTAATAATAAACTATACCTTGGATAATTTAATCAAAGGAAATAGGGAAATGTAAAATGCTTTTCGGCAAAAGGAGTTAAACAACGAAAAACTTAATTGGTCCCAGTTTTATACAAATTTAACATTTATATTTAAAATCACATAATCTGCAGACAAATATTTTATCAGATCACAAAATGAATTAATGCCTAGTCATTCAGACAATTCTTTAATATTATAATATATTAGCCTATATGCACTGTGCACATTTATTTACTATTGTTCTTTAGAAAGAGAACATTAGTAGATATGTAGCTACAGTTTTTATTTTTGTAGGATATATATATATATATATATGCAAAGATATAAAATAAGAAATTTAGAACTACTTTTTCCCAAAGACGAAAATTGAAATTCATAATTATAAATTTCAAAAAATCCTATAAATGCAACAAAAAACTTTTAAAAATTATTTATATTTTATTTAAAAAAAATGTTTTGTAATTATGTATATATATAAAGTCGTCGCTATAAAGAAATAAGTCCTTTTTCAAAATAATGCGCATTATATACGTCAATATACTGCAAAAAAGTGGTTTTATAGTTTTAATTTTGGTGCCATTGTCGAATTTAAAGTTTAGTCTACAGCAATATTAACAAAAACTGCTATTGCAGTATTGTAGAAAGATAAAACATTTAAATTACAAATTCACATGCATTACATGAATTAATAACTTTGCTAAATTGTTTTCGAAAAGTGGAAATTGCAAAATAGTAATTTCAATGCATGATGTTTGGATTTTACAGATATATTACAGTTGGAACTTTCTCTACCTGAAGAATCAGCATTCGGAGTGTGGAGTATTATATGTTTAATCAACAACATAAGAACTGCGCAGAATTTTAAAGTAGAAGAAAAAGGTATATCTTATATTAGATATTTTATTTCATTAGTAGCTTAAGTCTACCTGTACTTTAAATATTCCCATGTCATTCAGAGAGAATGCATAAATGTACGGTTTGAAGATATAGTTTGAATGTAAGTTTGGGATGATAAAGTATAACAGGCTCAAATTCAAAACATGTACAAAAAATAATTATGAAGGATATTTTTAAAATTAGAGATAATGCTGCTAAAATATGGTAAAAAACTTTGCATAATTTGGCAAAATTGTCTGTTTATTACTCATTCTTTGCAAAATAAGAGCTTTTTTTCTTCCTAAGTTTTACTTTTACAGTGCTATGAATTTTGTATAGATGTAAATAATGTTGGTTAAATTATATATAAATTATAGTACCTCTTATATAATGCAACATGAAATGCCTGAAGAGTATGAAGCATCGCCGAAAAAATAGGGATGCAAGGTTAAGTTCATATAACATTGCTTTAAATGACTATCTCTCCAAATTGATTAGATAACACAAAGTCTGGCGATAATTCTGGCGACTACTTTTTGTCGCCAAATTTTATGAAAAATGACCAAACGTTGCCAAGCTTGGCGATATTTTGGTCCCTCCTTATGCAACTATAACTGGATCCGACCCTATATAACTGTAACTGCGTATGCATTC
>KK113040.1:48364-85010 GCA_000611955.2 Stegodyphus mimosarum | reverse complement strand
CATTCCTGAGATTTCGAAAAATCGAATATATTGGAAATTTCTCAGCGGAGGGGGGAATCTATATAAGACCGGAGAGAACACTAATTTTCAGTTTAGCTTAGGGTATTCAGAGTTGAGTATTGAGAGATTACTATGCGAGCTTATGCATTTCAAATTCTTTGCATTGTCTTGTGTTCAACGTTCTTAGTAGTTTGTAGTAGTAACTATTAATTGTGCTTTGTCATACTGAAAATAGCTGTTCTAGTACTTTTATGTGAAAAGTTCCAGTTTTGAAAAAAGTATAAATTTCATCAAGCTTTCATGGATTCTGTATGCACTAAATCTATTAGAAACCCGTATGCACGGAATAAGTTTTGGTGTCAAAAGTGGAATTGAATGCAAATGATAATAACCATGGAGGTGCAGCTAAAACTGCTCGTGACAGCCTTTGGCGCATTACAAGAAACGATGGAAAGGGCCGTCAGTGTCCATAAAAGAAGAGATGGAAGCAGACCAAGAAAAGATAGAAGGCGCCATCAAGTCCATTAAAGAAGAGGTGAAAGCGGGTCAAGAAGAGATGAAAAAGGCCGTCAAGTCAGCTCAAGAAAAGATTGATCCAGGTCAAGAGGAAGTGGAAAAGAAACTACTGCTATGATAGAAAACGAATTCTAAATAGCGCAAGGTAGAATAGACGTAGATGGAAAAAAAATTGAAGAAATTGAAGAAAAGGTTTCTGCTGTAGAACAACAAATTGATGACAGAATCTGCGATGCAATCGCAAATCGTTGTCGTTGACAGCTTAAAGACACATCTTGTGACAGCTGAAAATAAATCTGACAGCTGAAAATTCCTAGCTGTGTCATATAAACCCTCTCTAAAGCTATCCACGTGTAATGAATAGAGTTCCTGGCAAATGTACAGGACTCAGTTCTCTATAGCGGCGAGCGCAAATGAATAGGATTCTGAAAAGAAGGCCTGCAATCTCGCCGCTTTTCTGACAGCAGACGCAGCAGATATCCATTAAACTCTGGCCGAAAACCAGAGGTTAGATATCGAAGTTCTAACAGGTGCGCATAAACTGGGCTTTCTTAAGGGTTTAAAGGCATTTAGTAAGTTTGTAAGATCTACTGTCTATCTTTTGTGTGAAATCTGGAGTGTAGTGACTGCACAGAAGAAGGGTTAAAAACTACCCTTTATTACACTCTTCAAATTATCTACAATGCGTCAACTCGACGCTAACACACGACACCTCTGACTTGGTGGAAACTGAAGCAGCAGAACTAAACTTAAAATTTGAAGATATTAAGAAATAATAGAATTACGGTACAGGGCTCAGACAATCCTGTTTCCTAATAGAGCGTTGATAAATTTGGGTGGCAGCAAAATAATAGCTGTTACGCCACGTTTAACCAGCAATAACTGTTCAGCCAAAGGTTGCGCTACAGCACACACAGAGGTTTTCCAGACTGTCTCTAACTTTCCTTTCTAGAATTCGATATTTAACCTTTTTCTCCCGCTGGTAGAATTTGCATTCTTCACCCGCGCTACCAGTTTTAAATATTCTGGGCAATGAAGACTTATAGGAAAGAGATTAAATCTGAATTTAAATGGTTATTTAAAATAAATATAAATCCATGCAAGATTCAGTTAAAAATCTTACGAACAGATGCTCAAGGAAATATTTAAGAAGCTCGTCACAGATGTTGAAAGACTGACTTATGTGTCCTTTTCGAGATGACCAAATGAAACACGAGAAATCCCGTCTCTGCAGAACGTCGTCGATGGCATCTGGAATGAGATACAGAAAAGTCTGCGAATGGCGGACGTCAATGACTTAAAATACGTTTTAGTGTACGCCATGCAATTCGAGGTCGTCCAGCAAGCAATCCCTAGAGAACGCCAGGCAATCAAAGCTGTTATGTCCGGAGCCAGTACAAGAACTAACTGCTCGTCTGGACAATTTAACCAGGCAAATCAGTGCCTTGAGGCAGAATATGAGTGACAATAAATCGATCCTAAAGTGCTGGAGCTGCAGTGGTAAAGCCCACTTAGCAGCTGCAGTAATGAATTCCAGGAGTGGCTGCAGTAATGAACTCTTCATCATGGGACATGCAAATGGAGCTCGTTGCAATATGACCATCGACACAGGAGCCGATATTACCATTATCCGAAAAGCTCGGGCCCAACGATTGGAAAGTAAACTCATCTGGACGTTGCCTAGAGTTATCCTCCATACTGTGTCCGGTGATGAAATCGACATCGATGTAAAGTTAAACGTTAACATGAAGTTTGGAAGTGCTGCTATCATCGCACGGCATATGTGACAGATATGACAGACCCTTGCTACTTTAATTAGACCTTTTAAGGAAATATAATCTTTCATTGGATTTTAAAAATAATGTACTGTATTCTGTCTCTGCGGGCATAAACCAATTTGGAATTGATGATAAAGGAATAAAATTCGCAAATTAATGATAAAAGAATAAATGCTAAACGACAGGGACTTTGGCAGTTCCAGGTGATTCCGTTTGCATTACGTAATGAGTTGGTAACATTCGAACGTCTCATGGGGACCGTGTTGAGACTTCTTTTCTGCCAAGCCTATCTGATATGCCTGGATGATAACATCATCTTCGGGAAGAATTTTGAAGAACATTTAGAAAATACTAGGAAGGTACTTGATATATTGCCTGCCAAACGAAACTTATTTAGACAAGAAGCGACTTACCTTGGACATGTCATCTCTTCTGAAGGTGAGTGTACGAATTCAGAAACAGTGTCAGTAGTTAGAGGTCGTAAAAATCGTGAATTTCATATAATAAATGTTAAAAGAGTTTAATTACTCGTTTATGACATATCCATGATTTATCATTAGTAACACATTAATTTGCCTATTACTTAAAATTAAAATTATTTTTAAATTTAAAATTTTAAATTATGTTACTTCGCCTAACTCCCAGGATGGAAGACATTAAGACACGTTGTCTTTTTATTTTAAAACTTAAGAAGTGAATTCTATGTTGTAACAAGGTATGAATTAGTATAAAAAACTACATGATAGCAGAATTTTAGAGAAGATAAAGCTTCATGGACGGGAGACGTGCTTAACTTCAACGGCATGTTTCAGACAACTTCTCTTTCTTCTTTTGTTGCAAAAGGAGAAACGGACACACCCAAAAAAGGTGAGGTTAAAAAAAAAAAAACTCCTTCAAGTACTTTCGCTTGTCCAATCTCGAGCTAGCCAGAAACACGAAGAGAAGCGTTTTTCTCGTTAAGAATAGGAAGCTCGCTAATTGCGAACATACTTTATTTGTAATAATTAAATTCAATGTTGGAAGATTTGCTATTTATATAAATTTCATTTTCAGTGTAGGCCTTTAACCCTACTTGAATCTAAGGTAGAATTTATTTATTACGGCTGTAATTTAAGCTCTTATTTCAGTCCTTTTTATATCATTTTTATTTATTTAATTAATCGTTTAAATTAATTTAGCTCACCCTTGGCAAGCAAAGTATGCGAATTACTTAAACTTTTGCTTCAAAATATTTCAAATATTTCACCAATTTATCACATAACAGAAAGACTACTGTCAGGAATTGGGAAATGTATAGAATTGACAATATTTATCCTGAAGCCTATGAGCCTTGTCAGTTATTTATAAACAGCTTATAAATAGTCTGTAAATTAAGAAGAAAAGAATAAATTTTCAAAGAAAGTAGAGATGCAAGTAATAACGTATAGCTTTTCCTGAATATTAAATTAGTTGTAAGAGTAATTTATAACTTCTTACTTATTCAAATTTTTAATCAGAAGAACTCGTTTTAAACTGTTTACGTAAATTTCTAAATAAAATAATAATTACTCGTTTAAAAATTAAGCAAAGAACATTAGAGAACATTCTAGAAAGGAATGAGAATTTGAAAGAATGATTTTAAATGCTTTCATTTTTTGAAGTTGTAGAAGCTAGGGTTTACAGGGGCTAAACATGGAAACTTCGCAAATCAGGGACAGTTTACCTTTTAAGATAAAGAAATATTTCCCTTGCTGTAAGATAGCGGCCGCGGACTAGCCTTTTTTGGGCATGGTGGTGGAATAGGGACTGACTAGCCGAAGGCAGCGTCAACATAGAAGACGGGGGACCCCAAACTCCCCCCGTTTCGACAGGTTTCTTTCATCGAGGATGGTGTAGGAGAAATAGATTCTGGAGTATTATGTTCTCCACCACACGATTCGGGCTAGTAGAACTATTATAGCCAATCCACTCGTCCTGAGAGAATGACAGAAAATTTCTGACCATATCGAACTCGAGATATCCTCTCGGACATCCTAAATATAAGAATGGGATCAGTGTTCCCTGCGTTCACTGCTGTGAACTGTGCGCTAATATTTCTCAATAAGGACTGTGTGAGCCTATGAACTTTCTTGTATGAGATTCCATCACCGTTATAATATTTTTTATGGTATATTACATTGCATGGTTTGCAAACAGAAATTTATACTTATGCTTTCTTAAAATGAGTTTTGTTTATTCGATCATTAACCCTAGTGTATTTGATCAGTAACCGATATCATTTAAATTTAGTATTAACTACAAAAATAAAAGAGCTTGAAACAATTTAAGTATTGCATTTATTTCAAATATATACTGATGAGTTGTTTGGATATACCCTAGATTAAGCTCACTATATTCTTACTAACCATTGTGTGATACAAAAGTTCATGACTATTATTTTTATTTTATGAAATATAATGAAATTAACTTAATTTTGATTTAAAAAAGACACAATTCCGCAATGAAGTTTCTCCATCAGAATTCTTCCTGAAATAATATATATGGATAAACCAAAATGTGCATTGGAATGCATATTTTAAATATATGTGTGCTTCTCATGCCGGTTGGTGGTCGTTATGTTCACCCTGGGATATTTCGTAAATGGATAAATAATAAGAATATTATATGATAAATTATTTTCCGAAATTTTTGCTATCAAATGAAAACGAAGTTACGACTGAGAAATTGTGTGCAGTTTTATTCATTTTTAAAGTACGGGTTGAAAAAGAATTTCAATGCACGAGTTCTCTTATACTTTGTATGTTTTAGTTAATAAAGTGAGCTTAACATGTAATTTTTAATTTCTGGATATTGCCGATTTTGGTTTTTAAATTGAAGAACATGTTTAGATAAAATATCTTTAAGAACTCAATTTGTATATTTAAAGTCTGCTACATTTTTATCTAATATAAAGCAACATTTTCTTTTGCATTACAGTTTTACCAAAATTCGAAGTGGAAATAAGATCTCCATATGTAAAGAACAGAGGAGAAGTAATTTCTACAGAAATATGTGCACGGTAAATGATTAGAAATTCTTCATATTTTTCTTTGAAAATTTTCTTCTCAAAATATTTCTATTATTCACTTAACTTGAAATTGTCATTAATGATGACAATTTAGATGATGATGAGATGAGTGTGATTTAGATGAGTATCATTTGTCAGTTTTTATTATCCATATATTTGCAATTAGTACAGGGTTGTACATAATTCCATGAAACATTTTCAAAATGCATAGCAAACAGCTTATGTAACAGACATCAAATTTAATTGTAGTAAAACAGGCAAAAAGCTAATTTCCTCAAAGACACAAAGACTGTCTATACCTCTTTCATAACAAGGCAGACACATGATAACTGAAACTTGAAAACATACTGAAAATGAATTTTTTTTAAAATAATTTTAAAGGAAAAAATAAGTTACTTCACGAAATATTTCATGTGATTTTCGTTACTGCTTACAGCATGGAAACAAATTTGAGGAGAAAGTGCCTCTCTAAGACATTTTGCTCCACCCCTACGTTGTTGTCCGTAGACATGTCGGTTGCATCACTAAACGGAAAGGTGAACATATTCAATGTTTATAGTAATTAGTGTTGCGGATGGAGGATTTCACTGCCTTTATATGTCTTTCACGTCTAGTAAGTTCTGAACTACACTAAATATTTTTTTTATTATGAACTGTGAAATGTTTCCCGGAATTATGAAAAATTTATAACAATATATAATTCCAGTTGTTCGAGCGTCAAAAGAATTTATTGCAGATTTTGGTTTTAAAATCAGAAAGCGCATTTAAGTATGGTTAAATTAAAAGAATATACCGTTAAGGATTTCGCTTAATAAAGAATAAATTTGTTAATAAAAGAATTCGTAAACATGAAATTGATAGTACTATGTCACGTGACAAATTTGACAAAAATAATGAATTACAGCGAATTCTAAAACATTGCATCAGAATATTTCAAATTCGAAGTTGGAGAATAAAATGAACGAGACGTATATTGGTGAATCTGCTGCTTGGGCAAATTTAAAGCATTCAAGAGCTTAGGCAGTGTAGAACAAAACTGCATCTTAAATTCGGTGACCGCCAAAAACATTGAGATAAGGAACAAAACAACTCAAGGCGAAAACATCGTCGTGCAAAACATCGTGGGAGAAAAGAAAACAAAGGAAAAATACCGCAGTTCTAAAATATCATGGTATAAAACATCGTCGTAAAAATATCCTGGTAAAAAATGAGACAGCTTAGTGGAAGTAAAAATAAGGAATATTTTCACCTCTGTATTTCATGTATTTGGTTCAATTAATAATATTTTTGCTATAAAAGCCAGAAGGAAATATTAACATTCAAAAGCTGAAAATGAGTAGAAAATTAGTACTTATTAATGCTACATACCAGTGTGTAGTTATTGCTACGCAGTTAATAGAGTATTAAATTTATAAATTTAACTGTTAAAGTCATTATTTAATTAATCTCTTTTATAAAGTTGTCTTGGCAGTTTTGATGAAAAATATAGTATAGTGTTCTAATGAAAGGGAAGTTCTCCTAAGTACAACAAAATTAGTTACATATTTGGCCTAAAAATCAAATTTTGCAATTTGTGAGCATAATTCAGTAGCTGAACATTCTGTAGTTAATAAAAAATAAAAAATAGAGTTTTCCAATTTATGTTCGTGGTTTAGTTTTAAACATTTTTGTAATTATTAAAAATTACGAGGTATAAAAAAAATTACTAATTTTTAAAATTGCCAAATTTCTAACCTTAAAGTTCTAAAATTATTTGGAAAAATTACGAATTCTAAACTGTAAGGAATAATTCTCAGCATTTTACTTCTAAGAGCAATTTTATTAATTGTTGCAGCAATTTGTTGCAGATGTGCAGTTCTGAAGGTTAATGGGTTAATGCATTTTAAAGAAAAAATATGCCTTCATATTTTACAATAAAAAACTGAAATAAAGCATGTTGGGCTGCGCTTTCTAAAATCTACTACAAAGATGTAGTTTATACTTATTATACTACAGCTACTGTTCGAGATTTCAGTAGCCCAATAATCTGCAAATTACCACGTCGAATACCCCTATTGTTGAAGAAAAGCTTTTTATCGGAAACTTAGATTTATAAATAGATTCACAAAACACGGTAAAAGTTTTGAAAATATTATAGAGATATGGAGAGCTATGTAAAGTGTCAGATTTGTTCAGAGACAGAAATATCCAGATTTACGTTTGGTGTTCAGTAGTTCTATATATGCTTTATTTCGAACCCTGATAATATACCTGCAAGAAGCTGCAGTATGCATATACTTCTGGGCAGATAAAGTATGAGAATGGTTGAAATATTTTTGAAAACTTTAGTTTATCATAAAATTCTTCTCGAAACGGGCATGGTTTTTCTCTTTCTCTGAGGTTTTAAGCATCTGGGGAAACAGCCATGTCATACCCTCGGACAACCCAGATTCTAACAATATAATATTATTAGTTGTATATCAAGTGCATACAATAAGATACATTTCACAAGTGAAGAGGAAGAATGGCCTTATTTGTTTACATTAGCCGTACATAAGTAATATGATCTCTGAGGTCATGTACATTGTGTGTTGATATTAGTCATACTTAAGTCATGATCTCTGAGGTTATTGAAATGTATCTCATTGCAAACAGGTGAATTATTTTCCAAACTAAGAGCAAAATTCTACATATCCTTGTAAGTTTTCCATAATTTAACTCTTCAGGTATGCAAACGGTACAAGTGTTGAGGGGCAACTAAGAGCTGAGTTTTTAGCCAAGCAAGAATTAGCGTTCTCTGGTATAATAAAGGTTCTGTATTCTGAAAAGGTAAGAAATTTTCATTTCACGAATTTGCATTTACAATAAACTCTTGCTGAATGCTGATTTGCGGAACGCGATTTTCACCTCGACGTGTTACCTTAATTGGTTAGCTTTGATTTATCCAGTTCTTTCTTCTTTCATTTCTCTAAAATTTCATTCACAGGCGGCTCAATGTTCATTCATCGACACTGAATGCTTGCTGTCATGAGCTCTGGCTAAAAATTGACAGCAGTTTTAAAGGATTTGCATCGAATGAAAATGAGTGCAAAGAAATCGTATAACGTGCAAAAGCAATTAGCAGAAATGTATTTTCAGATAGGGAAGAAGTCAAAGAATTAACAAAAAATTATGAATGAAATATGGATTGATTTTTATAACACCAGACGACCGAGAAAGAAGGAATAACGTAGAAGAAGGTAAAGAGCCTTTAACTTTCATAAAAGGGGCACAAAAACTGTCTGATTTTGCAATGGAGATTGACCCAAGCGAAGAAAGATTACAGTAGTACTTGAATAAAAGGGCATTGAAAAACTGTGTGATTATTACTGCGGAAACTTTGAAAGAGTTGAGTAAGCACTGTCCTAAGCAAAGATTAGCAGCTTTCTAAAAAAAGTACCACGTACTTATAAAATAATAATCATAGTTTTTTCAATTAATAATTTATTTCTTTTTAGCCTTTTAATTACACCAATATTTATGTCTGTTCAAATTATACATATTTTCTGAATCTCAATTATACCTAGCACACTTTTCCCATACGAAGTAAATTTAAGGAATGTGATTTTGTCTTACGCGCAATGTATTTGTTTCGTAAGTCTCGCATTCGGCAAGGGTTTATTGCATTTGAATGTTTTTCAATCATTTTCAAAATAACAGCCTATTTTAGTGTTATAGGAAATTCCTTTTTTTATTGTAAAAAAAGCATTTTTCTGTATGATATGTGCACGTAACTCGCCCGAACCTGAGGATGGAATCCAGGCTGTTAACTCCTCAGGTGAGCAATCCAAATGGATTAACTAAGTCAAGATAGCTTCTACTTAATTGTGAAAATTGTGTCATTACATGGTGGCATACGCCTATATAGGACAGAACATATATGCGAGCAAGAGAGCAGTGTTTTCAAAAATGTTAATTTTTTTCGAAACACTTGGATCTGTTGTCACATTTCATATATATATACTTTCTTTTACCTTGCAGGCAAATATTTAAATTGTTTTGTTTTGTCATAATATTAGACAAAAATTCAATGTTTCTACAAAATGCTTCATCTGGTAGATCTCATAATTTTTCCTGTTCGTGATAAAAGTTCAAAATTTGTCGTCGTAAAGTCAAAACCTTTATCAAAACCCGTCCTGTTAAGAGTCATCGAACCTTGCTGTAGTACGATAGATCAATACTATATATTTTAATTCAAGCCCGCTGTAGTATTTTAAGCGCAGCTCCAACAACCGCATAAAGCTTCGAAATCTAGCCTCTAGTTTTCGGAAAGAGTCTGAAGGATATCCGCTGCGTCTTCTCTCAGAGAAGCGGCGAGATAACGGTCCTTAGCTTGGTAATCCCTCCCATTCGCTTACCCCACTATAGAAAATTGTGTCTTATATATTTGCCAAGATTTCTTCCCATCAGATGTGGATAACAGAGACGGACGAGCAGGCATGGGTAAAAATTTAAAACCATCACTATTGCTCCCTGGCGTTGCTGCGAATTTCTTCAAGATATCAACTTCTTTGGCGATCAGTTTATTGTTCCACTGCAGAAACTCTCTCCTCTATTTGTTCTTTTTACAGAAGAAACGCTTTGTTCAATGTGTCCAACCTTATTTTCAATCGCGTCAATTCTGCCTTCCATAGCCTCGAATTTGTTTTGTATTATGCAGATAATTTCTCTTTTCATTTCCTCTTGACCTGCTTTAATCTTTTCTTGAACAACCTTCATTTCTTCTTTAACAGATACTTGACCGGGTTCCATCCTTTCTTGACTAGCTTCCATCTTTTCTTGAACTGCTTTCATCTCCTCTTTAACGGATTCTTGGCCAGCTTTCATCTCTTCTTGGCCCGCTTTCATTTCGTCTTTAACGGAGTTAACGGAGCCTTCCATCTTTCCTTGGCATGCAACAAATGCAATTATCCACTGTTTAATTGTTCTTCCATCACTCATGTTACTTTCAATCAAATCCCACCGCTGCCACCAAAAAGTGTCGCTTGCGTAGGGGTTTGTAATATATTGAGTGCACAAATCCGATAAAAAGTTTATTAAATTTATTCTAATGGTAAGAAATACAACAAAACGCTGGATTATTCCTGAAAGATATTAGTACAATATTACAATATCACGCAATATAAACAGTAGCTATATTTGAAACTACTCAAATGCTAAACAGAACGCAATCCAAAGTGCAGACAAAGCTAACAAACCTATCACAAAATTACAGCAGCTAACTAAACAACCCGCGCTCTTGAACAACTACGAAGCTGAGATGTTTCTCTCTGGCTTTCATAGCCATTTAAATCGGCCGCGAGGGACAATCCTAGCAGTTTTGGGAAAGCAAAACGAGTAGAATTACAGTTTCGGTTAACATATTAGTCAATTACATTTATTCAAATTAAATATCAATATACGAGTAGAATTACGGTTACGGTTAACATGTTAGTCAATTACATTTATTCAAATTAAGACAAATTACAGACATAATTTTTTTTTCAATGTTAAAAACACGTGCTTTTGTATTTTTACTTTTCCGGCGTAGCTTTCTCTTAAAATATATCACGTGCTGCATTGCACTAGGAAATAAAACAATTTTGATTATAGTTCTATTAAAAACATCTAACTATATACAAAATTCGTAACAATGCGTTTTTCTGAATATGTATGTTTTTATGAATAGAATTATGTTACGTAACAGTTTCACAAAATATAGCTTTTAATCATTGGAAATAACAGAGGAGATAATAAGGAAAATAAAGTGTATCTTAATATGAGCACACGTTTGAACCTGACATCTAGATATTTCCAGATTTGCGTGAACCGTGAAGACGTGCCAAAACGCATTTATTACTAAAAATCGGATTACGTACCTTTTTAAAAATGCCATTTCGCTTATGCGGTGCTCCCACTACCTTTCAGAGGGCCATGGAAATAATTTTAATGCCCGTATTAAAAAATCAATGTTTGTGTATAAGAATGTACTTAGATGACATAATACTAACTAATAACCCAGCTGTTGAACATACTGAGGATCTTCGTAAAGGTTTTACGCTTCTAAAGGAGGCGGAATTGAAAGCAAATCCAACAGAATCCAAATTTCAGTCAAAGAACTTCGGTACCTTGGATACAAAATATTTGAGAGTGGAATTGAAAGAAAAGAATAAAAAAGTTTGGCAATTAAAAATTACCCCCCGTCCCCCAATGGAATGCTGCAAAGAAGTCTGTATCATTTTTGGATTTGTGTTTACATTATACAGCGTTTATTAAAGATTTCGCCCACATAGCTCTAACTTTTGCTTTATTTGAATATCATCAGTATTAATTAGTCTTTACTAGCATCATTTTATTTAAAACTGTATTTAATTTTTAGTAATATTTTTCATTTATGCAGATTTTAACCCCTTCACAGATTTCTGGTTGTTACGTAATTGATCTCAATCGGGAGAATAAATCTTCAAGTTCTTTTACGTTTCCGAAATGGATGCAAACTCTTTCGATATACGCAAAAGTCGTCGAGGACAAGACAGGTATGATTTTTCACTTGAATTTTATTCTTTTTTATTTATTTTATTCTACCTTTCATTATTTTTAAACACATTTACTAAAATTGCGATTAAATAATAACAGGGGACTGTATTAGATTTCTCAAAGATTACAAATTTCGATAAGAAACGTACATCTATGGCATCTTTTGTACGTAAGTACACAAAGCGGTAAGCAAATTAACTGAAGAAGACGGTTTTCGAATGCGAACATTCCGAAATGTCAAAACTTACAACTGCTATATTCAAAATGTTTTTAGATTTCTGAATTTCATCCATGAATACCAGCAGTCCATAATTAAATATAACTTTAATTTAGACTTGTAAGGATCGTAAGTTTTACTAACGTTTATTTTATTTTAAAACTTTAATATCCTCTCTTATTTTCCACTTCCGGCCAGAATTAACGCGTGAATATGTTTATGCAAATTGTACTTGCTAACGCTTTAGTATTTAAGTTGTGGCTTTTTTGCCAAGAACAGAGTTAGAAGGGGAGAGAGCAAGCCGTCTTGCTATTAGATTTCACGCGAGCTTGCCATCAGTTACTGTCTTCCTTTAAGGCCAGAGGTTTTAGTCCTCTCGAAAGCTAAAGACGTATTGTAATTTCCCGTAGTCTGCATACTACATACGTAGTAATTTAAAAGGCCAGTCTTAGTGTCAGTCATCTGTGCAAAATATAAAAAATTAGCTCTTATTTAAATTTTAGTTAGTTAGTAGTCTTATATTTTTACGTTCAGACCGCAAGTAGTTGATCTTTCTATTTCGAAGTGCGGGAGCACCTGTGATATCGTGGAAAATATAGGGTAATTTAACCCTTCTCATCTTGTCGTCTTTGCTACATTCCATAGGACATAGTTTGTAGTCAAACTCACTGTCTAGTCAGGACACGTTATGTTCTCCAAGCAGATAAAAAGAAATACAAGTCTTGATAGACTTAAAATTATAAATTAAAATTTCTACCTTTTGTTATGTGTTAATTAATAATAAGCAAATTTGGGGGAATACATACAAATTTTGAGTTTTCATATCAAAAGCGTTTCATTATTAATAACAATTTATTTTAAGAAAGATTTGTGTTGAGCAAGAATCCATGTTATACAAAAGGTGCCATTTTAATTATTTAGAATTTTTTTTTAATAAAATATGTTTAATTACTTAGCATTCATAAACCTCATTATGATTTGAACAAACTTTAAGCAAGTATATTAGCCTTAATTAATCTTCTTAGATTAAAGTAAGTAAAATTTATAATTGAATTTGCGATTATCATTCTATTCTAATTAGTTTAAGACGGATTATTACCTAAGGCAAAATAATTGATGAAAATCCTCTGGTCTTATAATAGCATTTATTATTTAAAATTAAATACACAAAAGATAAATACGTAAAAAATACTACCCAACAAAAGACAGTGAATTTTTAACATCACATATAAAAAAACTTCATTTATCGAACATTATTTCATGAAAAAAATGCATTTAAAATCAGATACAAACTTCTAAATACATATGGCAGGATTTGATAAAAGCCACTGAACATTGCTGAGTAAAGGATAAAGAACGAGGAGAATTTTTCCTTGACTCGTCCATATAGATCCACCGAAAAAACAGCACATTAACTAGTAAATGGCGAAGCTAATTCTATGATGCTAGGGTCAAAATCACAATTCTCTAAAGACGCTCTGCCATAGGTGATGTAGCTTACACTCACTTTATACAATCTATCAATCAGCCAGCAGAGCGAAATCAACGTCTTTCATTCTGGTTTAAAATTTGCTTTTCTGAATCTCGAGACCTTATTTCCTATGTATTTGGCAAATAAAGTGCCTACTAACTATCGTAGGCTTCTAGCTTCACACAAAGAAAAATCCTTCCAGTCAAACACTCTCAAAAAGTAGAGTTGTTTTTCTAGTCTTGGGTAAAGGACCACCAGGTGATTCGTTTTGCATCTCTAGTGACTCAATATTTTTCTTAAATATTAGAAATAAAATTCAAAATTCTTTTATGGTTTCAAAACGGGGAAACACGTCAGTGAAGAAATGCGTCACTAGAAAATGTGAGTTTCTCGAATTTTCGTTCCATTCTTTGTTTAATTATTGAGATGTCTTTTAAAAAAATGGCAATTAGGACGGGGAGAAAAATCATGAGCAGGACCTGACTTTTGAGTTTTTGCGAATTTCCGATGTATTACTTCTTTGAAAATTTTCTCCCAATAATCAATAAAGCTTGGGGTTGATTTAATGTAATCACTTGGGTGCCGGAAAAGCATATTAGAACTATCTACTTAAGGCGAAGGATGCTTTCATAAAGGATATCTTAAGGGGAACTAGCCCTTATCTATGTTAGAATGGAAAATACTATGGAATTAAGTATGCAACAGCCCATTCGCCGGCATTTGAACTCGAATTGCATGTTCAGCGACTTTACAGATCGTTTGCTAATAGGCCCAACAAGAACTTGGAGAAAATTTTCATTAGGCAAAGGAAATGCATCTAAAATATTCTCAAGTATTCAAGGCAATACGATAAGAATTATTAAGCTTGTAGTATGTTTTGTTTTCTCTGGAAAAAGTCTTAAAATTCCAGAATTTATCAGCAGCTGAATAACAACCGAAACATGAACTTATAATAAATTAGACTGAACCACTAGTGACCAATAATTAAAGAAAACATCTTACCCATTTAAGTAGAGCTTTTTCAAGAATTTAAGAATTACCTTAAAATTAATATTATTAGAGTATAACTGAATTTACTTAAATTTTAAAAGTAAAAAGGTTTAATATTTACTTTAAGTTATAATTAGTTTAGATGTATACAAACTGACATGATACCTGCGGGTGCACTTGAATACTTTACTGGTTTTGGAAAAATTCAGCACTTTTGGAACGACTCGAGAAATGAATCGCTGAGAGCCTAAATGATATTTCAGAATTACTTGAAAGGACTTAAATGGTATCGGAAATCGTTCAATAATACTTTTAATTTTTAAGCTATATTAAACGCTTACCTCTGACTTGATCTCCAGACCTGCTCATTAGTTGAAGTGAATGATCTACTAGCGCAGCGGTCCTCAACCAGTTTTGTTCCATGCATTCCTTTCACTCTTGTTAGAAGATCATTCCCTCCCTTCTTTCCAAAACTTGTAAAATAACTATATACATTTATATATAGGGGAAGGTAGCCTTATTTGGACCGCTATGATATACAAAGACTGATGATATCTGCGAGATTTGAGACAGGCATTTTGTTATACGTAGATGTAGAAGAGGTTAATGCAATTGTGTTTGTAAAAAATTACTTCGTGGTTACATTGAGAGAAGTGTTATGCTAAGAAGAAAATCTGTTATTTTGACATAAGTGTGAAAGCAATTAATTCGTCTAAACGTAAGTAATTACATGTCTTATTGTACCATTACAAAACTTGCTTATTTATCTACAGTTTACAATTATAATTTTGCGAGGTTATGTTAGTTTGACGTTTTTGTACGATATCAAGCATTAAATATTCAAGTTTCCCAAGTTGGACCGAAACCAATTTTCGGCAATTTCCGCAACGACATTTTTTTTCATGGATAATTTTATAATTAACCCTAGAATGCTACCCTTCGAAAAACTTATGGGAACTTCAACTGCCTAGTCATACCACCCACCGTTTACAGCCTTTAGATATAACATTTTTTGGTCCTCTGCAGACTTATTTTACACAAGCTCAGGAAACGTTTCTTCGCTTATATAAAGGGGATAGATTATATCAAACCCAAATGTCAAAATTACTTAATGAGGCATATGGGCAGAGCGGCTACTATGGGAATTGCAGAGAGTGCCTTCCGTGCTTCCGGAATTTGGCCGGTGAATAGGCATGTATTTAGAGATGACCAATTTGCACCAGCTGATGTTTTGCAACCTTCTGAAACCCCTGTTTCACCTTGTAGTAGTGATGATGATGAAGATAGAAGTGATAATGAAAATAAACGATTTAGGACAGTTCTTGAAAAAATATTACCGTGAGCAAAGAAAAATCAAAATCCAACTGGCCCTTCGTCTTCTCGCAGTGCACCATTAGCCCAGTAAGCAGTGGAAATAACAAGCAACTTTTACAAATCATGGTTATACCAAAACGGGGAAACCAAACGCGGTTATACCCCATCGCGTTTATACCAAAACGGGAAAAAATCAGTTCACCAAAGTTTAACAAAATGCAGAAACATGAAAAAGAAACTGGTGATTCGTGGTTTTGTATATTATGTGAAGAAACGAAGGAAGAAGAAATGATAAAATGCACGAAATGTCACGCTTGGATACATACTCGGTATGCTGGAGTTAATGCTGCAATTAAAAAGTTCTTTTGTTGTAATTGCCGTTAAGAAAGCTCATGGTCCAATTTAGGAAACTAGCCGTCCAAATAAGGAAACCGGTTTCCCAAATTGAACCAATGACACGATTTTTTTAATTCATTTTTCACCGTTATAAATAATTTTTAAAATTTAACAAATGGTTCTATTTTGAAGGTACAGTTAGTGAGTTGATTTTATACTACTTAATTTTTATTGGCACTTCTTCCGTCCTTCTATATAGTAAAAAATACAAAATTGGTCCAAATGAGGCTACTCTCCCCTACATATATAAATGTATATAGGTATTTATAAATATAGATATATATATAATTTACATCGGGCACTAGCCATAATTACATCGTACCATTCTAGCCTAATAAAGCCAGAAGTGGCGATCACTTTATTATGGAGGCACCTTACCACCGTTACCCGACCACCGTTACCTCCTATGAGGGGACAGACAGTTTACATCCACGCTTCTCTGGGATTCGAAAGCAAGCTCTTCGGTTTCGTCGTCGGCTCCCGCCCGGGTGGCTTTATTTATATTTAGATTAATTTTTAACCTTTTTTATTAAATATCCAGCAAAAAATGTAAAAATTTTTGATAAGTGGCGAAATTTGAATGAAAGTAGTTTTTTATATTCATAAACTAACACTAAATATTTAACAGCTAAATAAACTCCTGACTGACTAGTACAAATTCGGAGGGGATATGTAGGAAAACTGAAGTGTACAAAACGGTTTTTAATCAGCTAAAAATTGTTGTAATTAATTTTATTAAATGAACGTATATTAACTTGAAGAAGTTCTTGAGCAAGTTTACTAAGATTGCATACATTACAAATGATTTACATAAATTAGAGAAAAAAAGCTGAAAGTTTTCAGAGGAATTTGCTCATAAAAATATTTTCATTAAGAACTAGAAAAATAGGAATATATAAAATTCTAGACATTTCCTCGTCCCCTCTGCATACAAAGTAAAATATAAATTAAGTATGTAGATTATTGTGAATTCTTCTGGAAATCTGAATTTCTGAAAGTATATGTAACGGAGAGTTTGAAATTGAGAGAATAAAATTCTAATAGTTTGAAATTGAGGGAATAAAATTTTAATTCCTAGTTGGTTTGCTCCCTCAATGTCTAGAAATTTAGAAGCTGTTGATAAATACATATTAGACTTATTTTTTAAGTCTACTTTAGTAATGACCGCATAGAAATTTAACAGATCACATTTGCTCTGTTCAGTTATTTCTCATTATCCTTTGTATTTTATTTAAATGTTCTTGTACAAACCTAAACGTTCAATAAAAATATTTTAATTTGCGTTATTTTTTAATTTTCGTTTTTGAAGTACTATGCTGATCTTTAGTTTGTTTTATTATTCACAGGAGTAGAAGTTACGAAGATAATCGACATTCCAGTTGAAGTTTTTGATGAACCACTTAAACTCATATTTTTAAACGCCGTAGATGATGCAGATAACTTCAAACCTGGAATTCCTTATTCCGGTGCTGTAAGTTAAAATTTATGTCCTTTACAAATTACATTAGGAAGCCTATAGTATATGTGAGTAATAGTATTTCGTTCTTTCAGTGATGATACCATAGAAAAAGTTTTCAATTTTACTCTACATCACAGCAATTGTAGGCAGGGTATCTGCAGATATTTACACAGACTTAATAAGGAAAGTAGATCCATTGTTTTCATTATCATTCACCTGAGCCTTCGATCCATCTGCGCTTGTCTGAGAAGAATTTAGCAGCTGTTGATACATGTCTGCGAGATTGGTATTTAATTTGTACATGATAGCTGCAATGAATGTGGCCACTAAACAAGGCCGGTTAACAGGGCCTTTAACCTGCGTTTCAGTTCTTTCAAAAATTTTGCGTAGGGTTAGGATAAGAACACTGTGAAAGTCAATTCAGCTTACTCTATTGGAGCATAATCTTCCCTTTGTAGACAGAACAGTTACCTTGTTCATATACAAACAGTCATTTCCTAGATTATTCCCAGAGAAATAGAACTGTAGAATTGTCAAGAATATTAAATATGTCTCAGATTCATTATTAGGAACTTAGGGACCTAGAACAGATTGCAAGAAATAATATCACGGCATAAAACTTCCACTATTCATACTTGATAGTTTGAAAAGTACACTGCGAAGAAAAAAGGGGGTTCTATATCTTCGTTCAGTTCTATATCTCCGTTTTTACTGGGCCGATTGACGAAATTCAAATTGCGCTTTTCATGTCTCGAAAGCTCGACATAGGATATATATATAAGATTTATACATAGCATTGTTCTAATTGTTGTATTTTGACACAAAATGGGTCTTTTTCTGAAATAGCATACCAATGTTTTTCCATATTTCGATTCTATCACTCAAATTATGCATAAATATGAAATTTTGTAAAATTTTTAATAATTTACAGGGAAATTCAAAAATTTAACTTGGCAAATTTTATTCAAGAATAATTCACTTGACGAACTTCTTAATACACCGCAACCTATTTTCCTATTCCTTCCATTGTGAAGGAACGGAAAAAAGTCACATCGTTCCTACCTTTTTACATTGTGCATGAGAGAAAAAAAAGTCACATCGTTCTACTTTCAAATAATTTTAGCAAAGTGCGTAAACCACATTAGATGTTATTATCGCTTTCAACAAATATGCCAAATTTCAAAACGCGCCAACATCTAAATTCAACTAGTTCAATCAGCAAAGAACAGAAAAACAAATCAATAGGATCTGCTACCCAGGAAAAGGTTAAACAATAATGATTTTCGCACCCGTAAAATCCGATGTTTGACACTGATTATGTTTATTCTGGGCTTATCAGGAGACCATATGAAAGCAGAAACCTATATGTTTCTGCTCCCAGTGTATAGCTCTAGTGTTGGTAATGATTGCTAGAGGTACTTTGAAATTCATAAATGATTAGTGGAGTTGGAGCTATACCATTTTCCTTCACTACTGCCTTCAGACTTCAATAGTTACAATCATTAAGTGTTTGAGGCCTACCAAAGGTCTCTTGCCATATCACAAGCCAGAGGCTTAAATTTTATAATAATGTCACTGACAATTTATTAATTTAGGCGCCTGTAACAAGCCTGATATTTCACGAATAACTATGTTATTACAACTATAGTACTTAAATTTCATGCCATGTTTGAAATAATTCAGCATTAAAGTATTCTTTGTCTGCCTAACGCATGCCTATGATTTTCTGGACCACTTCCAACACTTTTTTTTAATGAGGTTTCATATCGCAATAAAAGCCATATACATTTTTCCAGAGGACTATCGAAATGCTTTAGCTACACAGGGTATAACTTAAAATAAACTGAATGCAGTAATTATTTATAGAGCTGCCTCTGAAATTCATGAATTAATCTGACTCTTCGATGGGCAGATACATGACTGCAACTTCTTTCCTTTTACACATGTTCTGCACTTTATATTAAACACGGTAGCTTTTTGTATTCATATGTAAATGATGTCTTCAGTTATCTTAACAATGACAAAATATTTTGCTTTCTGTGAAAACCTAAAATTTAACTACACGGATCATCTTTTTTGGTAGGCCTCTTCATTCAGCCTTCGCATTTTATAGAAAGCGTAACAATTCGTTTTAAATAACTTTATGTATATATACTTTATAAGAATAATAAATAATTTTAGCACACAAAAACTAGTTAAAGTTTTAAGTATTTCTTGAAGACTGTAACAGATGTAAACTAAATAGATCGAAATATACAAATTTTATTAGTTTTACGTGTAAAAATTACATTCAGTACACATTACATTTTTTCGTATTGTTTTTAATACTGCATTGTGTATGCCTATAGTATGTTCCGTTAATGTTTTACTTTAAAGCTTTTAATTCATAATTGCAACTCAGTTCCTAATAACAGAATCGCTTTTTTATGCTTTTGTTTGCAACAATGATTTTTCAAATGAATTTTTATGTCAGAATAAACTTAAATTTAGAAAGAGCTAGATCATAGTATTGCAATTTATACGTATCTTAGCGATTGAACAAATATTAAAGAAAAACAAAATCTGAAAGGGTTCAGATTTTAAATTATGTCCAAAGGGGCGTTTTTTTAGCGCTTTGTGTATTACCTTCATTTATTAATATCATGTTCTTCGCACTTAAATCATAAAATTCAATTCAACAGCAATATCGCAAAATAATTTTAAAATGAGCATATCTTTAGAATTTCCGATACACAGTTCCGCGCGCTGGAGATAAAAAGGTTATTTTTTTCCCCGTAGAGTGTTGCCATTGCTCGCTTTTAAATCGTTGAGTTTGTTCCTCAAATATTCGTTTAAGTTTTATAAAATATGAAAGAGATAATAAAACAAATTCCAAATTCTGAATTTGGGCTTCCAGATACGCATATTCGGGTGGAAACGTATGTTATTCAAAATTGGAGAGCTCTAGGTACCGTTGTTTTATCACATTTGGAGAAATATACACACTCTTATGCAGATTTTTCATTATTTAATTTCTTTAAATATAATATAGGGTGATAACGATTGGTGGGAACAATTTGAAAAGTGATACAGACGTTTATAGTGATTCAACGCAAAATCGCAAAACGAATACAATAGTCCTTCAGGAACATTTGGAACTAAATTAACCTTTTGGAACTGAGTAATATAATAAACAATATTTGAAAATAACTAACGAATTAAAATCATTATAGAATTCAATTATTTCAATTTCTGCCTTTTCCATATGTAACTTACGAAATATGTGGTAAGTTAAAAAAATCTTTTTTAAGTTAGTTTTGAATTTTTTTTAATTTTTAAAAATTATTTTTTTTAAATTTTTGTAGCAGACACTATGGAAGGAAGGTTTTATATAGGCTTGAATAGTAAAGCTGTTCGCACGTATTTTAAACGATTTCATTGTATTTACAGAAATATTGTACCTGAAATCTTTGTGCTTTAAATGTTCCTTTTGATAATCCTTTTTCATCATTACCTTCCCATACCGTAATTTTCAAGACAACAAATCTTTTTTTTAGTTCCGGAAGAAGTATTTTTATCCCCTTCCTCTTGAACAGCTTTCCAAAGTCCAAAGTGGTCTGTAGGTCGACGTCTGAACGATCCGTTTTTCAAAAGTCTAAAAGCGCAAAAGTCCGTGGAGATAGTAGGCATATGAGTGAAGGATAGAGCTTTAATACCCGTTTATTGTTCCATTTTTGTTCTAGGAAATTGATGGTAGCTGCTTGCTTTGTCTTGATGCAGTTCTACTGATTGATGGCACGGTGGGTAAAAAGAAGATTATTCATAAATGAATGTTGGGTATAAAATATGTTCCTTAAATAATGTATGGAGTTGATCTTAACATTTTTCTCCACTCTCTTTACTTCAATTTGACGTTATATGAAAAAGCAACAGCAATCATAAACACCTTTGCAAAGTTTTCTTTAGAGTCTTTGAGCCATGTTCTTTATCCTTTTCTTTGATTGTAATAAATGAATCTCTTTTTAATGCTGTCATTTAAATATATGCAAGATTCATGAATTGTGAAAACAGTTTTCCATTTTTATCCGAATAATTGTTTCTCACAGAGAATTCTGCAGCGTGTTCAGCTTTCGGCGATATGTTGTGAAAAATGACTATGCATATTAGGTTTTATCGCCTTTTAAAGATTCAAATCAGAACTAATCATTTTGCCTATAGTTGAGACTGAATATTTATATGATTATGCAACTGTCTTTTCCTTGGATATGCATTTTGAACAATTTGTCTCCTTGAAGCGAAACTTTGACATTTTTTTTCTTTTATAGGCGAGTTGTTTTGGATGGCGTCATAAAAGATATTCTTTATAGTGTAACAATATTTTATTAAGATTTTATTTTTATTAAGTTACACAAGGACATTGCATTTAACTTTCAGAAAATTACAGAGTCTTATACAACCTATCAGTTTCATCACTTGGCTTTTACTGGAGTATTTCTCTGGCTACTCACCAGAAGACACCATCGTTGTTAGAGTTATTCCAACAGTTTATATTAGCAGTAGAGTTTATATTAAAGGATTGATTACAAACTCCCTCTCTGTCTCCGCCGATGTCCCGGCAAGGAGACAGAGCTGGAAGATTTGGAAACTCTTGTAATATTGTCTCTAGTCTCAGTGTTTTGTTTTCCTCTCTTTGAAGCAAAATTCGAAACCACAAGTTGTTGATTAGTTCGAGAGTGCAAAGTAACTTTTATCCTTTTAACTTATAACTTTTCAGACCTCTATTCCTGAGCGGTACAATGGGAGAAGTGCACGTGTCTTTCAAAGGTGTTAGTGTCGATGGGTGCGTCCCTCAGGGTTCTGATGGTTTATAAAGGCTTGAAATAACATAGATAGTAGGTGATTTCTGCGTCATTACCAAGTGTGAACCGTCATGCTTTGGTATAAAATTTGAAGTCTTTTTGTTTTTAGCATTACTGAAAGGATGTAAGTTGACCCACATTTTATTCTCTATTGAATAAAGCACTTGTTGCCTTCCTTTGTCATATTGCTTTTTACGTTGATTTTGCTTACTTTCGATACGTTCTCGTATATCCTTTGAAATAGTTGCGAATCGTTTAAAATAAGGGATGATTTCAGGAACAAAGTTATCATTTTTGACCACAGCTTTGAAATCGTGGACAATGTTGTCGACAGTCCTCAGGTCTTTTCCCAACATCAGAAATGCTGGTGCATGGCTCGTAATGTCACAGACGGCCGTATTTATAGCGAAGCGAATAACTGAGAATTTCGAATGCCAGTTGTTATGCACATCTCCTACAAGGATTGCAAAACGAGGTTTTAAGTCTCTATTTTTCCATTCCATAGGATTTGATTGAGGAAAGTAAACTGGTATCAAGTTTTGATTGATATTTAATGTGCAGCAAACTTGTTGCATGAGGCACTGATAAACTAGGTTCCGTTATCGCTGATGATTCTTCGTGGTATACCATGCCGCATGAATGCTTCTTCAATGAGGGTTATAGCGCAGTCGCGTGCTGTAGCTTGAGCAAGAGGAAATAATTCAACCCATTGTGTAGCAGTCTTCGACAATGAGGATCTATTGTTTCCCAGTGTCAGGTTTTGGTAGTGGTCCAAAAGTCGATAGATATGATCTCAAAACGTTGAAAATAGATACGAGTTCTTAGCAGTCCAGCTGGCTTTTGGTTGGCAGCCTTTGTAGTGATTGCATTCAGGACAGCTTTTCACATAGTCGGATATGTGCGTTTTCATACTCGTCCAACAATAGCGTCTGGCAATTCTTTGGAATGTTCCTTCCTCTCCATAATGTCCAGTCCTTGGGTTATCATCAAAGTATCTATGTTACAACAATTCTGTATGTAAATCTAATATATATCCTAGTTGAACGGCAGATATACACTGGTGTGCAAAAATTAAGGACGAGACGTTTTTTCAATATAACTTTGTACAAAAGCATTCCAAATCAACACATTTAATACCGTAAGATCCTGTATACGTAAGGACATGAGTAATGTAAGCAACACTTACTAAAAGAGAAATCAGAGGGATAAAAAGAAGCTTTATTGAAAAAGTAGCATGGAGCGCAATGCGACTGAAGGCCGAAACATCCATGTGATGGGTGTCCAGCAAGAAACATCCGGTCTTTAATAGGGGATATGATCTCCCCTGACTGCTAGGCAGGTTTCACATCATTTGTGCGTGCTGGATATGTGGTTGTTAATGAGCTGTTGAGACACTGCTGCTCGTTCCTCTTGTAGCACCAAAACTCGCAGTTTCGGAATCGTTACTGGCGATAAGTTACGTGCTGCCACGAGTCTCCTTAGTAAGTTCCGTACATTCTTGACGAGATTTAGATCCAGAGACCTTGCCGACCAATTCATGTGTTCAATATCTTCACTTTCCAACAGCTCTTCGAGAGTAACTGTGCGATGAGGTGGAGCGTTGTCGTCCATGAAGAGGAACTGAGGACCCATAGCCCTTGTGAAAAGACGCATGTAATGAAGAAGAACCTCGTTACAATAGCAGTCCCAGGTGACGAACCTCCTTGGGAGATATGAAGGTCGGTCCGGCTACCAAGCATTATGTCTGCTCGAACGAGAACTCCGCGACCTCCAAAACAGTCCCTTTTGATGATGTTGAAGGGGTTATTGCGTGTTCCCCGCTCTGTCCAGATGTGTATGTGTCTAGAATCGCAACTCAGACTAAATCTGCTCTCATCTGTAAAGAGTACTCGTCCCCATTCATTGTCTCTCCAATTCCGGTGTTCCCGGCACCACAGAGAACGCCTTCTCCGATGGGCAGGCGTTAGAGGTACACACCGTACAGGGCGTCGTGCAAACAGACCACCACCGTGCAGTCTTCTGGCCACGGTAAAACGCGATATCGGTCGTCCAGTCGCCTGTGTCGTGTGTCTAGCGATTTCTCCCGCTGTCTGCCGCCTGTTTCTTCTGGCCTGTAAGGCAATATACCGGTCATCTGCGGGTGTGGTTCCTCGTGGACGACCACTACTAAACCCCCGGATAGCTGTTCCTGTAGTTTGAAATTGTCTCCAAAGTCGTGAAACGATGCTGTGAGCAATTCCGAACTCTGCAGCCACACTTGTCATACTGCGGCCTTCCTCCAACTTCCCAATGATTCGACCTCGGGTAAAAGCATCCAGATGTCGTCTAACAGATTGATTATTCGCCATTTCTCGCTGAGGCAGCAACTCGGTGTGATTTTAACTGCTATACGGCGTGCAATCTCTTTGCCAGAAATACTGATCTTACACCGACAACATGCTTTATACTACTCAGACACTCCCCCATTATGTCTACCTGCATATCTGCGCATGTGCTACCGTACATCACCTTACTTAATCTCCTGATTGGTCTTTCTGTCCGCTCTGCCTCTTCGTTCAGCTGATATGCTAATTTTTCGACTTCTTCCTTAATTTTTGCACACCAGTGTAGGACTGTCCCCCACTTTTTATGTAGAGTGTACATACTTTGATCAGCTACTGCCTATCCATCTGTCGTCCTACAGATATAAAGCATGTCGGCGAGCTCTACGTTTAGGTAATGAGGCATGTCATTTGAGAAGACAGTTTGCTTTCAACAGAAAGATTTTATCTGCCACTCAATACCACCCTGCGCTAACGCAGAGCGCCTTTTGAGTTTACACAGTCTGCTACAAAATATATTCATTTTGATCTCTTTTAATTGCCTTTATATTTTTCTGATATTTATCGAGCACCTTGTACATATACTCTATGTCTCATTCTCTATATATATAATTACAGCACTTAAACTAGAATGAAAAGTATTTCCTTTCATTTGTTTGTAACATAAAATATACTAAATGAGAATATCACTACGTATGATAAGATATTTATCAAAAATATAGACCGTTTTTGTATTACACAAAAGTATATTTGAAATAAAGTAATCATTGAGTTCATGAGGCCATTGTTAAATATGCATAAGATATGTGACTCTGAAATGAGCATTGTATTGAATTCCGCAGGTATGATATTTGCGTTAAGTTGTAGATATGTTAAATTCCGTAGCTATGGCATTTGCGTTAAGTTGCTTGTTAATATTACATTAAGACCAAGTATTATTTTCTAAATAAAGCCAGTATTTTTCATATAGCAACATTAAGGTAATTTTAGCTCATATATATATAAATTGGTTTAGGTAATTTTCATGCACACATAAAAGAGTTTATAATGCGCAATAAACAATTGTTTAAAAAGAAAGTATTTTTTTTCTAGTTGCTGGCGCAATATCACAATGGAACAGCAGCTGAATCAGTGCAAGTCAAGATATGCGCAATTAGTTTTCAATGCCACGAACTCCTCTCGGATAAGAATGGAATAATCCGTTTTGTGTTTAAACCCGTTAATGATACAATATTGTCATTTGATGTTGTGGTGAGTTTCTTAAAGCATTTCATTCATTTTAATAAGTTAGTGTTTACTTACCTATCTATCTATATATCTGTCGCTCTCTCTCTATATATATATGTATGCCATTTTGTTGCAGCCACGTAAGTCAGCAAATGTGAGTTTATATTTCTTCTTTTTCGCATTTTAAACTATTCCGGTACGTAGAGGATTGTGAGCCATTTTAGATTTCTTTGCCCACTTTTAAATTTCTGATATTTGTTTAATATGCATTTTAGAGGAATTTATATTTTAGAAAAATTCTTTCGTTAAGAATTTGAAGTTTCATATAATTCAGCCTCATTTAATTACAGATTTATCTTTAGGACTATTTCGCGCGTTTTTTATGAATTATGAATTTAAATAAGGTTTTCGAATTATTTTGTACACATTTTTTCTAGGTATTATCTCTTTTTATGTGTGTTGTGTTTTGTATAAATTTTTCATTTCCATTAAGATTGCTTTTGTATTTCTTTTAAATATCTGCATTTCAGTAAGAGAGAGAAGATACATTGGGATAGTTTCATGTCCTTCTGAGATAAAGGAAGAATTTTTTTACATTTTCCGACGATCAGTTAGTAGCGGTGTGAATCTCACAATGCATGGAGAACGAAAAGTGTATACGACACTCATTAACTATTCAAGTTTAATATTTTAAATACTTACCCCTTGAAAAGTTCTATTTGAAGCATTAAGCAAAGGATGATTAATAGTTTTTATTTATTTATCTCATTGTATATTTTTTAAGCGCAAACTTTTCCCCCTTTCTTTTCTAGAATCAAATCTGCCAAATACTTTTCAATTATAATAATATCAAATAATAACGCATTCTCATTCCCGTTTGTCTAGTAGCACTTTTAATTGCCTGTATAATTTTCTCCTATAATAGGTTAATCTACTTTTTCAAAGAATTTGAGAGATGGTATATATATACGTAATAAAATGACTTGGTGAAAGAAAGTTGCAACGGATTGACGATGGTTCTCTGCACTATGAACTGGAAGAGGTTTTACTGCTTAGATAGAATGATGGATTCATAAAACAAGAACTTCCAGATGTGGCCGTTTAAAAGCATAATTTTATTCCTTGATAATGCACATTAAATCAATTTCTTGTACACGGGTTTTAAAGTACGACGTGTTCTTAGATAAATAAGCATAGCAGCGCAGAGATTTTGCGTGACATGACGCAATTGCTCAGGAAACAGTATTTATACTAGGTAGGTACATATGTGCAGCTAACCTGCGATTGTTTAATTTTAGGTTTCAGTTCTCTTTTCAAGCAGTGTTATATAATTTGGAAAGATTTCGAATTTGGGAGAAGAGATGAACTTAGGGGAAGAAGATAAAATTTAGAACAGTCAATTTTAAGGTTGCCAATAATTTCTTAAATTAGCCATCGTATTTTATTACATATTATATATATATATATATATGTATGCAATAAAAACAAACTTAGAAGTAGGAATTTTGATGGCGTAGAAATGTTGATCCATAATGAATAGGAAATTGGTAGCCGACGCACATTAAATCTTTATTTTATTTTCAGTAAACATGTTGCGGCCACAAACTACCTGGAGCATTATTTGTGCCTATTTCAAAAGGTTTACATTTCTGATAACTTTGCAGTAAGAAGGAAGCAGCACACAGCAGACCAGCTAAGCCGAGAGTAGCGAGCAAGTGTGTAATGTTCAGGGTGAAATCTTAATTCAGACTGAGTTAGTTTTTGTTCTCAGTGCTTCTTGATTGGATAATTAATAGTGCTGTAAAATTATTATTGGCTGCTTTAATTCCATTTACATCATCAGAATTAAATAAGCGTCATATGACATGGATTAATTTCGAAATGACGCAGTGCGATGTGAAAGGAAATGAATATGCTATATTCAGAATAGAGAAGGGAAATTAATTTACGCTGCTAATTTATGTTATAATTTATCTTTTACATATTCTTTATTTTTCTAACATATTACCCACTTCAAGGAGAAAAAGGCGTAGCGACAGAGAAGCCCTTTCAAGGAAAAAGCATTAAAAATGTAGCAAATGAAGAAAAATGTAAATCAAAATTTTGACTAACATAGTTAATTAAATAATCGTAAAGTGTAATTTTTGCATTTTTAAAACAAATGCAATTTTCTGGAGTGCAATGAAATTTTTCAGTATTTCAGTCCAAAAGTATTTTCGTTTTAGAGCTCACATAATCATAATTCTTCAGGAAAAATTTCGTCATCACGGAGTATCACAAAAACTTCTACATAAACATTACTTATTCAAATTTACTGAAACGTATAATAATATATGACACTAATTTTCATGCTGATCAATTACATTCTAACATCACAAACATATGACGAGTAAACTGCAGAAAGTGTGGTTTCATTTGCATTTTTTTAAATCTTTTCATTTGCAATTTCTTTTTTTTACTGAATTAGAAGGTCCCACAGTGCTTCTAAACAAACATTTCAATCAGCAGGGCTACATATATTCTTTATTGTTTTACATATGTACGTATATATAAAGACATAAAGTAAGAAATTTAGAACTATTTTTTCAGAAAGAAGAAAACTAAAATTCATAATTGATAAATTTAAAAAAAATCCTATAAATGCAACAAAGAATTTCTAAAATTGTTAAAACTAAAGTAAATTGAAATTCATAATTTAGAAATTTCAAAAAATGCTATAATTGCAACAAAGAATTTATAAAATGTTAAAACCAATACTTTTAAACAAACATACTCCAATTAAAATTTTTTTTTGAAATTTAATGATGTAGAGTCATTAGGTTATTTATAGGCAGGAGAGATACAAAATGAGTAATGCCCTCGCCTGGAATATAACCACGGACCTCTCAGTTATGTCGAGCGTGCTGGCCACTACACCACGAAGGCATGCGAAGAAGGCGGGAGAAGTACCTTATAAAGAAATTTAAAAAATCTCAATAGAATAGGAATTCAATGGACTTCAACGTACTTTCATCAGAGGAAAGAAACATTGAAACCAACTGAAATCTTTTTTCTACAAAAGTCCTTGCTTTTCTGTATCCAGAATTAGCCTATGAACCATTTTAATTATAATAGTTCACCCGAAAATTCTGGCCCTTCCCCAAAGCAAGGAAAAAATGAGTAAATTTAAATAAATTTAAATTAGAATCTTATACCTTAAAAAAGAGAATACCATTTCAATTAACGAAAAGGAAAGTGAAATAATAAAATACGTACTACATTGAATAAAATTAAACAAAATATTTCCTTTTTAAATATATAGCAAATAATCCAACGTATTTAAAACGTAACTGAAATTAACATGAAGTCTTTTTACTTTTCTAACAAAAGCTCCTTTACTTCCTTTTCTACCTTTATTCTGTAATTTAAGTTTAATGTGTTCCTCTATGGTTTCGCTCGTTACAATAATATCATCGAGATAAATACTGTACTTTTTCCCAAAACTAGCCTTAAAAGAATGTCCATAACTTTTGAAATGCAGCCGGAGCTCCGCTTATGCCAAACGGCATTCTCAAAAAGCCATACACGCCTGACTTTGTTATAAAAGCTGTTTTTTTGACATCCTCTGGTTTTACTACAATCTGAAAATAGCCTGACGTCAGGTTTAATGTAGTCATATATTTAGTAGAACGAATCTGTCTAATAATTTCATCTGTTATTGGGATGGGATATGTGGGGTATTTTGTTATGCTATTTAATTTTCGGTAATCAATAGCGAATCTCCACGCATTCGGATCTGCGGGTGGCAGTCCATTTTTCTTTCTGCACAAAACTACTGGACTTGCATAGGGGCTGGTACTTGGCGTAATCATCTTATTCTCGAGCATTTTCTTAATGTGTTGTTCGAGAATGTCTTCCTTCACACGATCATACCTATACGGCTTAGATCGGGCTGGGGGCCCAGTGTCAATAGTATATGTTACTATCTGGCAGAAGCCAGACTTTTCGTCAATTAACTGTGAAAAATATCTTACCAAATTTTTGATCTTCTCTCTTTCTCCTTCTTCAAGATGAACGAAATCTAATTCCGGGATTGCGGCTTTATCCTCTTCAATTTTATTCATCTTGACCTGTAAATTAGAATCTTTGAAATTATATTTTGCGCTAGCTGCGCGTAAGAAATCAACCGCCAATATAACTGCGGTTAACAAATTCTTTACCACCAAAAAATTTCTTTTTTGTACTTCGTTCTTTATTTGAACATGCAGACCCACTTTTCCCATGCAGATACACTGTTTGCCTTGGGCTATAAACAGCGTCTTTCCTAATACAGAAGTGTATAGTGCATCAGATACGCAATTCATTGAAGTATGTGGCTAGCAAAGAGCTTTTTAAGTGATTTGAAGAAGGTATATCAAGCAAGGAAATTGCTGAAATTATCTACTAGAACTGGATGAAAAATGGGTGCCTATGGTTATAAAATCGTGCGGCAATCACCCATTGTCCTATTGTTTTAAACAATCTATAACGACAAAAATGCTTTTTAAAAAAGTCCTGCGACAGGAAGCTGCATTGAGTCCCGGTATCCCCCCAGGGGTCGACGTAGAGAACTCTGCGAAGCTACTGGCTAGGATCTGTACCTAGGCAGTCTCGGCCACGGGGGTATACAAATTATGAACCTAGTGGTTCTGGGACCTCGGAAAAGGTCATTTATTGGCCGGCCCGGTGTCTGGCATGTCTTAGAGCAGGGTGGTACTGGTAGCCCGTGGGTGACTCCCCGGGTTTGCTGGGTAATGTCCCCCTGTGACGGGCTCGCCCGTGCGACTGGTGGGTAGCAAATTGACGACCAGTGACGCCCCAAATTGGGTGCGTTGCGCCGACCCCTCAAGGTTCCGGGAAAGAGGTTGAACCTCGGCCTCGGTTCTGCGGGGGGAAGGACCTGCAGTGCCTTTAAGTAGAGCGGAACAGGGAAGCCAAATATTGTTATTGCTGAGTCCCGGTATCCAGTAGAACGGAAGTAGGGACGTCGTTTAATAATATATGGATCTCTGGCAAAGCCAAATTTGTACGACTACGGTAGGGATATTTCTTCCCAGACGGTGATTCTTCTTACCTGCCCCTCAATCCAGCTGTTTTTTATTTCCCCAAACTTTGGTCTGACCGGTCTTTTTCTTCTCTGACGTTGCAACCTTCCCCTCTTGCCGATACGGATTCTGTTGACCTTGCGGTTTCGGCTGAGCGTGAAAACTTGAATACTGCCTAAAATTGTTTGCAAGCGCGTTTTCGGCCGTTCGCCTGCTCTGAAATTTCACTGCTAATTTGAATAAGCTTTTCAGGGTTTGCGGATTCCTGACTTGAAGAAAGTCCTGGATTGACGGAAGTAACCACAGAAATATGATTTCGATAATTTCTTTGTCGGGTCTTTTTCTATATAATAATTTGGAAATGTAGATCTTCCTTAAGATGAAGTTTGTTAATTCGTCAAAATTAATTTGATATTTACCGATGTTTATATTTCCGATATTTACCGATCATAATATACCGATATTTGCCGATCATATTTCTGCGGTTATTCTTCCAAGTGTACGTTTCGGATCCTGTATCCCCTAACAAACTCTTGCCAATATTTTTGTACCAGCTGAGAGCTTGGCCTTTTAAGTTTGTCGTCGCGATGATAATTTTCTGAAGCTGGTTCACAGGATATAATGTGGAATGTAGGTCCAGCTGCTCCAGGAAAGTCATCACGAAATCTTTTCCGTCAAATGTTGCCGCTGGCTTTATTGCCGCTCTCATCGTCTCCATGATAAATCGGAATCCCTCCATTAAGCTTGCTTCATGTTGAGGGAATTGAAAGGTCGGAGGTGTCAACGTGAAATCTTCACTACTTAGCGGCATGGTTCGTAAAGAACAAAATCGGGAGCCAAATGTGGGGTTTCACTTATTTAATTCAGTGTTCAATCCTTGAAACCTCACAAACACTAATAAGCAAATAATCGCTTGAGTGTGTGAACAGAGACGTAAGACTTAAGAAGGGTTAACTACCCTTTATTTCGCAAAATAAATATGATACAATCACTTCCTAACTCGGACCGTACAGCAAAGCCTTGAACTTAAATTATTATGAAATTAATCTTAACTAAGCTTAAATAAAGCTAACTGAAAGATATAGCCAAAGCTATCACGATTCTTAGTTGTTGGCCCCTAAATCTTAATGAAGTCGGCGAAGCCAAACAAGGGCCTAAAGTACGGCAGAATGTAGCAATAGCTTAGAGAGACGTAGTCAAAAGGCAAACGTGTCCTAGTCAGGAACTCAGGCTCTCTCACGAAGTCGGTGAAACATCGACTTAATACTACTCATACTCATTTGCATTAAACGCGTTTCTGAAAATACATTCTGGTAGGAAATTGTAAGCTGAGGCTAGAAAAGACAGGAAAGATGCATAAACTTAAAATAACTATTATTAAAATTAGAATAAACCATAAAACGGTTTCCGGTTGAAAAGATGTCTCCATTTCAAATATCGAAGAGAAATATGTACAAAGGCAGCTGAAATGGCTTGTCCCGTCACCAAGGCTATATATATACAGAGGCTGTTCGCGCACATTTTAGGCGATTTTCATTGTATTTATCGAAAGATATTAATTAAACATTTTGTGTTTTAAGTGTTCCATTTGATAACTTTATTCTTCACTACCTTCAAGATAATAAACATTTTTTAGTATTAGAAGAGGTATTTTATCGCCTTCCTCTTGAACAGCTTTCCGAATTCCAAGAAGGGTTGTAGATCGTCGTTTGGATAACCCGTTAAGTCGAGGAGCGTAAAAATCCGTGGATTTCGCATCCGGAGATTTATTCGTGGTATAAGTGAAGGAAATCAAATCGTATCGGGGCATTAAATCTTGATACCAGTTTCTTGTTGCATTTTTTTCCAGAAAATTAACATTGGATTTTGACGTGTGACTCTTGCTTTGTCTTGATGCAATTCCATTGATTGATGGCACTTTCAATTAAGAGAAGGTTGTTCACATCTGAAAATTGGGTATGAAATATGTTTCTGATAATATATGGAGGCGATGTTAATGTTTTTCTCCACCCTATATATTTTTAATTTGCCGTTATATGAAAAACCAGCAAGAATCTTAAATCCCTTTGAAAAACTTTCTTTAGATATTTTAAACCATTTTTAATATTTTTTTCTATCCTTTAATGAAAATAAATGTATCACGTTTTACTGCAGTCGTTTAAAAGCACTCAATATTCATCTACTGTAACAAATTTTTTCCATTTTTGTCAGCATAAATGTATCGGAAAAGAATTTTGGAGTGCGTTTTGCTTTCGGCGGTATATCGTAGAGAAAGATGATGCACATTACGTTTTTTTGCCATTTTAACATTCAAACCAGCATTAATCGCTTTGTTTACAGTTGATGCTGAGCACATTAATGATTTTGCAACAGTCCTTTGACTTAGCGGATTTTGTTTTGAGTTTAAATGGTTACCTTTGCAACATTGAAAACATTCCGTTTTTCCCTTGGATATGTATTTGGAAAATTTTTTCCAATTAAATCCTAACTTTTACGTTTTTTTCCTTTCTTGACAATATTATCTATCAGAGCTTTAGATATCGAAAACTCATGACTTTCACATCACAAAAATAGTCTTTTTATCGTTGCTTATTTAGAAATGTCATTTCGCATGAAAACAAAAGTGTTAAGTAGCAAATAATTTATACTTTCAAAAATACAGCAGTTGAAAAAACATTCAGACAAACAATTTTTTATAGCAAACAGCTTATTTAATCTGTAAAATCTAACTCTTTTAAATAATAATACCTGTAATACTAAGGGCAGAAACATTGAAGCTGCCCCATAAAGCTCACTACGGAAGGGTAAGTTTGTTTTGTCCTGGGTTCGGTAAAGATATTGAAACTCCCTTTGCTTGATGTAAAATTTTCGGAAGACGTAGGTCCAAAATGAAAAATAACATTTTATAAATCAGGACATTCAAAATTAGCCTTAAAAAAAAACTGGGGTGGATACTTGTGAATATGGTGTAAAATTTCCTGATTATTGGATATTACATATCAAGGAAACCATAGAACAAAATTTCTGGGGAAATGATATCGAAACTCAAGGCAGTTTTATTTTACTAATAATATACTCAGAATTGCTATTTGTGACAACATGCCTTTTCATAGTGTGAAAATGAACGAATTTCAGTTTGAAAAAGGCCTAAGGATTCCAAATTTAAACAGTAGGCCTAATTACCCCAATAGAAGTAATAGCCAAACAGACTAGAACTGTAAAGAAAGTAGTTGGAATAACTAAAAATATTTTCTACAAATCAAGAACTGAGACAGATACAAAATCTTCTAGAGTACAGGAGCATACCCATCAGTGGAATAATGCTCTCTTCGTGCAGTTTATTATAACCCGTTGTTTTTGTACAAATTTATCATTTACTATGACAGTTTTAAAATCGAAAGTAATAAAAGATTTAAGCAATAGAGGTAAAGAACGATATGGTAAAATGTTATCTCTATAGGCAGTCTAAAGAAAGACTATGTTTTCAGGGAGGAGAAAGTGTAAGTTTGAGGGTTAATAGTTATTAAGAGGCAGCCCAGACTTTTACAAAGTATTTAACTCCTAGATCATGCCTAGTGAAGACAGAAGAAGTACAGCAAGATGTCAGGAAACGTGAAAATTTAGGATGACGAGGATGCCTGAAAGGTGATGTGTACGTGGAGTATACAGATAAAGTTTTACAATGACAATTAACGAATCTGAACACACTTTAATTCTATTTTAAAACTATGCCATAGTTTTACTGTGTGACTTTACCTTCTCACGCATCTTTTATTTTATGCCACAGAAATGAAAGTTAGATAATATAAACACAAAAGTAAAGGAAATTCAAGAATATGGCCTTGATTGACAATACTATAACTATCAATTAAGCATTAAAACATTTAACCGATTTTCGAACATTTTAAATGTACCCGATAGTACGCCTGTCTGCAATACGCTAATTTGAAGCCAAAATGGCTTCAAATTATAAACGCGAGAAATGTATTATGAATTAGCCAATGAGAAGTTGATCGTATTAAATATTAGAAAATAATAATAAAATTTCAATTAAATATGTGGACACAAGAAAATGTACTCATGAAAACGCCTTTTCAAAGATTCGACAACTAAACCATCTATACAAAACAAACGCAATCATTTGGGATTTATAAAATGCTTTCGAATTAGATCTATTCTAAAATGTAATAGTTTTAACATTTTTGATTTATTACTTATTAAATCCATACCAAATTTTATTCAGTATAAAGATTTTAAACTTCACAGTTTTGTCAGATTAATTGACTTTTTCTATCTCTTTTTTATTTTTAGGCCGAAGTTGTGGACTCAAATTTTAAGTCCTACGGATATCATCAGAATATAAGGACAAAACTTTCTGTCTATGCTTGGTATTCTCCATCTGGCAGCTATAAGTCCGAAGCAAGTTGATTCAGTTAGGTGCCTAGACGTGTTTTCACAGCTCCGCTTTAAAGAGCTTTACCAGCGGAAGGTTTTGCCATATCAACGTAAAAGTAGTTGCTATGTGTAGCTAACATCCTCGTGAGCACGTAGATGCAAAAATTTTGTCACTACGATAAATTGTTCAAATTCTATGAATATTTAAAGTTTAATGCTAATCAGCGAACTTAGTGCCATTTTTGCTGTATTGGACATCTTTGCAGCCTCCTTCAGAAGCCGGCGGAAGTCAAAGCGCCTGGAAACGTATACCTTTGGAAAGAAGACAACGATAGCTTTAATTTGAGACAACTTTTAACCAAATCGGATAAGCAGTTTTTGAATTCTGTTTTAAAAACTTCAATTTTTTAGCGATTTTTCGCTCAAGCAGAGCAATTCGTCCGTTGGGAGTTAACATCCCCTCCCCAGGGGAAGAAGGGATTACTCCCCAGGGATTCTTCAAGGCCACTGGCAACGATTCTCCTTTTCATCTAGTGGATACTTCATTAGCACCCTGCTAATTAAAGAATTAACTAGAGTATCGCTCTGGAATTAACGGCAAACTTCCTCATTATTATCCGGAGGTGGAAGTTTCAAAATTTGAAGCGGATCGGATAAGTGGTTCCAAAGTTACTAATTTTTCCGACAATTAACGGGACTTGGAAAATCTTCAATTTCTGCATCGCTCTTATTTACCTTAGTGTTGTGATCGTGTGTATGTGCAATTGCGGATTTCACCTTGGATTACCCACAGATGAAGAACAGATTAAACATAGCAGCCAAGGTAGGCCGTATATATTAAAGTTCTAATTGATTACCACAGAAACGCTTAATTAAGTTAATTAATTAGCAACTTTGTAACATCGTTATTTGCAGTCCGACTGACGTGCATCACCGTAGAGACTTTAATAGAACTTTAAACTTGCATTTTTTTCAGATTAACACTACTGTATTTCATAGTTAATTATGACTTTAATTGTTTAATTCAAACTTTAATTAAGTACCAGTGCCTTTATACAAGTAATACTGCAATTTTTTTTTT
>KK113040.1:0-42761 GCA_000611955.2 Stegodyphus mimosarum | reverse complement strand
CCCTTTTTTTTTTTTTTTTTTTTTTTTTTTAACACACTCTGCCATTAACCCATGTATAGCCATGTATCTATCGAATTTAAACTCAGTAAATGCTGGGCCCGGGCGGCCGGGTAAGAGTGCATTCCCGGGGCCATTTTTTCTTTTTTTGGTCTGTTCGAATGCCCACCGGACGGTCTGGGAGTCAAGTGCGAGACCACGTGTGGCCATACCATCAGGCCTGCTCTAGATAATGGTGGATGTGGTGCTGTACTGATTAACCGTTATGGTAAAGGGACAGTGCCCACGTCCACCGTCACTTATCACTTAACTTATCTGGCAGCTATATCGAGATTAAACCTATCACCGATGAACTGGAGTGTGACAAATGTCAAAGGCTCCGAGTGCTTTATACCGCAAAGGAAGGCGAATCATTTCAGTTTCATTACCAGGTGATTGTTTAATATAATTTCAAGTTACGAATTACTACTAACTTAGGACAAAATTTACCCACTAAGTTTCTAAAAATTATAGTTTTATTCGAAATATTATGATAATGCTCTTTAGATCCTTAAAATAGCTACGAAATTCTGCAATGTTTGAAGTTTCTCAGTTTAGATTTCTTGAGCTTCTTTTAGAAAATGTAATAAAAAATTCCTCCTATGCTATCTCATTAAAGGAAAAATAATATGTATGTTACCGCGAAATACTGAAATCTGGAGAATATCGAAATTCTTTGGTAAATGTTCAACATTCACTTAGTCGTTTGTCCGAAATATTTGCTAAATACCCTCATTTCTCACTTACACCTGAAAATGTCGACATGAATAGAAATATTTTTGTTACGTTTTTAAATCTTGCTTTATTATGAAAACACATTATGAAATGTGTCAAAATAGGAGAAGTCTTAAGTAACAGTACATGTAAATAAACTGTCGAACAGTACATTCTAAATAAGAAAAATATCACCAATAATAAACTTACTTAATTATGTGATTGATGCTATACAATCGTATTTATTGGAACAAATTAAACTGCTGTGACACTTTAAATTGCGTAAGTGTAGGATTGATCAGTAGGATTTAATTCAGGGTTTCTAATTAGCCGATTCATGACAGAGAAGTTTGAGGAATGCTTATCGAACCAGGCAGTAGCCAACTGGAGCCCGTGAGAGGTGGAGTTATCTTGCTAGAATACTCTTTCCATATGAAGGACAAGACAGTATAAATGGATGAAGATGATAGCTCAACAACTCTACGTACCGAATTCCTCATTCAGCGGGAGGGTAATATGATATTTGGCTTCGTTGGCTATGTACAATACGCCTGAGCTGTCTAACACCACGATTATTCAAATCTTATTACCCTTTGCAATTTGCTCGATGACTAATTTTTGTCCTACCATCAGTGTAGTTTCGGTTTACTCTTGACACAGCCGACCTTGAAAATCCCAGCTTTCTGACAACTTCGAAAATTGAATGGCCAAGCATCGAGCCCCTACTGTCTGTCCATGATCGAAAGTATCTAAATCAGAAGTTTTATCCATACTAGCAATTGACACGATTTATTACCAACAATCTTATCACTAGCTATATATTCAGTTACAATAGCGCTCTCGCGTGAGCATAAATGCCGCGCTGCGCTACAAAATTTGCATAGCAATGTCTAACCCTAATTTAGTGGCATTTCAGTTTACATATGCAATGAAAACAAGCTTAGCAATATTGATGGCGTAGATATGCGGATTGTAGATCCATATGGAATAGCATATGGATAATAATGACAGCCGAGACAGATTAAAATATTCATCTTTATTCCAGTAAACATGTTGCGGCGACGAACAACTTGTGACTCTAATCGGTGGCTAATTCGAAAAAGTTTACAGTTTTGATAGCTCTGCAGTAAGCATAGAGTCGCAAGAGTATCAAGCTAGGCTGAAGAGTGAAAAGCAAGTGAAGCTGTGTTCACGATGAAATCTTAATTCAGAATAAGTTAGTTTTGGTTCTCAATGCATTTGATTGGATAATTAATACTGCTGTAAAATTATCATTGGCTGTTTGAGTTTTAGTTTCATTTACATCAATATTACGTAACAGTCATATGATAAGGATTCGTCTCGCAATGATGCGGTGCAGAAAAGATTATTATTTTTAGACTATTATAGAAATTAATATATTTTAATACTAAACTTTTAATAATAATAATTAAATAATACCTTTCTAAGGGGGAATAAACTATTTAAAATTAAGCACCAAGGGGCTATTTCTAATTGAAATTATAGTTTATAGTTACAATTTACACATTCGTTTATCTTTCATAATTATTTATGTTTAAAATTTCAATAATTTATAATCACAATTCCATATAATTTATAGTTACAATTTACATATTCATTGTCTTTCTTCAGTGTCTACAATGTAAAACATGTATATCGAAATTGTGGTGCATGTTTAACATCCCTACTAGTGTACCAGTTTTAAGCAAAAATATACATGCTGAATAAGTATTCCTGGGAAAAATAAAATTGATGTTTTAACCATCAAGCCCATTTTGATTTTCCAACTAGTCTTCATCTAAGCAACAGTCTTCTCGGCCATGAGTCAAGAGTGATTTCGGTTTCATCTTTCCCCCCAAAACCACAGCATCACAGAGAACATAACACACGTACACAGTCCAGTCACATTAATGTGACCACCACGTACTTTCCATGTCAGAGTTAAATAACCAATCACAGAAGGCAGGTGGCAGCACAGTGCAGTTGAGCGTATATAAAGGGTGCGTGAGGGCTTCGAAAAACATTTCAATCGTTGGCGTAATGCAGAAACGAAGCGATTTATCCGACTTCCAAAAGGGCATGATCATTGGCTTTCGGGCCAAGGGTGGAAGCATTTCCGAAACGGCTGAGTTTGTGAACTGTTCGCGTGCCGCCGTGGTAAAAGTGTACCGTGCATGGCAAAATGGGACTGTCCAAAATCAGCGACGTGGCAAATGTGGTGCACCACGGGCCATAGATGACAGAGGCGAACGACGGTTGCGGAGATGCGTTCGGGCAGATAGACGGGCTACCGTTGAGCAACTGACCACCAAAATGAACCAAGGGGCTACCAAAAGTGTCTCCCAAAGTACTATTCAGCGAACATTGCTGCGTCTGGGCCTCCGAAGCAGACGCCTGGTTCGTGCACCTATGCTGACTGCTGTTCATCGACGGCGAAGGCTAGAATTTGCACGCCAGTACAGCAGCTGGACGTCCACTGAGTGGCGACAGGTTGCGTTTTCGGATGAATCGCGTTTTATGCTCCATCGGACAGATGGACGTTGGCGTATAAGGCGTGAAACCTCTGAAAGGAACCACCCTGCAACCATTGCCGGAACGGTCCAAGCTGGAGGCGGGAGCATTATGGTCTGGGGAATGTTTTCCTGGCATTCTCTAGGTTCACTGATCATTGTGGAAGGCACAATGGATCAATACAAGTACGCATCTGTCCTTGCGGACCATGTTCACCCCTACATGCGCATTGTTTTTCCTCAGGATGATGGCATCTTCCAGCAGGACAATGCGAGGTGCCATACAGCTGCCAGTGTACGTGCGTGGTTCGAAGAGCACCAGGATGAGTTTACCGTCCTCCCCTGGCCAGCAAACTCACCTGACTTAAACCCAATCGAGCATCTGTGGGACCATCTCGATCGAGTTGTTCGCGCCATGGATCCTCAACCGCGTAATCTAGCGCAGCTGGCCACGGCATTAGAGTCGGCGTGGCTCAACATCCCAGAGAACACCTTCAGGGACCTATGTGACTCTCTTCCTGCACGTCTCGCAGCAGTCCGCTCTGCGAAAGGTGGTTATTCTGGCTTTTGACAGATGGTCACATTAATGTGACTGGACTGTGTATAAATACATAATGTTTGATTCAAATAATGTGGTTTACAAATACATAACTCTTGACTAATTTACTATCAGATATAGAGTTGCATAATCGAGTTGGAAAGATTCTATAGTTCTGAACTACACGGCAAATGTCTAAATGTTCAGAATTAAGCATTTTCCTGGATACACTTAAAGCACAAAGATGGAAGGTGAACAAGCGGACAATCATGTCCTGTCTGAAGTAAGTTACCGCAACAAAATAAGGATGGTACAAAACAATATTTTTATTTGAAGAGAGTAGGTTCCATTTTTTTACTATCAGGGGAGTAAGAGAACTAGCCCTTCAACATTATATTATTACTTTTATTTGTGTAAGAAAGCTGGCAGAAATAAGAGAGAGAGGACGAATAGGTCTTCGATAAAAGGTAAGGCCATTTTTGCTCAAATCAACCGTTTCTTTTACACACCAATAATAACGGGCAGGAACCTACTGTAATACTTCTTCTTCATTTAAATGTTATAAAATAAGGGATTAAAATAGTAATTTTACAAAAGTTTTTTAAGCTTGTTTATATCATTCCAAGAAACCTTGCTCAAAATTCTGCTGTAAATTTCATTTAAGAATCGATTTATTCTTACATATTCTAATTATGTAGAAAATTATTATCAAGATTAAAATAAATAAAATAATTAGTTATTAATGAATTATTTATTATGAATTCAAAATTAAATGAATTGGTTATTAATGAAAAAGTTTTCTGTTTGCAAAACAATTCACAATAATACGCTGTCTTCGACGAAATATAGAGCATTGCCTTCAGCTCTAAAAAAACAACGAAGACTATTTTTTTGTAAATTAAATCTTCTCAAGTACGCCGGCAAGCGACCGTGTCCAGTAATTATTTGATTGTAATAACAATCACATATCATTCTCCCAATTTTGGAAACTCCAAAGTTTAACAAGTAATCTTTCCCTTTTCCCGAAGTGTTCCATTTCTCTTTCCAGTAATCATAATGGAAATCCTTGATTTTACCAATAAAAATTCGTTTTGATGCTTGAATATCGAACGCATTCCCAGCATTACCCATAGCAACCTCTTTGGCCAGCAAGTCGGCCCTCTCATTGACTATAACACCAATAGGCGTTCACCAGTACATGACGTAGACGTTGCAAACGCTGGATTAGTGCATCCCACATTTGAATAATCGGATTTAAATCCAGTGATAAGATGGAGCACTTGATATTTTCGATTTCTTCGCATTTAAGATATTCTGCCTCACATAGGACGTAGTGCAAATGAACATTATTTTCTTTCAATTATGAGTCTAGCCGTTTATAAGGCGTTGGGCACTATTAAGGCCGGAAAGCGTGGTCGCTTTATTATGGCGGCTCGTAATAGGTGGGTCACCGTTGCCTTCTGTAAAGGGATGGCTAAGTTATATCCATGAATTCTCTGGGATTCAAACCCGGACGCTTCGATACGGCAGTCAGAGTTACTAACCACTTTCCCGTCTGAATATTATCATTCGACAGATTAAAAATTGATCAGTATGAAGTTTTTCTGTAGTGCATCTTAAAGAAGCCTTGTCAATACTTTCTGCATATTTCAGCGGACACAATACCAAATGATGCATATGCGTAATTCAAAAATACATGTATGCAAATAACAGATAAATCAATAGATTTTGAAATCATGCCTTATAACATCTATTTCAGGTAATATCAAGAGGTCACATTGTGGAACGGGGATCGCAAAATCGCACATTTTATTCGAAAGATAATGGTACTTCTTTGAAGAACGTTGGAAAATTTACTTTACGTCTCAATTTAGCAGAAATAATATCGCCCACAGTTCAGTTGCTTGTGTTCTATATACGACAAAATGGAGAAGTAATTGCTGACTGGAAGACCTTTCATACGGAGAAATGTTGGATGAATAACGTAAGTAAATTATGTGTTTTATTATAAGCTATTATTTTCTTAGAGCTTTCAAAATTCTATTCCTTGTAACGAAGATTTTTTTTAAAATATTTTAACATTTTAGATGCTTATGACTTTCACCGAATGCTAATTACTACCTATTATTTACAAAAAATCAGGGTCTTAGATTTTTCGTGTTTTAGGTGAAATTAAGGCTTTATCAGATACGACGTGAAACTAGGATACATATATCTGCTAGACCATCTTCTGTTTGCAGTGTTGATTTGGTGGGTAAAAGTTTTGACTTACTTGGAAGAGAAAGGCGCTTCAATACAGGACTGAATGCAGGTTTTAATAAGGATAAGGTTAATAATTGAGTATTTTTGTTGCCTAACTGATTTAACATCCTAAATAATTTTTTTAAATCTTATGTTTAGCAACCGAGTTAATAGACTGTTGTCTTTTTCTGTAGTTGCTTAATTGGTTAGATAGAAATGATATCAATTCGTATGCTGAACCTCGCTTATTCAAGAGAAAGCGCTGCAGTAGTCAACCGTCAGGTATTTTTTGTTTCCTTTTTCTGTTTTAAAATCACAGTTCATTGCAATTGTTTCCATTCAAATGATATGAATAGATAAAAGAGCGATTCTATTACAGATATAATTGTTTAATATTAATAACTAGTACGAATCTGCGGTGCAAAAGTATACTAAATTGTGTATCAAATTAAAAAAAATTATAATAAATATACTATATCCGAATCTACAGGTAATAAAAGCTTATTAGTCCAAAGGAGCAGTTTGCCCAGAAGGACTATTAACTTCGTTTTGGCATTTTGCGTTGATTCACTACAAGCGTTGTTTCACTTTTTAAATTGTTGCCACCAAATATTATCGCCCTGTATTATATTTAAACAAATTAAATAATGAAGAATTTCCATAAATGTATGTATGTTTCTTGCATTGTGATAAAACAACGGTACCTAGAGCCATCCAATTTTGAATAACGTAATCCTCCTGCGAATATGGGAATCTGGAAGCCCAAATTTGAAATAATTTGGAATTTGTTTTATTATCGATTTCCTATTTTGTAAAACTTTAACGAATTTTTTATTAACAAACTCAAGGATTTCAAAGCAAGCAATAACAACGTTGTACATAAAAAACCTTTTTATCTCCAGCGCGTGAGACTGTGTATCGGAAATTCTAAGTATATGCTTATTTTAAAATTATTTTCCGATATTGCTCTTGAACTGAATTTTATGTTTTAAGTGCGAAGAACATGATATATAATAAAAGTTACACACAAAATGCTAAAAAACGCCCCTTTGGACGTAATTGAATGTCTGAAACCTTTCAGATTTTTATTTTTTATTTTAACTTTAAGTCTTTGATTTGTACTAAACAGTCAGTATATAATATTTGTATTTTTTTTCACGTTTCAGTACTTTCCACGCTGAAAAAAATTTTAAACTGAATTTCTTTTTTTTTTCAGATTCAGACATATCTAAGGCTTCGATTTCCCCTGATAATTTTACAATTTATGGGAACTCATTCGATGCTTTCGAAGTAAATGAAATATATTCCTTTCTTTCTATTAATAGATCTATTATTGTAATAAAATCTTTACCAAATATTAAATTATTAAACGTTACATATGACGTTACACTTATTTACAAAGAAGGTTTTCCAATTTTGAACTCTCAAATTTTCAGCGAAAATGTATGTGAATCTAGTCGTTTAGAAATGCATAATGGTAAAATATTTATTCTAACATTTCATAGATAATTAAAAAACATAATAAATATGCAGTTTTCAATTGCCAATTATAAACTGACAAAATTTGGCAGAATTTTAAATTTGCATAAAATACAAAATTTAGCTGCGTCGCCAAATATAGTTAAATTTGTATTTTTTTAATTCCCTACTTTATCAATTAACAATTATTATTTTTTTAACATTATGTGATTCTAAATGAGCAGAAATATTTGAACCTTTCTGCATATCGCTTTATTTCTAATAACTGAAAAGACTTTAGCAGTTTTTCAATAAAACTGCAATCTGTTCTTTTTCAAATTTTAAACTGAAATGGGGGAAAATATAGTTATTAAATATTACTTGTATATTACTTGTATTCGAAAGGAAGTTTGTCTTTTAGATAGCAGTAAGATTAAGGAAAATTTATCTTAGCAAGAAAATACTTGCATAAAATTTCGTGTTCAAAACCTTGCATTTGAAGTTAATTACTGTCAAACTCTGTACGCTTTGGGCCTACCAGTGGCAGAGTGGTGAATCGCTAAATAAAGGTAATTAGATCTGGACTCATATTTCAGTGAGTAGGCTGGTTTCAAGAGAAGTTTTGCGGCATTTACTATATGTAACTTCAGTACGAGCTATTTTCTCTTAGGAAATTCACTGGTATGCAAAAATTAAGGACGAGATGGTTTCTTTCTTCACTATAACCTTATGCAAAAGTATTCCAAATCAACACAAATAATACCATAAGATCCCCAATACGTACGAACACGGGCAAAACTTCCCAGAAAAGAGATAAAAAGGATAAAAAAGAATTTTACTGAAAAGTAGCATGGAGCACAATGCGACAAACATCTATGTGACAGCTGTCCAGCAAGAAACATCCAGCCTTTAGTAGGGAACATGAACGTGACTGCTGAGCAGGTTTCGCATCGTCTGTCTATGCTGAGTATAAAGTTGTCAATGAGTTGTTGGGGCATTGCTGCCTATTCCTCTTGTAACACCAATCTCAGCTCCAGATTCACTACTGGCGATACGTTACGTGCTGCCGCGCGTCTTCCTAGAAAGTTCCATACATGCTGGATGGGATTTAGATCCGGAGACCTTGCCTGCCAATCCATGTGTTCAATTTCCTCACTCTCTAACAGCTCCGATAGCAACTGTGCGATGAGATGGAGCGTTATCGTCCGCGTAGAGGAACTGAGAACCCATAGTACCTCTGAAAAAACACATGTAAGGAAGGAGAACCTCGTTACAATAGCTGGTCCTTGTGACTGCACTCCTTGGAAGATGTAGAGGTCGGTGCGGCTACTAAGCAGGATGTCTCCCCAAACGAGAATACCGAGAGCGACTCCCAAAGCGGTCCCTTTCGACGATGGAGTGCTTATTGTGTGTTCCCGGCTTTCTATTTAGGTGTGTATGCATCTAGAATCGCTATTCAGACCAAATCTGTTCTCATTCGTAAAGAGTATTCTACCCTACTGATTATCTATGCAGTTTTGTTGTCCCTTGCACCACAGAAAACGTCTTCTCCGATGAACAGACGTTGATGGTATACACTATACAGGTCGTCTTGCCACACAGACCATTATTGTGCAGCCTCCTGTCTACTGTAAAAAGCGATATCTGTCGTCCAATCTCCTTTCCACGTGTCTTGAGATTTCTCACGATGTCTGCCGTCTGTTTCGTTTTGCTTCTAGAGAAATATACGGATCGTCCGATCGTTGGTTGCTCGTGAACGATCACTGCTGAATTATCACGCAGCTGTTCCTGTAGTTTGAAATGCTCTCCAAAGTCGTGAAACCATGTTGCGAACAATCCCAGAACTCCGCAGCCACAGTTGTCACACTTCCACCTTCCTGACTCTTTCCAATGACTCGACCTCGGGTAAAATAATTCAGATGTCGTCCAACAGACTGATTGTTCGACATTTGACACCGAGGCAGCAATTCGAAGTCGTTTAAACTGATATACGCCATGTATTAGCTTCCTAGAAATACTAAGCTCACACTCAGCGATCTTTACACCCCTCCGACACTTCCCCATTACGTCCAGACGCATATATACGCATGTGCGGCCGTACCTAACTCTAGTCGATTTCCTGATTAGACTTTCAGTCCACACTAATAACTCGCCGAACAAGTATTAATTTAAAAGTCAAACAAAAAAAATCAGAGTTATATTTGCAAATTTTCACAAGACTAAATTCGACGGTTTTACCGAACCATTATCCAATTCATCTTTGCCTTCAGACTTAGTTATTGTTTCATCAATAGATGGCGCGAGCAGCTTAACTCCTGTCCGGCCATTCTTATCTTATCTAATCATTATACCTTATCTCGTTCATTTGCGCTTTGTCAGCTGAGGGTGATGGTTGGGTAAAACTATCGAAACTAGTCCTGTAAAAACTTGCAAACATAACGCTGAGTTTTTGTTGTTTGACATATAAATTAATATTCTTTCTTAATATTTGCCCACCAGTGTGTATCTTGAAGATATAACTTTCCTTAGGTAGATAGCCCCATCTTGTGTTTTACCGAATAATAGATAGAAATTTTACCGAAAATAATGAATCATGCGTTTTCGAATAATTTAAACACCTATGTTAATTTATATTATTAAGTTACTTGTATATATATATTCACCGAGATGAAAACTCCTGCCACTTTGTAAACATTTATAGTTTTGAAAACCTCAGATAACATTCTTTTAATTTGCCCTCAAGTGCATTTCCTAGAGAATAAAGATTGAGGAGATATTAGATTAGGCATTTAATTGTAGTTATATCTTTATTTGGTAGTACAAATAATGTGCATTGTGGTAATACAATGTGGTCTGAATTATTTTTTACGATTATACAGCCAGGTATTTGAAATTAACCTACTTTATGCAAAATGATATTAAACTCAAAATTCTCCTTTTTGATTTTTAAAAAAATATGAAAATCCAGGGAAAATAATAATTAATGTAGAATGTAGAAACCGAAGAAATCGTAATTTCATAAACTGAAGAGACTGCGAAAATAGATCAGATAATACGTTTGAAAGCAAATTTATAGATATTTTAGCGCTCACTAGTGACCGAGCGGTAAAGTCGCTGAACACTCGTAGTTCCACCTGGGATCCATTCCCGGCAAGCGTGCTTGTTGCATGGTTAGTTTAAGTGGTTTTTACCATGTGCATCAGGAATACGAACCAGTTTCCCTCAAAAGCATAAGACATCCCTCCCCACAGGATGGATAGCAGAATATTTTAATGAATTAATGTAACGTGAAATCATAAAAATAATCCAAACAAATCTTCTCATCTATCGTTGGATGATAGAAAAAGGTAGAAAAATTCCTAGAATTAAAAAAAGGAGAAAGAAAGAAGGTAGAAAGAAGTTCCCACATGCCAAAATTTCGATGTAGGAAATGAACTTTTAAGATCTTGTTGAAAACGGGTAAATGTTTGTTCTCAAAAGTACTGGAAGTGAGCAAACTGTTTGTGGTATTTCACTCGCTAATGCGGCATCGGCGGTTTCAATCACTGGCGATTTACAGTAGAGTGGGGAAAGGGAACCATTGTTCATATTACCGCCCTAAGTTAGAACGCGCTTAAGATAATAAAGTATGAACATAAATGGTTTAAATACGTCCAATGCTTTAATGTTAGTGCCATCCCTCGGAAAAGAGCACGTGCTTATTTTTGAAACGGTGTAACCAAATATTGGAGAAGAAAATGGTCAGTGGTACAAAAATTTACGTTTGTTCTCAGCTTATAGATCAACCCTCTCCCTCGAATTCCAGTAAATTTTTTTTACAATCTGCACGGCAGTTGGAATTACGTTGACAAAGTATTGTGGTAGAAAGAGTTTATTTCATCATTGTTTATTTTCATACTAACACGTCTCCATTGAAGTTTCCTTCCATGTTTTCATACTGTTTCTAGGATTTTCTCTATTCTTATTAGTGACGCTTTCACTGTTTTACTTTTCTTAATTGGCGTGTTAGATAAAGAAATATCTTTGTCTCTATCTTCTTCTGAAATAGTATATTATGCTGTACATTATTTAAATTCAACAGGTGCTTACAGTTACACCGCGAAGGCATGCGGAAAGAAAGGAGAAAATACCTTATACTTCTTTAAACCTCACTCACTTAGTGCTTTGAATTCGGAGTTTTATAGTTTTTGATAACAGTGGTATATTTTCCTTCTTATAAAACCTGTTCATTAGTTGTTTCAAAAGATGGTTTTAAAATAACGAAAAATCTATTTGAAGAAATGCATTAAATCTTTTCAAACAGCTAATTCGTTGTTTTGAAACTTTCTGTTTAAAGTACTGGAAAAGTATCTGCTGGATTCTAATTCTAAATTATGCATAATAGGATAATTATTAAAAAGCAGTATAAGTTTTTCAATGTAATTCTCTCTTGCTTTTGAAGCAATAAAATATTATTATCAATGTAACACAATATGCTAAAATTTTTCAAACCTGGTTAGACTACTAATAAATATTTTGGAAAGAATTTCAATTGTTATTTAAACCGAAAGGAACATTTAAACATACATAACTACCATATTCAGTACAAAATGGTGTTCTGTAACAGTCCCTCGGATATATTATATGCATAACAAGAAGTCCTGCTTATTTGTGCGTACAGTATATTGTATGTTGAAGAAGAACAGTAATCCTACTATGTATATATCTTTTCTGTTATGTTTTCTCTTTTACTTTTATTTTTTATTATTATTTTAGCCGAAAAGAGCGTTAGCCCATAAGGGCTATTAGACTAAAATCTGCATTTTGCGTCGAATCGCTTTTCAGATTGTTGCCGCCAAATATTATCACCCTGTATTATTTTAAAAGAAATTAAATAGTGAAGTATCTGCGTGAATGTATGTTTCTCTCATTGTGAAAAACAACGGTATCTAGAACCATTAAATTTAGAATAACGTAGTTCTCGACATGAGCATGGGCACCTGGAAGCCCGAATTTTTTGAATTTCGAATTAGTTGTTACTTATTTACATTTAGGAAAACTTTAACGAATTTTTGATTAACAAATTGAAAGATTTCAAAACGAGCAAAATATTTTTATCTACAGCGCGTGAGACTATCTATCGGAAATTCTAAAGATTTGCTGTTTTCCAATATTTTTAGCCGAAAGGAGCGTTAGCTCAAATTCACTCGAAACGTTTATGTGTGTGTAAATTCTAAAACGTCTCTTTAGGCGTAACATAAAATCACCAAGCTTGTCAGGACTACTGTTCCTTCTGGTTGATTTTACAAACGTAACTGGAATCCTGAGTGAGAACTCAAAGCTATGTTCCTGCGTGTGTAGAAAATAAAACAAAGATAAGGATGGTTAAATTTACCCTTTATTCTCACAGCGTACAAATGCTCCCGCACTTCGGGATACAGAGGCCAACACTTTTGGTCTAGAAAATAGAAAATAAGAAAATGAACTAACTTAACTAAGATACTTTGCAGAGACTACTAACGCAAAGATTGGCCCTTTAATATTACGTACGTAGTGAGCAGAGTGCAAAGACTACAATACGTCCTCAAATATCAGTGAGAACTAAATTCTGGTCTTAAAGGCAGACAACTAAATCACACGCGTGGTAGGGGCCGCGAAAAGTCGCTCTTTCACTACTTCGTTTGGCTGAAAGCCATGTCTTAAATACTTCTAAAGTTTGCAACCTCATTTGCATACACTAAATCTATTCGTTCTTACTCTGGCTGGAACTAGAAAATAAGAGAAGATGGTAAAGGTTTAAAATAAAATAGTAGTAAAACTTAAAATCCTTACAAGCTGTCATATTTTTATTTTTTTTTAAATTTTATAATCTTATCATATTTTTTTTTCATCTCCCAAATGCTAAATGTCGAAATAAGCTAAAATCACAGAACAACTTAAAAATCACTGTGAATAATGTTATAGATTAACGAAGCACGAAATTGTGCACCATGTAATTTGTTTTGTGGCATAACAGGGCATAATCTGTAATGCTTGTATTTTCTTTCGGGGGGGGCGAGATGACATTAATCCGTCACAGTCTTAAATAGGATGTTATTTCGACGATTGAAGACTCAGGTGCAAAGCCACGTATGAACAGGCGCCTGGACAAAAACCGCATCCTGTGTAGAATACGTTCGAAGATGCGTATCTTTCTTGGCATAACGTGCAGGGTAGTTCGTAAATGAGAGTTAATTCTCGTGAGCTGCGTTGATGAGTCTTCGGTACTTCGTTCGTTCGGCTAACAATGTAGTAGGTGTAATGGCATTTCGCTACTGAGACAGCAATTAATGGCATGATGGAGAATGGCGTGCTACTACTTTGGTGGCAGAACTGTTATTTACCTTATGAATATTCCTGAAGAATTTTTTTGCAATTTTTGCTATACATACATTGATTTTATTAACATTCAATTCCCTATGTATTGCTGCGTTACGTATAAATCACTGGCAGTTTGCCATTTGTCTTTGAGTAACCTTTTTTAGTTGTTGGATTTTCTTCATTTTCGAATCACACGCAAAACCCCAGATGGGACAGGCGTAGATAATGATGAGACGCAACATGGATTTATACACTAATACTTTGTTTTCTATAGATAAAACAGAGTTTCGGGCAATTAAGGGGTTGAGTAATGCTTTAGTACCCCGAAACTTATTTAAAGTATATGTAACATGTGGGGCCCAAGTGAGTCTTTGGTCCAAAATGACGCCTAGGTATTTAACTTGCTTGGCCCAGGGAATGCTAATACCGTACATCTTGAGGGTGCTGTTCAGATCAATATTTCTTTTGTTGGTGAAATAGACAGCTTCAGATTTCTCAACGTTTGTTTTAACTTTCCATTTAATCGTCCAGGACTATAATGCTTGGATGTGTTCTTGTAGTGTTTGTACGACTGCGGCCATAGACGCGTTTTGATAAGGGTATCGAAGTGTCGTTTGTGTATAATGCTAGTGTAGTGTGGGGGTTGTGTGGTATGTCGTTCGTACAGATTGAAAAAAGGGTCTGCGAAAGTAACGAGCCTTTTTTCAATAGACCCGCAAGGTTACTTTCGAGAGTAACCGCAAGGGTTACTTTCTGTGTGGAGAGAGCATTGTTATAGCGAACGATAAAGTTTCTATCGTAAAGATAGGAAATTATGAGGTTTGTGATGTATTCTGGGAAACCCAGAGTGATTAATTTGTAAGTGAGCCCCTGTAAACTTACACAGTCAAAAGCTTTCGAAATATCGAGGAAGAGAGCTCCAGTAATGCGCTTTTTTTCTTAAGATCGTCAGCGATCAGCTCTGTAACCCGGTATAGTTGGTGCGTGGTTGAATGTTTCTTTCTGAACCCATATTGCTGTGGGATGAGGATGTTACTTTCGTCGATGACATCTTGTATTCTCTTTAGGATGACTGTCTTTGCAATTTTGCTCAGCGTCGAAAGATGGCTTATCAGTCGGTAACAAGTAGCGTGGGTGGAGTCTTTGCCCGGTTTCAATATCGGCGATATGATTGCAGTCTTCCAATTGGTCGGGAAATGTTGAAGCTTGAAAACAGCACTTAGTATTTGCAGAGCATTTTGGGTCCCATCTCCTTTATCATTTTGTTACTAATTCTGTCCAATCCGGGGCTTTGTCGGTTTTTCTGTTCTCGGTATAACTACTAACTTCTGATGGCATAATTAAGGGTATGTTGTTTGTGTTTGTTCTTGATTGGAATTCGGTAATGAGGGAGGGAACAGTGTTTTCTGTTTGCAGGTGAGAAATGTTGTGAGCGCGAAATTGAGATGCTTAGCGATCTACAATAGACTCAGCTTTCTCAAAATCGGTGTAAGAAATCTCGTTGGGGCCGTTAATGGGCCCCGAATATTGGTGTTGCGTCGTTTGTACTTAGAAATCGCTTTCCAGATCAAAATATCGTTTGCTGAAAGCGATTCTAAGTGTCTGGTACAGTCAAGTTGTGTGTTTTTTTAATAGAGTCCTGACATCCTGGTTAAGTCGATTCATAGTAATTTTGTCAGCTGGGCATCTGATTCGCTGCCATTAGTTTCGACCATGATTTCTTTTCCTGATCAATTCTCTGATTTCCTTATTTTTGTATCTTTCTTTCTCTTTCGTGGCTTTGCTATTTTTCATTAGAGCATCATGTAACTCCGTAGTGGATTTTTCTGTGTAAGCTTCTAACTCATTTCTCATGTGTATCGTATTGAGTGGGTACTGAGTGTTGTTTAGAGCTTTGAAGCAACAACCCCCGGTTCGTAATAAGGGCTTTTTTTGTGTGGTGTACTGTAGGTATTGGTACTGATTTCCATCATAGCAGAGTTATGATCAGAAAACACTTCTTCGAGACTCTCGATATAGCTCGGTGAGTTAATATTTTTTGTATAAAGAAATCAATAATAGATGGTCTTCCAATACCATCAGGGTGTTGGTTTAACAGGGAATACTAGGTTAATGTTAGGTGCCTGGGAAAATCTGTGCATAATGCGTCCGTGAGCGTTAATATCCCAAAAATTCCATTCGAGGTGGTGTGCGTTAAAATCTCCACCTATAATAACACGATTGAATGTGTTTAAAAGTGTTTGCAAATCTGCGTCAACAGTATTTGCTGGTGTGTGTATGGAAAAAATAGGTGGAGATAATAGTGAGTGGTCGTGAAGTGTTTGGCGTGAATGTGACAACTGGGGCGTCAACAGCTAAAAGCTGTGGTAGTGATGTGTAATGATGAGAATTGCAGCGCTTAATTAAAATCAGCAGTCCACCTCGTGCATTGCCTCGGGGAGCATATCTTCCTTTGGTAGGTCGATCCCATCTGTGCGTCACATAGTTACACGGTCTAAAAAATATGTTCGGGCCAAGCATGTACTCTTGTATGAGTATAATATCAGGTGCGTATTCGTGTATAAACTCCTTGAGCTCGTAGGTTCGTGGTACTAATCCATTTGCCTTCCATGTAACAATTAATAAGTATTTCTCATTATTACTCTGATGTATTTTGGATTTCATTTACAATTTCTAAAAATATAAACATTTTATCCACACTTCGACGATTGAAGTGGATGATTATATGGCAGTCTTTGGGGAGTTTAATTTCCCTTATGTTTGGAACCATTCTATGCCAACCATCATTCTTTGCTACCATTAAAACTGCGACTCATACTGAAGGGGCTGCAATAGGTTAGCTGAAGGGGCTACAATATTTGCCCCTAAAGGTTCATTCATTTATTTACTTACTCTTTTAGTCGATTTTAATTTATATAGTACCCTAGATAGTCGTATTCGTTTCGGTCTCTGATTGGAGCATACGATGAAATGAAGTGCCATGCACTTAATTCTGTATTGCTTTCCACAATATCTCCTTATTCTAGATGCAATTTCATAATATTCCTAATTTTATATGTCATTTCAAATGAGGTACATACCTGTCCCCCCCAATAAAACTTCGAAATCAATTAACACGATGTTTACATCATTTACATTACCACTATTTACATGAATTTTCTCAACTGTAGTAATTTGAATACCTTTGCTTAAGCAATACTCTTTAGCTGAAGGTTATATATTGATTCATATAGGGTCAAAACTCATAAGCTGTATAGGTTCAATTAATACATTTTCAGTTAAAGTTTGATTATTACTAAATTTAATGTTAGTTAAAATCTCATATTTTTGAGATGTTTTACATTTAGATACCAATTTACCATATTTTGCATCTTTACAATTGGCATTAAAATTTTCAGATCTATTTTTGTACTCAATTTTTTGTTATCAAAGTTATCATTGAACATCAGATTTAATTTCATCCACCAAATTTAGCGACTCATTACCATAGCTTTTAATAGAGTAATCATTAGTTAGTTTTGAAGTTTTATTATTCTTATGCAATTTTAGATTATCCTATAATTCTTACAAATCATTAATATTTATATTCTTCAGTTAATTTAATTGATACAGAGAATCGAAGATTCCACCAGTGAAAGGAATTTTGTTTCCATTCGTAATCCTCCACTTATTTGGTACTTCAATAATTTTATTTTTTTTACTGATGAAATCCATACCAAGGATTCCTTTCATATGAAAAAGGTTTGGCGTCGGCTTAGGTGGTTATGACGAAGCATGCTAGGACTATCTGCCAAAGCGAAGGGATGCCTTCTTGGATGACTTTATAAGGACTTTCTAGCTCGAATACATGCTACACATGAGGGAAATCACGAAAATGCCCATGCAGCCAGCTCATTCGTCTAGAATCGAACTCAGGTTGGAACTACCAAGGTTCAGTGATTTTACCTCTTGACCGCTGGTGGACTATATGCATAAAAAAGTTACTTATGTATTTTATCAAGTAATGATCAGCCAAGTAATTCGATTTAACGCCAGTTATGGATATCAAACCGCTTTAGATTTCCGCAGGGAAGACTGGCTGAGTTTGTCGAAATTTTGGTCGACGGGATAGTATGTAAGTACCGATACATTACGTTTATATTCATACCGATAATTTTTCTTCATGGTTTCTATCAAATTCAATCTTATCTTTATTTATTAATTATACCGAAGAACTTGAACTTTTAAAAAATATATGTGTATTTTCTTCAAATTAGTTGACGTGCTTCTTATCAGCAAATATTTTTTTCCTACGGCAAGAATACACAATGTTAGTTAAGCATTACCTGGAAAAGTTCGTTAGTAAATGTAGAATAATGTACGTTTTAATTATAAATACGAGTTATTTTAAGATTATATCGATATTAATTTTGATTTATCTTTATCAGTAGTTTTGTAAACAAAACAGCACTAAAACGATATTCGGATCACCTACTGAAGAAATTTTATTTAATTCCATCAATACATTTTCAGCATAATATAATAACTTGAATTTTATAACTTCGGAGCTAAGGCTGCGTAAGATTGCAAAGGTTTTGAAATATTCGGGAAAATCGCTTCTAGGGCTTTTAAAGTGTATTTTCCGAAACTTCCGGAATATTGCCATTTTGACGAGCAATCGCTAAATATCGGTAATGTGAAAGCAATGCCCGACAGATGGGTTTTTGCCTAAATCTCAGCTTCCAACTGGGTTTATGATTTAAATGTTGATCATTTCAAAATTATAAGGCGCACAATATAATACAAGAAATAATCACTTGCAAACGTAATAATTGGGAATAAGTTTTATTAACCAAATACGCAGTAAAATTATTACATAGAATGCCCCAAATGAGATTAAAGAAATAAAAGATATTACATAACATAATTAAAATATACACAGAAATAGAAACACAGTGGAATAAATACAGTAAAATGTTTACATAAATTTACGTCATTATGAACAGTCAAGCATAAAGTGATATCCATTTGTCTTTTTCTTCCTCACGTAGAAAGTTGGAAGTGTGGTGATCAGCGACGTGACTCTTGAAACTCGACCGTGTCTCGAAGATACGGGAGAAAAATATTCAAAAGATTTGCCAGTTGATACTGTTTTCAAAACTCATGTTAATACGTTTATAGGTAAGTAAGCATACGTTCGTTATTTAAACTTAAGAAAAATAGTTAAATAAATTTTTGTATTATATGCAAATAGGAATGCTAAAATATTCAATTTAGTGCTGTTTTTCACCAGCCTAAAAGGGGGTTAGTGGGAATAGGCTACTAGTCCCCAAACAGAATTTTTTCATCGTCCACGATAAATGCTTGTATCATTTTTCTAAGTGTTGCCAACAAATATTTTCGCCCTGTATTAATTTTAGTACATACCATATCACATGTATATAGTTATTTGTATAACTAGTGCTTGTCCCACACATAAGAGTGTTTGTTTGTGTTATTATTTTAGGGTTCAGTTTTTATCTCTAGAGTTGTTTTATTTGATTCTCAGTGACGTGACGTACTACTTGTTAGTATAAATGTCTGTGTTATATTTTCATCCTTCAACATCCATGCCTAAAACTTGTCAATTTAGGTATCATCTGTCTGTCTACGATCAGCAAACTCTTTTCCTTTGCATTTCTTCACATCTAGCCCTTGTTTGGCAGTATATGCTTTTGAACATCTATAAATCAACTTCCTATACGATGATCTTACTGTTACTTCCTAGATAGTTGTGGGTTCCGGACAATAGAAACGTCTATGTTAGGTCCCATCGTCAGGGAGCTCTCACGATTACTGAAGCCATAAAGGCGCCAAGGCCAGATGCGATACACAACACTACTTTATGTGTCATACAATCGCCCGTACCTAGGCTATCCCCATGTACATAACAGCTTATTGAACCACCCAGCCGAGATATTGGTTAGTGATTCTGACTGCCGCACAGAAGGACCCCGTTTTGAATCCCAGAGAAGCATGGACGTTTGCAAATACACAGCTTCCGTGCGGCAAGCGGGAACTCTAAATACGCGGTGAGACAAAAGTCCTCTCGAGAGGTTAGTGGTTGGGAAAGAGGGTTGAGAGACTCTCGGATCCGTTCCCCTCGGGCAGGTCTTCAAAACTGGAAACGGAACTGAGCGAAGTCGTACTGTTACCTATATAATGCCCAAGACTCTTGCCAACGACAGATGCAATTTTGCCTACTTGGCACGATTGTGGACTTGATCTGATATAAGACGAACCAGATTTGCCACAATTAGTCACAAGAACAACAACAGCTTACTGGAGGAAAGGACGTTTCTCGGGAGCTATAAAAAAGATAGATAAGCCACTCGTTTTGAAAAAGAGTACAGATTCTAAGCATCTGTGTTGATACCTCCTACTTGGCAAATTGGTTATATTCAGGGAGTTCGAGAATTTGTGCAATAATGTTTGATTATAATATATGAAATTGCTAGGTTAGACAATCATCAATAATGACACTCAAGTATTTCGGCGTTCTCAAATTGTTGATAGTTTTTCTGTCGAAGTCTACGTAGGGTTATATTAAGGTTAAATAAATTTCGTTCCCTAACATAATGTCAGCTTTATATAAGGAAGCGATTTGGGTTTCAGAAATTGATTAGTGGGTATTTCTAAAAAAAGAGAACAACAAAATTCTTTTGAATGAAACTGACAAATACTTCAAAAGAAACACAATTTTTGCATAGGTATAAACAAATTTGATCTTAATAAACATTTTACATAACGTAAGAAGTAGTATTAAAGTATATCTTAATCTCTTAGATCAAAATTTAGGCGCGGAATTTAACGAGCAGATTTTAGCGGCATTTCCGGCTCTCATTAATGTGGACAAAAATTCCCAGTAATGGCTTAAGTTAACCTGCAAGTGAAATTTTTCATTATTTTAATTAGTTTCAAATGATTTTCCGATGAAAAATCTTAGAAGATCCTTCTGCTTTCATGATTTATGATTAATTCTAAAAAATCTAATTTCGTTGTTCTTTTTCCCACGTTATGGATATTAATTCTCAGGAACAATGATATAGTATTCTCGAAGTAGTGTGAAAGCGAATATCACACTACGTTTTCGGCCCGACTCACTGTACTGCATCCCAAAGCATTGTATTACCATTGCTTGTTTGATTTCTGCTGATCATGATAAAGGTATTTTTGTACTGCTAAAATGGTAGATTGTAAATACTTTCGATCAAATTTGTGAAACTTAATAAATGATCATTATATTTTGCTTTGAATACGAAATGCACGAATTATGCAACTTAAGGAATCCAATGATTAACTCAAAAGTTCCAATTTACTGAATAATTGAAGCAAAGATTGTGCCCAGCAAAGCTATTGGATGTTATTATGTGGCCACCAAAACGATTTGATGTTACAAAAATGATAAATGATGACTTTTAGTTCGTATTATCTCGTGGTTGGTTATGACTAGTTAATATTCTTCCCGTCAAAATTGAAGGATATAGAAAGAATCAATACCTAATAGTGATTTATTGAAAAGTCATTAAAAACATTTTGTATAAAAGCATTAATTAACACAAATTGTTATCTTTCAAGTATTTACTAGTTCAATAATCTTAAAATATTTAATTCAAGTCAAATTTCAAATAGAAATTCAAAAATGCTAAAAAATGATCTCTCTTTTATTGCCACAAATACTTCTTTGATATGGTGTATGGTCACCTCTAACAGAAGTGCAAACTTCATATCATGACATTATGGAATTTAAAAAGGCGTTGATAACATCTCGTGGCATTGTACACCCTACTCTAGAAAGTGCATTTTTCAAATTCTTTAGGGTCTGAGGAGGCATTTGTCTCGTTGATATTCAGCAGCCTCTGATATCCTATACAAACTCAGTCAGATTCAAGTTGGGTGAATAAGTTGACTTTCTATTTCAAGCATTATGAGACCTGAAATGCTCGATGCTGACAGGCACTGACATTTATTAGCAAAATATCCGACCAACAATACCTCTAAACAGCCTTACATATGTTTAAACCCTTTTACATTTATATGCTATCGGTTGCAGAACTTTCCTCAAGGGTAGGCAGTTCACTGCTTTCATTTTCGGTGATTTCATCCTAGTTCATAAAATTGCTTTCCAGAAAATGGGATCTTTCATGAAAGTAAGGGAAGACAAGTTGCGTGTTTCTTTCAGACATAAAAGGTCTAAAACGCAGTTTAGCTATGCACAGTAAAGGTCAGCAAAGTGCAGGTCTTCATTAAAAAGCCCAGGTGCCATTCTCTTCCATCGAAAGAAAGCATGACACCATCTTAAACAGTCCTCTTTTGAAGATGAAGTAAATGAGACACAAACTATTGACTTTTTTGTATAAAAGCTAATACCGTGTCGTCCACGTGATGCGGCTGGACGGCTGATTCGACTGGCTTGTCAGCCTGACGGACTGAAATCAGCTCTGTGAAATGAGTTGCTTCATACTCAGGTCGAAAATAACAGAAAAGGTCTTAGGATCCAATTATCGCTCTTAGCCGTCCTTGACCAGTTTATTTACTAACTGATTCACAATTTGAAAAATGGTTTGAGCTCTTGACACAATACTTTGAAGGACATTCAGATTGAGGGATACAGAAATGGGGGGAGTACTTCCATTTGTATTTGCCCTTTCTCGAATATACCAATTAACAGCCAACTACAATGATGCATTTGAGTTTTTACTACTGAAGAAACTGATTGCTATCAGCAGCCACATTATCTCTGAACAACTGTACAAGGAGAATTCCAAGAAGTGTCAGTTAATCGGTACACTTTTCCAGTTCACTTTGCAAGTTGTGTGCTCTATATTACGTACAGAATTCCGCCTCCAGTTTCTGATAATTAATGTAAATAATTCCACCACAGGGCATTGGCTGAAAAGTTTAATCACAGAGAATATATTTTCGGATAATCTTTTAATTTCGAAGAGCAGTATAAATAATGTTGTGCAAGTCTCTCTTAGAATGCTACTGCAACAGCGGCCTATGTACTGGCTACTTGGAAATATATGCAACAAAATCTGGTCTATATTGGTTAATATATTATTAAAAATCCCGTCAATGAACTATCTTCTCATCAATCGATTCCAAAGGATTAAATACCTAGTTAAAGAGCCATGTTTGGGCTTATTATCCTCATATGTCTATTCTACAGGGTGCATAGGAAAGTCCCTTTAACCTGAAAATTCTTGCTAACAGATAGAGCTACAGCTATGCTAATGAGGTAACGGTATAGTAAAGCGACTATGCCCGACTTAATGCAAATGAGAGCAGCGCCCCTAGTGGCGAAATTTGGAAGCTAAGCATTGTAAATCAAAAACGAAAAGACATAAGAGTAACATTTTCAATTGGAAAGTTTTAGAGAAACAATTAATTAGTATGGAATGGCATTGCTTCACACGGATAAGAAAATTTGTCGCCTGTATACCTACAGATGTCCGTAATCGATGCACTCCATTTTGTGTAAAAGTTTGAAAGGAATAGTCATAGGTATTAAGAAACACCTACCTTTTTATTGCATAAAATACATATTTAACGTCAATACAGTTTGATAACATCACCCACGCAGAAAAAAAATCTGCAAAAGCAAACTGTCACACAGTGATAACAAGTTAATATTATCGTCTGCAGTCGAGATTGTAATGAGGTTTGAGATTATGCTGTTTGTATGAAACGAGAGCCAACAACACCTTTTAAACTAAAATTTTAGATGCATTGTAAATTAATGTTTTACAGACGTTACAGTAGAGTTCAACGTCACAATCTGCAACTGCACACTGCTGAATTTCCGAAATGAGAATATGCAGAACAGAATCGTCGCCCATTAGTTGCGGACATATTTGGGTATACAGGCGACAATTTATCTTATCCACGTGAACCAAATGTAGTTTCATACTAATTAACTAATGCTCTAAAAGTTTCTAATTGGAAATTTTGTTCTATCTCTTTTCGTTTTCGATTTGGAATGCCTATCTTCTAAATTTCGCCACTAGGGGCGCTGCTGTAGTTTGCATTAGGTCGGGCATAGTCGCTTTACTATACTGTTACTTTACTTGCATAGCTGTAGCTCTCTCCGTCGCAAGAATTTTCAGGTTTAATAGACTTTCCTATGCACCGTCTCAAAAGGAACAAATCCTTTTGATAAAAATAAAGAACTGAGTCATCATAGACATATTTACTGAATAAGAAAGAGTTGAAATACACTTAACGTCTCATTGCCAGATATTTGAAAAATCTATGAGGAAAAATCTATCTCATGAATTTTCACCTGAATCATCCTAATTTTAAATGAATGCAACAAATTTAAGTGGTAGTTTCTAATGAAGAATAATCGAAGATCTGATACTCTGTTATTTCTTGTTTCTTGAAGAAACTCATCTAAAGTATTTTTGTATCTTTAACCCTCTCAGCGGCTCGTGCTTGTGGACCTGTCATAAAGACCTGTATTTAAAGAGCCTTTATTAGCTAAATTTGTATATACGTATTTACTTACTTTAGGCTTTGTTTTCATAAACTTATTAAGATAACTCTTCATATTATTAAAGAAAGTAAGAAAGCAAAATATCGTAAATTATAAGCTAATATTTACCAAGTGGTAAAAAATATCATGACCGGATAAACCCGGCCATGGCGATCAGAGAGCAGCAAAATTAAGCAGTTAACCACAAAAAATGTATTTTTATATTTAGGAACAGAGGGGCATTCATCACCATTGCCCCTCTGGTGGTGAGTTTTTGAAAAAAACTAAATTCCCATAACCTCCTTTATACGATTACAGAGTTTGATAACATTTGGTCCAATAGTTTTCCTTTTATGACCATTTCAAAATGGTACTTTTAATTATAACCACCCTGTATATATGTAAGAAAAATAAGAATTATGTTAAAGATTAAATTAGCAGCGTAAATTAATTTCCCATCTCTGTTCTAAAAATGGTACTCTCTCTGCGCTGCTGCGTCATTTCGAGATTAATCCAATTAATTAATTAATGTCATACGAATCTTGCATAATTTTGATGATGTAAATGGAACTAAAACTTAAACAGCCAGTAATAATTTTACAGAAGTATTAATTATCCAATCGAAATGCATTGAGAACCAAAAACCAACTCAGTATGAATTAAGATTTCCCCCTGAACATTGCTTTCTACGCTTTGGCCTAGCTGCACTACAATCTGTCTGCTCCTTCTTTCTTACTGCAAATTTATAAAAAATGTAAACTTTTTTGAATAGGCATAAATAATGTGCCAACTTGTTTGTGGCCGCAACATGGTTGTTGAAATACAAAAATGAAAATTTTATCTGCCTTCGCTTCCAATTTCCTATTCGTTATGGATCAACACTTCTACACTATCGAAAGTTTTGCTGTTCATTACTTTTAAGTTTGTTTTTATTACATAAATAACTAAAATATAATTTATAAATAACAATTTTTAAAAATAAATTTAATTTTTACAGCCCTAATAAATTTTTTAGTATGCCAGTGCAAAAGTCATTTTGTTTGGAAACTCGCATAATTCTTCAGGGATGGTTCTTGTTATCACAGAGTGTCACAAATAAAACTTTTATATAATCATTACTTATAATTACTACATGTAGAGCACGCTATCCAACCTGTATAGTGGTTAGCATCGCTGACTGCCGTGCCGACGGGCTCGGTTTCGAATCCCGGAGAAGGCATGGATGTTTGTAAATGTATAGTGTCGGTGCGGCATGACGGCACTTTAACTATGTGGCGAGTCGAAAGTCCTCTCATGTGGTTTGGTGGAAGGGAAGAGGGGTGGGAGACCCTCGGACCCGTCCCCCCGGGGTGCTCTCCATCAAAATTGGTGGCGGAACTGAGCCAAACTGCACTGTCACTTGTTAGGTACTCAAGGCTGTTGCCAACGACAGGCGTAATCTTGCGCTCCTTGGCACGAGAAATTTCGTGGGCTTGGGCTGACTTTGTCAGACAAGTGAGCATAAGTAACAACAACAACAACACATGTAAAGCACATACATATTCATAATACCAATTTCCATATTAGTAAATTATATTTTAACACCATAAATACATTATAGGAGTAACATTTGCAGAAATTATGATTTCACTGTTATTAGCTTTCATTTGCAGTTCTTCATTTTACCACGCTGAAGGCCCCACAGTACTTCTAAACAAACATTTCCATCAGTAGAACTATCCTGTTGAGCTAACCAGTGTGTTTCTTCTGCACTACTGGCTCATGCCTCCGTTCCTTACATCAGAAAACTGGCCTTTGTGAACTGTTGTGTAGATTTTTTAAGTATTATTTTACAGTGTAAATTAATAAAATTAATAAGCACTGTAAAATAATACTTAAAAAATCTACACAACAATTTTACTATTGTATGTTTTTTTTTTGTTTTTTATCTTGTGGTCTACTGTAGGTCACCAATGTGATCCTTTCGGAAAACATGGTTAAACTTCCAGTCGAACCTGGGTAGTTTATTGCGGACGTAGGATAATTTAGTGAGGGTTAAAACTATACGATCAGATTTATTAATTTAACTGAACTGCTTTTTGTCTTCTTAGTGTGTGAGATTTATTTCTCCCTGGTGTTTTGAACTGTTCTGTGTTTTACTTTTAAGTGTTTGTGGCTATCTCTAAGGTTGTATTGAAATTTATGTGTTTTCGGGAATTAGAGCCGATTAGTTTTAATTGGAGATAGCATGTTAATGAATGCATTTTACATGAATATTAATATTTTGAGTTTAACAAAACATCAGGGAGGATTTTTCATTTCATTGAACTTAAGAGTTGAGAGTTGATATGATAAAACTGAATTTACTGTGTTGAGGATTTATGAAAATTTAATATAGCTTAAAGTATTAATTAATTTGTTTTCAAACACCAGTCTCTATGTGTTGGTTTATGAACTCACATTATATTTTTATAAGTATATGAGAATTGTGTTTTTTTTAGGTTGACACGGCACCAAAATAGGTTGAGTATGGAAGTTAAATTTAAAAATATTAATAAAACCCGCAAATTTTTTTTTGTAAAACAAATAAAAACATTTATTTAATATTCCAAAAGATTATCCATTCAGAATAGCTGGCCAGACTACCCCTACAAATATTTACTAAAAATTACTCACAATTCTTCATGCGACAATCTAAACCATGATCAATATTGTATTCAAAATTATTAATTACGTATCTTACAATAATTTCGTAATTATCGCTGAACCATACTTAAGTAGTCTGAAACATTTTTTTATTTCTTTAAATATTTCAAAATCTTACCAAAATCTTAATGAAACAATTTACACTTTCTATTAATCTTAGAAGGTTATTCAAGCATTTAAACTCACACTACATATACAAATATTTTAAATCAATTTTCTTAAAGTGAAAGATAAAGTTTTTCCTAATAATCGATTTCACAAAATCCTAAATCAGTTAACGGCAATAAATTTGAGGACACATATAGAATTAAATACAAAATCAAAAAATAATCAACTAACGGTGGAGAAAAATTTCTGTCCAGATTTCGTCTCCCTAATTGTCTACGCAACGCACGTAAAAGAAGTTCAAAAATTTCTCTTCATCAATGCTGCACCAATTTGCGAACTCAGCCGTTGGGAAAAACTTCCTCATGGATACAGTCCTTCTGCATGCAAGGAGGTCCAACTTAACATGAGTGTCCACCAACATTTCGATGATGATCTCAACAAAGAAAAGTGGAAGCCGCAGTAATCTGTAGGTGAAAGCCCACCGACTTCTGAATGATGTTCTCGCTGAACATAAGCGCAAGTCACAGTAATCTGCATATAAATGGTTGAAAGCCCACCGACTTCTGAAAGATGTTCTCGCTGAAGATAAGCGCAAGTCACAGAAATCTGCATTTAAATCACATTATTTTTCCTGAAGGAAAAAACATCAGTGAGAATAGGACATTATCGCAGACCTTCAGAAAGGATTCGCCGACGACGATACGATGGGAGCCCGCATCGTTCTCGGGCCAATTCTCGCACGGACAACCCCGAGAAGGGGCCGCCGGGCCTTCTCTCTCCCCTCAAAAAGAACTCTTAAAATCTGACAAAATCTTGAAAAAAGTCTGCCTCGCCACGGGAGCGACCAAATTTAAAACCTCGTGACGCTCAAAAAGTACACCGCCTCTATAATTACTATTGGTTAAAAAAAATCCATAAAATTAAAACTCATCAATGCTACACAAAAACAGTAACCCTCTCCAACCATTAGAAACAGACCAATAAATACCCAACAAAATTCTAAGAAAATCAGTTCTATCCTTTCACAATGACAAGCCCCTTACTTTCAAGCACAAAAACAAAGTAATAAATCTGTTAACGCTGCGACTCTTCAGACAGATCCCAAATTTTTGCACCCTCATAATTCTATCAAGAATCGGCGCCGCCAAGCGGATCGCCTTTGAACGAGAAAAACACAAGTTCGTCCCCGCAAGAAAAGGGGATGAAAAAAATGCAGCTGGTCGCTGACCCTTGACCCCAAAATTCTTCTCCCGTGAGAACAAAAAACAGGCTATCGCTTTCTGCTAACTTAAAGAAATTTTACCCAAATCAAAAGAAATAATTTAGCGACATTATAATTTAAAAATTACATCTCTAACATGAACATTAAAATTTTACTATTCACTGTAAATTAATAAGCACTGTAAAATAATACTTAAAAAATCTACACAACAGAACTGCACTAATACATTCCATAATAAAAAGTCTAATAATAATAATAATATAAAATGACACTCAATTCATAAAACGAGAGCCTTCAACATTACCGTATATGAGGAGGGTTAAAGGAACAACTGTACTGAGGTAATAGCATGCTTCCGTTTCGGAACCTGTACTCCCTCAACATACTTTGTACTTAACGTACAGTCGGCCATAAATTTTTACATTCATTTACCATAATTTATTTGCATTAATTTTACTTATTTTGTATTATTTATCTGTATTAATTTCATTTATTTTTTATATTCACTTCATTCTCAAAGTAATTATAAAAGTCTTAAAACTAATTCAAACATTTTTAAAAGATAACGCATAAATATGGTTAATGACATTAAAATTTAATAATCTTCCCTGAAGAAAAATTTAAATTCTTTGCTTATTTAATTCAAAAAGTTATTTAAACTTTTTGACCATAAAACCATAAAACCATGATTTTGTATTTGCATAAAACAAAGAAGAAACAATATTAGTGTTTAAATTTCGAAATAACATTTAATTAATAATTTAATTATTTCATAGTAGTGAAAAATTTAAACATACTCTGTTAGCATAAAATATCAAATAAAATGTACCAACAAAATTAATAAATGCAAAACCATTAAAGGAAAATTTCAGAATACTTGCGTTTTCATTCTTTAACCACTATGTGCTATGTTTTTATCTTAAAACAATAAAATAAATTTACAAGAATTTTAACTCAAAATTTCATACAAAATTTAAAATCCACTGAAGTAGCATCAGTTTTGTTACACTGAAAAACAATCATTGACCGAAAGAAAGTCATTTGGATAAAAATAAAGCAGTATATTAAAACTTGGAATCAGAAATGGACTAAGCACTTTCTTCAATTCAACACACGCAAAGCAAATGACGCTTGATGACCTCTGTTAATTTTCGAAGCACAACGGAAGTACCTCGCATAAGGTAGTAAAATGGTATAAAATGTAGCAAAGTACGTTTACTTTGGTATGTAAAACGGTTTTTATAAACACAGAGCGACGTCTTTGAACCAACTGTAATGATGAATCTCTTAAGGGTTAATCAGTTTGATGAATTAAAACATCTTTTTTTATTTTAAACATATAAGTGATAGCCGTACACTTCGTACTTAACTCCAATACACAATGAATAAGAAATCTGGCCGTCAATGCAGATTTAATTCATTTTTTATTTCAGTAAACATGTTGCGGACACAAGCAAGTTAGCACATTTCTTTATGCCTATTCCAAAAAGTTTACACTTTTGACAAATTTGCAGTAAGAAAGAAGGAGCAGACAGACTTCAGCGCAACTAGGCCAAAGCAAAGAAAGCAAGTGCGTTATGGTGAAATTTTAATTCAGACTGAGTTAGTTTTGGTTCTCAATGCATTTTGATTGGGTAATTAATACTTTTGTAAAATTATTATCGGCTGTTTGGGTTTTAGTCCCATTTACAGCTTCAGAATTATGTAAGAGTCATATGGCATGGTTTAATTCAGCTTTCAGTAGTCGAGTGGAAAGGTGGAAGAAGACATTGACGTAATCCAAGTTCAGCTAATTATCATTTTTATTTCTAGACGCATTAGAAATCCTTCTTCGTAGACAGTATACCTTTTGATGACAAACAATTACAATAATTTCTCATATACATACATTAATGGGAGCGACATCATTTTAGACGGGGAAGCAAAGCGAGGAGCTATTAGCAAGATAGGTAGAAGCTAGCAGAAGAAGTAATTAGTTGCGCTGCCTTTTCAAGCAGCGTTACGTAACGTAGAAAATCTCGGATTCGGGAGAGCAGATGAATTTAGGGGGGAGATCACCAAATTTAGAATGTTAATTTTGAGATCGCCAATTAGTTCTTACAGCAGCTATCGTATTTTCTTATATCTTACATGTTCCCTCCCCTTCAAAAGAAAGGTCGGGAGAGCAGGGTGACAGAAAAGAATTAGCGAAACAACAGAGATTTTTAGTGTCGGAAGAAGGATATGAGGAAGCATCAAGGACACAGGAGTTAGGTTTGCCTATGCCCCGTCATTATTCATAAGCTTTTTCATAGATAGATTAACTTAAACAACTAATTTACAATTATTGCAATAACAATATAATTTCAAATTAGGGGAAAATTTAAGACAAATTTAAATTTAAAAGTTTTTTAGTCCTTTTTGAAAAAATGCCCAATGTCTTTTTGAATGTTAAATGAAACGTTTGTAAAATCTGTTAAGTTTCCACTAGGAAAATATTCAAAGTCACTAGAAGTCTTTCAAAGCAAATGTTTACATGTTTTTCATAAATTAAATGTTCACATTTTTTTCATAAAGTAAATGTTCACATGCTTTTCATAAAATAAATGTTCACAAAAAGTCTTTCAAATTTTCGTTCATAAACAAGTTTCCGTTATACCATATATTGAACTATAAATCTTCATATATTTTCATATTCACTAAAATGTAACTTTCATATTCGGTAAAAATATAATTTTCCAGTTATTTACATATTTAGTAAAATATAATTTCCATATTTAGTTAAACTCTTATTCAATGAAATGAACTTTTATATTCAATGAAAATGTAATATACAATTTTACAAATAATTAAATAAATTCTTCTTATTGGAGGTACACATACTTAATACAACAAAAATTCAATATAAAAATATAATATATATATATATATACACAAATACGCAATCAAATCAGATGGAAAGGATATTTCTATCCAGAGAGTAATCCAAGAATAGAGATATTCCAAGCCGAACTAATTGTCATTAAAAGTGCCATAACACAAGAAATTAACAACAGATTCTAATGGGTTAAAATTTTCTAAAAACTCTCTCTTGACAAATTACGCTGTTTTGAACAAGAATCATAAATTCCGAATGGGCAAAAGAATATTAACTTGTAAAAACGTTTTCATTACCCTGCCCTATTTCTCATTTTTCCTGTAAAATGGACCTACTTGAGTAAGAATCTTTGGCAAAAAGAGTAGGGCACAGTCTCCGAAGATAGGAGAATATATCAGTTGGTCCCAAGATAGACAGAGAAACAGAAAACACTAATACCATCATAATTAGTATCTATAGCTCGCCAAGGTCCATTTCAGACATATTTTTAAGTAAGAAGTACTTCAGAAAATGGTATGAATGTATGTTGCGAAAAGAGAAAATCACATTACCCTACATTCCAATGCTCGTTTATGACATAATACCAGAGCAAACTCCTTATATCACTGATAACACCTTCCATGCGCTGTAGTGAAGAATAATCACATGAGGCATAAAGTTACAAAAATAATGGCATTGCCATAGTCTTATGGAAATGATCACGGTAATGAAAATTCTAACATCTGCATGGATCAAAATTACATAATGTACATTATCAAATGTTAAATTATAAGAAACTTCGCGATTCCTTTGTTAAATCTGTCTTTACTTTGAGAGCCCTATATTCGTTTTCGTTTCTTAAAACAAATGAATAGTTCAATGTTAAAGAAATTTGAAGGATTATCGACTGAAACAAGAGTAAATTTCACAAATAAGTAAAAGAAAAATCAATGAACTGCCTCAGGATGTATTTACAAAATAGATTATATCAGGTAAATAATTATCAAATGAAAAACGATGGAAAACTGACAAGTCATGAAGGAGTTAAAAGAGAAAAAAACAGTTTAGACTGACGCTAAAACGAGAAGCAAAGATAAATGGTTTTCGGGATGTCGCTGAAATAGATTTAAGAGAAAATCTGCATAATAAAATTCTTAATAGCATAGAGAAAGTTATCGATATTATCGCTGTTAATAACCCTTCTAATGCTATTATTTTAAGCTAACCAGTTTTTATCATTTGGATCTATAATTTAACGTTTCCTACCAGAATGTAAATGAGATAGCTAATATTTAAAGTGAGGTTTTCGGATTTTAAGACAGAGCGTGTTTCTGGCCTGCACGTGAACGCTACGTTTAGTTCCGTTGTCGACTACGTTGCCAACACGTTGATTTTTGAATCTCTGCTTAGAATTACTGAGCCAGCTTAGAGTAAAATTTAATTGTGTAGTCTTGACTACTGTTCCACGTTTAACTTGAGTCTGACTATTCTGTTTAGTAATACATCACCACGATCTGTGACTGATATTGTTTGCAAAAGAAAGTGCATTTATGTCCTAATTTCTGTTTAAATAAAAAGGTTATTAAAACCTTTTCAATACTTTGCCGTTATTTCAGCCACAGTGGTAATTCGCTTCCCGTCTCTTTGGGTTTCTTGTATAAATTAACATTTTCAGATTAAGTTTCACCCATAATGCTAAAATTGAAAGAGCTCTCAAGTTCGTGAAAAACATTTAGACAACAAGATATCTTCTTTAACTGTACAACATATTTCAGATTTAAAGATAATCCTTTCAAACGGAGAAAACTTTAAAGAATTAAATCCTAGCCTCATATATTTTTCTTTTCAAAAATCGTTTCAAGAGTTTAGAATCTACAAGAAAATTAACACGGCAGAAAATAATGAGATATGGGAGTTTCTGGTATAAGTTGTGTCAGTTTTTATGCGACTGCTACGTAATACCGTGACTTGTTTTCACGTAGAAATGACTTACGGTTTTAAAATATTTTATTCATGCACAATATTTTTAATTTATGCTATTGTAAAAAATAAAACACTTATTATAATTAAACATTTATTGATTGTTATTTAGAGAATGGAAAGTAAGAATTAAATGATTGCAGAAGTTATTTAGATTCATAAAGGCCTTTCTAGAAAAATGTTCGTAAAGACCTGAAATATTATATCATTTCTTAGAGCATATGCTGTAATAACAAATGATTTTTAAAATGTGCATTTGATTTTATTTTTAAAACTTGTATGATGTTTTATCAATGAAGATAAAACCTAAATTTCAGACGTCTTTTTACCTTTTAAACCAGAAATTTATCGCTAAAGACTAACTAAACGTAGGTATCTAAACAATACTTATATAATTTAAATACATAGGTGGCATAACCTAAGTCAATAAGTGACAAGTCATGTAATTATACTAAAAGTAATTTGCTCTTAAGTACAATTTAGAATTTATTTATTTATTATACGCTGTAAAAAGTGTTATTATTTACAGTTCAAGGGGGGAAGCAGTCTTGGAACGACAACTACCTCATGTAGGAACGGGGTTAATAGGAGAAGCAGTGTGTATCAACTCCGAGACTGGGCTTCACTTTTCGAATAAAAACAGTGGTACCATCGTTTCCCAACCATTTGATTTTGCCTTCGAGCTGCCTCATTCGGTAGTAAGAGACGGTGTGTTGCCTGTTGACGTTTCTGTCTTCAATTTCCTGCCAGAGTGTCTAGACGTAAGAATTTTCTTCTTTTCTGGGAAACGTCAGCATTACATATAATCTATCGTTTTGACAATGACTTTGTGTGAGGACATCTAACAATGATTACTCACTGGTACTGATAGACGTATTGATATAAAATCATCGTCACGAAGATAGATTACAGTTTATGCTGATTTTTCTACAGTTTGGCATTATACAACATGTACAATTTCAACATAAATCCATGTACATTTTTATTAACCTAATTTGTAAATTATTTAGCTTCATGATTTCTCATGTACTGGTATTTATTTCATCTCTTTATATCTATGCCTGTGTCTATACTCATCCTTATTATATCTGGGTGCTAAACATACACTATAATAGTGAAAAATATCTAAAATATGTACTGAATTAGCAGAACTATGTAACATACTGCAAATGTGCAAAGTTCTTGGTAATTAAGCACCTATAGCATCTTTTTTCTAAGTTTAACTGTCTAACTGTTAGCATTCATTACAGCTGTGGACACACTGTCTTCGACAATCTCATAGTACCCCCTTGCAAGTAATAGTGCTGAAGATAAGCGGTCATCAACTTTTTTCACTTAGTCTCAACAACAGTGTTCTCCACTATGTACTTTCCCTCCATGTTTCAGTCTTTCTATCAGTATTTCTCACTTTACATACATAGATTCTGGAGGACATAGCACAAAGCTCAATTTTTTTTATTTCTTCAAAGGCATCCAATAGACTGTTAAGCACTTAAGCCAGTGGATCCGCTGTTCTGTCGATGGCAAAAGAAAAGAAAATTAATTATTCACAGGTATATAATATCTATCACAAGAGAAAATGTTTTAAAATTTAAATGTCATTCGTTTTGAGACATTTTTATTACTCATGTTAATATCCTCATTATTTAGCATATGCATTTCAGCCTTTCGCTGAGTAGAATTTTTTCCGCTGAGAAGAGTTTCTCTATGCTACGTTTTAGCTCATATTAGTACTAAAAAAGAATTATGGGTATTAGATAACTTTGTATCTATCTCAGCTTCCTATTACCATTTTTTCTTTTCTAGCTTTTCTAGCTTACATTAAAAAAACTACTTGTTATTTTATTACATGCACGGCACAGTCGAAGTGTTCGTTTTCGATCAGAGGCTAGAAAACTCATAGGTTCATGCCAAAAGTCAGTGAAACTCTATTATATCAATTTTTCATTCACCCAAATACTTAAGCATTTATAAGCGCTTCAAAGCACAGGGAAATACAACCAGCTTTGCAATTACGCCGGTCATCAAAATTAAAGGATAATTACAGATGTAAAACGTAACTTATAATCAATGAAAAGTTATTTGTACAAAAGCATTGGTTAACATAAATTCAAATGAAAAATTTATGGAAATTCAAAAATGATAGAAAAATTCAGTCACTTACTGCGGAAAAATGTTTTCTTTCACATAGTCTCTTGTCATTATCTCGGACATATACGCATACCTCACATCTCGATTTTATAGAATTTACCAAACTGTTGGTAAGTCTTGTGGAATTGCCCGCCACACTCCTAAAGTGCACTTTTCAGCTCCTGGAGGGTCTAGGGAGGAATTTGGTGCCCTGAAACTCGGTGCCCTAAAGCCCCTAAGGTATCCCACATACGCTCAATCGGGTTCAAGTCGGGTGAATAAGGTGACCAATCCATTCGAATGATATCTTCTGTTCGCAAGTTTTCTAACCCCACATATGCTAGATGAGGCCGAGCATATGTGGTGGGAACATTGTCATATAATAGTAAAAACGCATGGCCAACGCACCCCGAAACAGTCTTAACTGGGGGTTCCAATACCTCGGCCACAAATCTCAGTGGTGTTACAGAACCTTCTTCAAAGATATGCAGCACAGTGCTACCATTTGTCATGATTCCTTCTCAAACCATTAAACCGTAGTCGCAGAAATTGGATATTTCACAGAAGGCAAGTTGCGCATACCTTCCTCTCTCCAGATAAAAACACGTCTAGAATCATTCTTCAGGCTATACCTGGACTTTGACCAGTCGTCTTGATTGCACTGAAGATGACAAATGCACCAGTTTAAAAGGGCCCCTCTGAAAGCTGGAGTGAGGGGTAGCATTGGTTGTTTTGCATGCAATCCAATCTCGTTAAGCCTTCATACAACAGTAGAACGACTAATTCGAGTTCCTGTGGCAGTCCGAAGCTTTGAAACCAAATCACTTGTAGTCGCTTCGTGGTTTCTCCGAGCCAAAGCAGACCGAAAACAGTCTTCTGATGCAATGGTTTCTCATGGTCCTCCTTGACCAGGCTGTCTGTCAACAGATTCAGTGATTAAAAAGCGGCTCCAAATTCTCTAGTGAAGAAATGTTTTAACTATCGTCCTCTTCCTTCAAATGGTGCTGCTAGAAGATTCATGATATAGTGTAGCAAAAATGTTCGCAGCATTTATGTATGAGATGTTAAAGACAGATACCTGCAGTATGTATTAAAAAGGCCTGTTATTAATATTAAAGTACTCTTTGTAGGCTTTCTATTGGAACTGGAAGCTAGAGTTAAATTTCTGCAGACCCTGTTAGATTGGTAGCGAGTTATCAGTACGTCTTATACAACTCGCAAAATACTCAAAAGTGTTAAAATAACCTTTTTGTTTAGTTTTAATTTAACAGAAAAGGCAGAACTTGCGCTGCAGGCGAAACTTCTACTGCTTGTGGCTATTTAAATTTACAAAACAGACAAATTCAACGTAGATAACATGGCCTAAGGTTACACATTTAATAGTTTGAAAATGCGTTGGCTCAGATATTTTACCGGTGCCTGTGTTAAAACATCGGCTAGCGAGATGCTAAAGCCGGAATATAGCTTTTAAGCAGAGCTGAAGCGAATACTGACATCAAAACGCGGTGATCAGAAGCTCCAATCTAAAGATTTAAGACCCTCAGAGTAAATACACAAAAACCTAACTCTTGACGAGGAATACGAAAAGCAGAAGTTATAATAAACACTTAAATCATAATAACTAGTTGATTAACATAAGATACCTACAGCTTAATTGAATAGCTAACATTGAATATATATATGCTTAATTGAATGAAACATGTTTTGTATTAAAGTGATGTTTCAATATTCAGTAAAAATGAAGGGGAACGTGAAAAAGAAAGTGCTAATTTTGTCTGATCCTTAAAAACATTATGTCTTGAGTTAATGAAGCTGCTTTAGAGTGCAAAAAAAATGCATGCCTGTCCTAAAGTTTTGTAAGGAAAATAATCCAGATTAAAGCGTAAAAGCACTTCTAAATAAATCTACTAGGGAACATTTGTTTTTAAATACAATATTTCAAAATTAGATAAATTGTTTAGGCACGTGACTTAAAAGAGAAATGTTAATACTTCGTTTTCAGACTATTTAATTTATTTTTTTCTTTTCAGATCGTTCTAACTTTGCTGTCAAACAGTGACTACACGCTCGTTAACGCATCCTGGTGTCGCAGGATATGTCTTTGCGAACGAAAAAGTGATGTTCAGCATTTTATGTTGCGATTCACAAAGTCGGGTTATGTGAATGTGAACGTACTGGGATTAACATACGATGGAGATAATGGAATTTGCGGCAGCAATGTCTCAGCAAAACTTAATACCAAACATGCCGTGAAAAAGCAGATTCTTGTTAAGGTATGTTTTTCTAGTTTAACCTTCTGTGTAAATAAGAATTATTAATGATTTACCGAATACTCTAGCACCGTGAGTGGATTCGGCCCTTTTGCTAAAGATTTGGTTATCAGGAATAGTGCTTCTAAAAATAAGCAGAATAGTTCAAATCACCAACTTTCTAGGCACAGATATTCCAGCTCTGAAATATCAGTGTGTAGAAAGTGGCATGAGAGTAAATCAGGATAAGAGCACGTATCAGTTCTTCACTCTGAACAGACAGCCTTTTAACCCGAATTTGACATATAAGGGTGTAGTTGTAGAACATAATGATTTGGAGTTCATTCTTGATCCACGCTTAAATTGAGAAAACATGCAGAACATTTGAAAAATAAAGCCGTGAGAAGACTCTCTGTCTTAAAACTTCTAGCAGACTCAAGATGGGGCTGTGACAGAGAGACACTGATGAATGCTTATAAATTATATGTTCAACCAAATATTGCTTTTTATAGCGAGATCTTCATCACTGCTTTGGAGAATGTAGTCCAGATCCTTGAAGTCTTCTGGAGCCAAGCGTTACGCACAATTACTGGGCAGTGAGATCTATTCCTATAAATAATTGTATTGCACTTTTTCGGTATGAGGACATTGTTAAAAAGTACTGGAGAACCCGTGAACTAATGGCTTAAGAACTAACGTTGGGCATTTGTAAAATAAATTATGTGGATTATTTCCATTAGTTACAGAACACTTTAAAACTTTCATTGGTAAATAATGCAGATCAGTCACTTCTTTTTTTCTCAAAAGCTATTAGAGAATACTACAACGGTCGATCATTGTTAAAACTGGCTTTCAGAGCATTCCGTAGCTCTAAACGATAAATGGATTGACACCAAAATTTATGCATACATTATTCAAAGAAGGAGGAAAAGGCTTTCGAAGAAAAGTATTTAAAATATATACTGAAGGTTCTTCTCGTAATGAAAACGAAGATATTAAATAAAAGAAAACACTCATAAGCATTTTAAGACAAGCATTACGAATATCAGATAAAGAAACATGTCTTTTAGCTCTTGTTGGAATAACAATCTGATCTATATAGGAAGAAAATGTAACTTATTTCTACATATAAGAAGGATTACTGCAAATATTCTTAATCAAGATAACGGCTGATATTTCAGGCAAACATTTTTTAGTAGTAAAATTTCGCTATAGAAAATACGGCTATGATATGGCTATGCTTCTTAAATTTCGCTGGCTTATCAAGTTACATCACGGCCCACTGACCTCGAGTTTCTGTCCAGAAAATAAATATGAGCTTTGTGGAGATTAGAGGAACTATGAATTAGATACCGGATACGGAATGTGAACCAAAGGAAAATCCACAAATTATTGAAGATATTGTGAGGTGTGTGGCCATCGGGGCATTCTGATGATTTCTATAATACAAACCCAGTGTTTCTTCACTTAAGACATCGCATGTAATGGAGTATGAAAAGTTCTGCTCAAGTTGGTGCATGGATTTTCTTAGAAGATCAAACCCAATCAAAAGCTATGTACTGGTGACCAGCCGCTGTTCGAGATGGCTTTTCTAGTCAGCATGGAAATTTATGTGTCATGACCTTGGATCAGCCTTTGTAGCGATGAAGAGCATTTTCATAAGAACGGAAGTGTTCTCAGAACGGTTCTGTTCTCAGAACCGTAGCATTTGGGATAAGGAAATTTCCCTTATATTAAGCGTAGCACCTTTATATTTTCTTGTAACAGAAGATTAAAAGCAGTTATAAATAAATTCATTTTCACATTTATACTCGAGGCATTCTTGTTTTCGAAAATTGCTCAAAACGGCCTTGTGATATTGCTCCGTAACGGCCACCAAATACCATAAAATTTTGTAGACATCTGTTTCATAGCTATAGTGTCAATAGAAATATGTCTAGATTCTATACCTTTTGGTTAGATGTTGAGTTCTCACATATTACACGAAAGGACTGAACATAACGTACCACAATTTTGCGGGTATGTTTCACCTTTTGTTATTTCCTATCATATGTGGGAACTACTTTCAACCCAGTGAAATTTGTGGGAATATGGCAGTTAACATTCTAAACAGTTAAAAAATTTAGTTTTTTTTTCAAAGGTTGGCAATACTTGTAGAATTAGAACGAATGCCCTACAATTTTCATTGCTGCTACGATAATTAATTTTTGAACTGCATTTTAAATTTACATTACTTTTTCTTAATGCTTTCACGTCTTGATTAGATAAATGTTTCATATTATTCCTTGCATTTCGTATTGATTTTGTTTCTGCGAATCTGCATTGTTTAACTTAGCTCACTAGTCTATAAAGTGTTAAGAAATTGCAAGGGGAACTTTCTTCAATTTATGATTTGTTTCTTCATCGCGGTGAATTCAACATGACCTGATCCAGATGCTTCTCTCTTCAAAATAATTACCCATCTCAAAAGTACTCAAACTTTCCACAAACTGCAGGGTAACTGTTTAATTCTGCACAAAAATAATTGTTTACAGTAGTAACAATTCGCTTCCTCTTTGAATTCTCTGGCAATTAATTGATTAATTTTGTATCACAGCAGTTCTAACAACTGAGCTGCATAGTGTTCCTTCTGTAAAATAATACGTCGTACTTTCGTTCTAACAAAACTAAATATAAGCTAATATCTCCATGATTTGTGTCAATTACCCTCTCCCCTCTTGATGCAACCATATTTTTTCTTTATGATGAGGATAACGAAGATGAGGTATAGCATGATGCAATGTCTCGACGGCAGCTCGGAGTAAGTCTTTGAGACTTAAGCAAAATGTTACTTTAGTTACTTTTCTTTTCCAACAAATGTAAAACGGGTTCAACTCCTTAGAAACGAAAGCTAGTTCAGATCCTTGTGCTTGTGGCGTTGTGTCTTTGGAGGCAATTTTGCAGCACTTATGTACATACAGGGTGTCTCAAAACTTATCGCTCAAATTTCGTGGGGAGCTTTGAAAGACATCAGGGAACTGATTTTACATAGGAAAGTGTGTCCGCAAATGTACGCGAGGGCTCTGTGTGTACCCAACTAGTGTACAACTCACCCTACCACTCCCGCTGTCATCAGTGTACGAGCTGATTTACTAGTGATAAGAGGAACCGTTTTACTCAACAAGAGATAGCGGATATACATCCCGCATATGGGGCTGCTGGCGAAAGCGGCCCCCGAGGTGGACAAGTTTACTAAAACCGATACACCAACAGAAGAATACTGCAGCATCAAATGTTTGCATGTGTGCATGGCAATCTGTGCGAACGGTTCACTGCGCAACAACAGGGAGGACACGGGGAAAAGACGACTGACACGGACTGTCAGCGTCGCTAAACAAGTTCTACAGGCCATCGAAGATAATCCGAATACCAGCACACTATCTATTACTCAGCAGTTTAGGGTCTCTCACTCAGCAGTGTGGTTGATGCTGCACGTGGAACATGTGCATCTTTAACATCTACAAAGGGTGCAGTTACTGCATCCTAACGATTATCAGAAGCGTGTGGAATTTGCGCAATGGTTCAATAAGAATGGTGCCGTGGACCCCAGTTTTCGAGATTCTGTCCTTTTTACAGATGAAGCTTCATTGACTCATGAAGATGTGTTCAATACACACAATTCACATAAGTGGGCTTGCGACAACCGGCATGGTACGAGAAGTCACGCTGCACAACATTATTTTGTCATAAATGTGTGGACTGTAATCATTGGTGACTGTTTGTTGGAAATTACTTTCTACCTTCCCGATTGGACAGCTGAAAATACCTAGTTTTTCTCAAGACAATGTTGCGAACTTTTCGGGACGCTGTTCCTGCACATATCCGCCGAGTTATGTGGTATCAACATGGCAGGGCTCCAGCCCATAATACAACTAATGTGCGTGATTACCTGACCCGTAAGTAACATTCGAAGCTCGATGGATCGGCAGAGGTTGACCGACCGCTTGTCCACCAAGGTCACCTGATTTATCGCCCATGGATTTCTTTTTGCGGGGAGGTCATGAAAGAACATGTGTACGAGACTCCCGTCGACAGTAAAATGGACCTTGTTTCACGAATAGTGGCCGCCGCAGGAACTGTCCGTGATAATCCAGGCGTTTTCGAAAATGTTTAGAGGTCAATACAACGGCGCTGTGAATCTTGTTGTTCGTGTAAATGGTCGAAATTTTGATCACCTACTGTGAACTTTTGTTTTACCTTGTTTTATTAAAGGTCACATCGTTACCACTTAACTGCATTGTTTCCTGGGGTTAACTTTATTTGTTCATTTTGTTCATGTAGATGACTTTTGCGGGCATTCTTTCCTATGTGAAATCGATTTCTATGACTTCTTCCCTACCTCCTCACAAAATTTGAACAGTAAGTTTTGAAACACTCTGTATATAAGGTGGCACAGAATATTTGAGCGCATATGCAAACGCCTTGTTCCTACTGATTGTCATTTGGCAGCAATACTTCCTGTTCCGATTGAGATGACAAAATATTTATTACGCTGACTTCCAGAATACCTAATATATTACCATAAAAACCTTTTATGGGCTAAATTAAGCAGCTACATTTCCAGTTCCTATTTTATAACAAAATTAATGTCTGAAAAACAATCATTAATCATTTCTGAATCATTAATTTTATCTTTTTCGAAATATATTATCCGTCATCTATCATGATGCAATCATGTTCGAAATAGCTATATGGCATTTCGAAATAGCATTGATCACTGTATACTAGACCTAAGTTGTCTGTCGCTCTTGGAACACGTGCTGGAACCCATCTTTCTATATTATCTTTAAAACTGTATTCTTTTAATCAGTCATTGATTGATCAGAACTGTGGTCTCGAAGCTCGATATGTAGAAATATAATCTCACGTATCGAAGTCCGGACTGGTTACCATTTTAACAGCAATTGTTGGACACGAGTCTTCGAAATATGATGGTCAGCATTATACTAATGCAATCGTTAACCAGACATGTAACACAGTCATTTTGTATGATGAGTTCAGTAAGGATCTTCAGAACTGTGAAACAGTTTAATGCTCGCACACTGTACACTGTACACTGGTGTGCAAAAATTAAGGACGAAGTCGAAAAATTAGCATATCAGCTGAACGAAAAAACAGAGAGGACAGAAAGGTCAATCAGGAGATTAAGTAAGGTGATGTACGGTAGCACATGCGCAGATA
>KK113039.1:165551-187881 GCA_000611955.2 Stegodyphus mimosarum | reverse complement strand
CTATACTGATTAACCATAATGGTAAAGGGACAGTGCCCACGTCCTCCGTCGCTTATCGCTTATTACACGTATCCTCCGGGACAAAAAACAACGTTCTTCGATAATTCGTCTGGCAGAAATAACGACACGAATATTGCCCATTCTGCACGTTCCTGGCGCACCAGCGGCCGAGCGGTAAAGACGCTGAACACTGGTAGTTCGATCCGAGGTTCGAATACCGCGAACGGGCTGGCTGCATGGGCGTTTTCGTGGTTTTCCCCATGTGTAACATGTATACGAGCCAGTTTCCCTTAGAAAGTCCTCCACGAAGGCATCCCTCCCTTTAGGCAGATAGCCCTCGTGTGCTTTGACAAAATTGAATAACCTAACCTAACCATCTGCACGTTCCTTCCCTTATATCTTACTTCACGTGCATCGGATAGCTGCGCATTTCACATAATTTGCATAACTCAGTGACGTGTGTCTACTCTAAAATTTGCATAAATTTCTGACCACTCCTTCTTGGTGTTGCATTTTCAATGTCGAGCAGTGTATTTTAAAATTAATATTTAACTAAATATCAACTGAGCTTGCCAGAGCTACAAGCTACCAGTAATCTATAGTTCGATGATAATTAAGTCAACCGATAATGTGATGGGGGACGGGGTAAGTAAATTTAGGTGAATAGTACTAAAACAAAGTAATGAATTTAGTTGGTTTGTTAAAATTAAATTAAATCTAGGATATCGATGAGTCTAATTGAAAGATATGAATGACCGTTAAACCCATAGTCAAAGATGACACACTGCCCTCACTGGCCACAGATGACTTATAGTGCTTTGTTATCAATGAGGGCAGTGCAATATTCGTTACAACACTTGCCAAAATAAGTGGATGATAACATAACGTACCATAATGTATTACTTCAAAAACGTTTGGAAAGAATTCCATGAGAGCGCTTGTGACGTTGGAAAAAAAGTGTATTCAGACAGTAAACATTAAAAAATTGCATGTTTTTATCGATGTCCATCAACGTAACCTGTACAACAGTACCCAATAATTCAATTTTTTAAAATTCGATGTAAAGTTGGAATCTAATAATTTCGTTTCCATTAAATCCAGTAACTAAAACTAAATCTATTAGTTTACTAGTATTAAACTTTTTCCGCAAGATGTAGAAAATAAATTCATACGTATACTTAGCTATTTAAAATAACGATGTCGGATGGCAGGAAATTGTTATATCGCTTCATTATAAACGAACACCAGTTGAGGACTTGAGATGCCTGTAATGTAATAAAGATTTAAATATTCAAGATGTAGTTGTGCACTTATTTCACAGGAGCGCTTACGTGGGAGACTTACAAAATGTTACTTTTACTAGCTACAGTATTTATTTTGGCACTCCACCTATTTAAAACACTGAACACATTCTTGACGTGTTTAAAAATACTATAAGCTGATTCAGAAAGAAGGTAACGTTTGCGCATATCTCCTGCGCATTTAAAGCCCAGAAGGCCACGCATACGTAGTTACATTGTTCAACTCGAGAACGAATTACCCTAATCATCTGAAACAAAACGACAGCCACTATAATGGCTGCGTACTGATTCCCGGAAACCAAGTAAGCAAAGCTACCTCTTTCTACAAGAAAAATTACGTGCACAGTGTTTTGAGTGTATCATAGAATTTTGTTAGTGGATTTCATGGGACGAGACACAACTATCGACGATACAGATTGCTGTGAGACAATGAAGAAGTGACGGCGCGCGATACAGAAAGAAAGGCGTAGACTACTGACTTCTAGTATTGTGTAGTGCGGGATTCATACCATTGAGAAAAATTCTGTCACCCTAATTATAGCTAGCTCTATCCTACTGCCATTTTTTTTTTCATAACAAGAAATTTCTTGCCGATCGGCACTTTGAAAGGGATGATGAGAAGTAAACGTCCAGAAAGTGTTCATGATGCAAGCGGCCGAATTCTACGAAACGCGTATGTTGCAACTGGTGCCAAGATATGATAGATGTCTTAATTCGCATGGTGAATATGTCGAAAAATAGTTAATATATGTAGAGTTTTCTGTAATAAAATAAATGCAAATGAGAGCAAATTGCTAATCATTTTTAATACCCAAGCGGTACTTAACTTTCTGGCTGAACTTTTTACCGTGAATTTCAAGAAAATGTATATATCATATTTTTATTTATGCCACTTAATTTTAGTCATACTTTGAGATGCTTCTTTATTTAAATTAGTTTATCTACTTCTTATTGCTTAGTAGATTAGAACATAACCTATGAAATTTTCCGTTTTCATTATTTCTTAAAGCTCATTTCTTTATTAATGAATAATCCCGATCTTTTGCTTTTTGTTTTATCGATCATATTTCTTAATTTGAATCAAATTGCTAATATTAATTAAACAATTTTATTGTTATTTATTTATGTGCTGTAGTAAATGAAGTTCTTCTTTAACTTTCACTTGCATGATTCTTTTCAGTGATCAATTCTCTGTAAATGTTTGAATAATTTTAAATGAAAGTTTCATTTTACCATGGAATTTAATTAAAATGTTATCAAATGTATTAATTTGTAACAGTCCTTTGATGTTATTACTAAATATATAATTTGTTTCATTTCAGAGATAATTTAATTCAAAATTTTCATTTTTCTTATCTTGTTCATTTAATATTATAATCAAATTAGAAACAGGAGACGTTTGTGCCGCATTGATACATCTTTCCAAAAATGCCTGATTTTATGTCTTAGTTATTTCGAACAATTTTTCTTCTTAAAGCCAAATTTTGACGTTTCCCCCCTTTCTTATTGGTAATATTATCTATATAAAAGATATAGATAATATTACCAATTAGCTTTAGATATCGGAAAATCGTGTCTTTCATAGCATTTTCTAATAACTTAGATACGGATACTTTTCATCGTTAAGAGCGCAAATGTAGCCTTCCGCCCATTGCTTCTTTTAAAGTGCCATTTTGTATAAAAATAAAACTATCAAGAAGCAGATGATAATTTATACCTTAAAAATATAGTTCCAGTTAAAAAATTTTTTACATGCAGACGATTTCTTTTATAGCAAAGCAAAAGTCGTCTGAAAATCCCTGAACAGCATTAGTATAGTAATCAACAATATAAGATATTATACTATATGGTTTTCTGGGAAAATTTCATGTTTTCAGATCTCAGTTTAAATTTTTTTGGACCATGGATGTAGCTTTTTTAAAAGTATTTAAAAGTACTAATTTTTAAGTTTAGTTAAAAGTTTTCAAAATTGTAAATCATTTACATTCATATGAATCTATCTATTGCTTCTAATATTTTAAGATAAGTTTTTGATTCTTCTGTTAATAGTACTATTTTCCGATTTACATATGCAGCATATTTGTTTTATTTACAGTAAAACTTTGATCTTTTTATAAATTTCTAAGAGAATTTAGTTATGGAAGTAATAATGAAAATGCAACTGAAGCATCTGTACTTTAAAAGTTCGTGAGTAGGGTCCGAAGTTGAAACGTTTCTCAGCAAAAGAAAAAAATATAATGTTTGTTACTCCCCTGAATTTGTAATTTAAAATGTTGCATGTAATTTCAGTTAAGTATTTTTTTTAATTTACTCCTTTTAAAGTTCAGACATATAATATTTAACATCTAAACCTTTCAAGTAAATAATATTAACACTGAATTTTTTAGGTGCAATTTAGTTGCATTTCAAAAATTTCCTCCAACATCAATGCACTAATTTTAGGTGAATTTTCGAAAGATTAAATGCTTCAAACTATCCATTTCTTATAATCGATGAAAATGCTTTTATAGATTCATCGGTCTAACGTTCGTTATGAAAACAACAAACACATAAATTTTGCTTTAGAATAAAAAATAGCTGAATGTCAGACATAGCAAGACAAGGTGATAGTGTGAATATGCTGAATGAAGATGCATTATCATGGTGAAGTCCCCTAATACTTAAAGGACACTCAGGAATGTATCTGATAGTTGTAACTATGTTTAATCTTCCTAACGTGATGTCTTTGACCAGTACTGTACTTCTGAACAAAGCAGCATACATTATTTTTTTCATTGCTCGTTGTTTTTCTTACCATTGTTGATTAGGAGTCATCATCAAGCCTTCTTGATGCGTTGAAGCATCATAAAACGGCGCGCGTGTTTCATCACCAATTAGGATTTTAGAAATAATGTGGCATGCACCATCAATAAGTTGATTCAAACAGGCTCTGTGATTTATTTATTTATTTATTTTGCGTGTGTGTGTTCTGATAACTTACGGGAGGCCCAATGACAAATAAATTTCTTTTTTGATGCAAATCTTCATGTATAGCTGCGAATCCAGTGTTATGTTCTTTCTGCATCATTTGGTAGTGATAATCGTTGACTAACATTTTATGGCCCACACATTATCTAAGACTTCAGCTGATAGCAATCTTCCTGTGTGTGTTCATGTACGACAGAATTTCGACCTTTTAAGAAATCCTATAAACCATCTGAATGCAATTTCACTAAATAGGGCTTCACTCTCATACGCTGAATGCATATATTAAAAGATATCTTCTTGATTTAGCCCTATTTTTGAATAAAAAAATTCTTGGCATGTTAGTGGTCTCGCATGAGTTTCATTTTAATTTCTTTAAGCATTGTTCAGCGATAGATAAATTGAAAGTATTGCCACAAATTATTGTCTGCGGCATAAAAAGAATTCAAATTTACATATTTAACAATATTTTTTTTGCACTTATTGTCTTTCCCTGTCTCAAATATTTCAGAATTACCTTCGTAAGTTATATTAAATAAGTTAAGTTCTAATAAATATGTTAAGAAAATATATAAACACGAGGTTGAGCAATATATTACTTGCAGTCTCTAAACAAACAATTATTTTGCATGCAAGGAATATTTTTAACATTGCTCTTATATCTTATTATTTTCTCTTAACTTCCTTAATTTAAAGTAAAATTATGTAAATTATGAGAAAACTTATTGAACTGTACCGGAACATTGAAAGATTATTGTATGGAGAAAAACATTTAAAACAAATATTTAAGAGATAAAAATGTATGAAGGACTTTTTATGTGATTGTTAACAGCACACTATTAAAACTTTTTATCCATGAGCTGCAAGAGGTATTTGCAACTAAAATCTTTTTGTTTAGAAAAATATTTTTTTCACACTCCTCTAAATATGTTTTCCTTGAATTTAAATTCTGAGAGTAATATTTAATTTTGCTAATGATGGAATTAAGACAGCTGTTCCATGTCGTTAGGAACGAAAATTATTATTTCGTATGTGTTTTCTAATATTATTAAATGATGTTTTCTTTAACGAGCAGAAATTTCTTAACAAGCAATCTTTTAAAATGAGTACTAATAAATTTTTTTGAGAAGCAGTTAATTTCCGTCTTCCCGCGCTTAAAATGCCTATGCGTCTACGTAAAAGTTGCACTTTCTACAGAATGAAAATGAAAGTATCTATGTCGCGCAAAAAATTATTTTTAGGAATGTAGTTCTTATATTATTATTACTATTATTATTATTTTATAATGAGTTTTTTTATTCTATGCTAAATGGGAAAATTTAAATGATTACGATCTCATTTATATTTATGTGTCTTAATAATGAGCATAGTTAGAATAGAATAAATTATTAATAGAATTAGTTAGAATAAATTCTAAAATTCGAGTAGACGAAAAACATAATGTGCTATATTCGAAAAAAAAAATGAATTATTTCGAGTTTGTAAATGCTTAGAATTGTATTTTCTGAGCAATCGTATTTAATAAAAGTTAAATAAAATTGGATTTTATTCAAGCTTTTAATATGAATAATTAAGATTTTTACTACATTTAAAAATTTTTACACACAAAATTTTTTAGTGTGTCACACATACACACTAAAAAAATTCAAAGGGGAAGATCTTCTACCAAGTCATTTTGAAAATTTGTTTACCTTGAATTCTCGGCATGAAGATCAGTGAATTGAAGAAATTAACTTTTATGGTTGATTTAATACACTCATTGTTCAATCTTTACAAGATATGTATGTAGCTTTCCAACATATAAATAAGTCAACGCAAACAGTTTTGAATAATTTCTGAACATTTCAGTTATAGTTTAACTTTCGGACAAAATTAACGATCTACATAGTGGCCAAAGATTTTCTTTGAAAATAAATTTTTAATAAAAGTGTAATTTGTCTCTTTTTCAAAACTTAATACTTCTCAAGTGTTTTGAGAATAATAAAATAACAATATTTAATATACCCAACATGAGAATCACTCAAAGCCAGACAGATGTATAGCTATTAATCCTCTGTCATATCTTGGAATCAGTTCATTGAAAAACTAATTCGCAATATAATAGTATAATTTATTTGAGAGCATTCAATTTCAGTTTGGGAACGGGCTATGAACTTCTTTAAATTTTGGGAACGGACTTTCCCAAGAGTGACATTTTATGAAACTTTCACCAGTTAGCCTACCAACGTATATCTTAGTCTAGTCTTAACAACCAGAGAAGAATTTAGAGAACTGTGATTGTAATGCTTCTTAATGGTATCCATCTAAAAAAAAAGTTATGTAAAAATCGGCGAGCTCATCCATCTCATTAATGTGAGTACCATCATTTACTTAATTTATGGTCAATAAGATCAGGATTACCAGATTTTAATACACTTAAAATATTTAAAACAAATATTAATTTTTCTATTAATTTAATTGCTTAGTATGAAATTAAATTAATCTTTAATTCCATTTTAAAAACATAAGTGTGCCAGTAGCAATATGCTAAACAATTGCTTTCAAAAGGACAAGAATATGGTTTCCGAAGAACGTTATATTATATAACGTTATATTATATAAGTACTCCTTTTTTGAAAATTTGAGAAATACTTGTGCAGTAGGAACAAGTAAGTCGTATATAAATGGAACTTTGAGTATTCGAGTGTTAAAGAATCCGTCCACAAATTCTGACACTAGTGAGCCCTATACATATACACTCAACTATTTAATTCTTTTAAGCGGCTATCGCGTCGCGCAGCTGCACAGCAGGTACGGGGTTTGATCCTCGGGCTGGGCAAGGTTGACTCAATCTTTCTTCCCTTAAGTGCGTCGATAAAATGAGTACCAAGTTCGCTTGGGGACTAAACACCGGGGGATCCTACGACAAGCTGATGACTTGTCTAGGGCATATGCTGATGCACTCCGGGGCCCAATGGTCAAGAAAGCAGAAAAAGGGCACTGCAGGCCTTGGCCCACTAGGGCTTTGCGCCACTGAGTTTAGTTTATTTAATTATTTAAAATTAATTATACTAGTGAGCAATTGATTACATAGTGGTAAAGCGAAAACAAAACAAATTGACTTCAAGATTAAAAGTCTAATATGACTGCCCTTTGACCAAGATATGTTAAACACCTAAAAAAGGTTGTTTCGTTCTGAAGTTTATCTTTCTCATTTTACGAATTTCTTTTCCTATTATTGTACGGTTTCCCTTAGTTCAATTAACCAATTATTCAAATTTTTGTTATTTTTCCTGAACTGTTCAATTTCCTCTGGCATTTCATTGCCAGGATGCTATTTAGAGTTAAGTGAGGTGAGCATTTAAACGGGTGAATCTGGGAGTTTACTCAGAGCGTGTTTTACTCACAGCGCATGTTAAGAATCTGTCCTTGCCGTTATGCGAAGTTGCTGATACGCTTTTTGGCCATTTAAATAATTATCACCTCAGATAGGCTGTTGAGTCAACCTAGTTAGCCTTAACTTAATATGGCAGCCTAGCACTTCTCTTTGGACTTGAAATTACTGTGTTACGATTCTTAAGTTCCTCCGCAATTGTAAAGTATAAATTTTGTGCCTTTCTGTTCATAGTTGAGAATAATAAGGAGTTAATTTCACCCTTCTTCTGTGCTGGTATTATTTCACGCCTGTGAGACAAGTCGCCAGGTTCATTAGTAGGATTTAATAGAGTTTATGTCGCCGATGAGAGTAAGAAACTATAGCATTGCCATTTGAGGGAAATATATATTATAATCCTCATGCACAAGAAATCTAATGAAATTTGAGTCTTTCGATGAAATAATGTTATACCCACGCTTTGTGTCTAAAATTTGGCTTTGTTAGTTTTAACAGTTCATTTAAAGTGTTAGTAATTGATTAGCTTAAATTTATTTCAGGCTTTAAACTGCAATCAGCAACCTAAAATTAGTTTGCAGTTTTTTTTTTATAATCTTACGATATTGTACGTATTTCAAGAAAAAAGTATTCTTTTTTAGAAATTTTAATGATAAACTCTTTGAGGTGTCAGACTGTAGACTGAAGTTTTCAGCTTACAGTTTTAAGAAGCATTAGTGTTTTAAAGTTTCATTTTATTCATTAAGGCCAAAAGTAACATTATATGCATGTGAATCTGATACTGACAAGTTTCATGAACTTTAAATTGCTATGAAAAGGACTGCACTGTTATACAGTTGCGCAGACACTGAAACACAATTTATTTAACAGAATTCAATTTGAATTTAAGAAAGGCCATTTTATGTTGCATAACATTCCATTCAGATTACCAAATATTTGACTAAATACCATTTATCTCTGCTTTATTCGATTGCTTAAGTCTTCTGGGTTAAATCGAGCTCAAACCCAAGCAGGCAGGTTGGCTGAATGTGTGTTTTTCGTGATTTTATACATGTGTAATATGAATACAAGCCAGTTTCTCTTAGTAAGGCCTCAACGAAGGCATTTGTAACCTTAGGAAGTAGCCATCCAATGCTTGGCTATAATCAAATAAGCCAACCTTAGAACGTTCTCCCTGAAGGTATCCCTTCTCTTAGGCCAAATTCAGAAGGAGATTAAGTCCCATTCTTATAACAATGTGGTAAAAAATAAGCACTTAAGGAATTAAATTGCGAAGTTTACTGACTTTCTAGCAGAGCCATGCAGCGGCAATTAGCTGCCAAAAATGCTTTAGCAGCAGCAAAAGAAAGCAATTAAATTCAAATACAATATTTGTGAGTACAGCACCAGAGGAAAGAAATAAGCACCTCTAACAACATGAGGAAGGACATGCACCGCTCTCATGTAGTGCAAAGGATATCTAAGCAGCGAATGTCCAGGTGTGATGAATGCGCAGTTATTTGGTAAGCAGTTAAATGCCCCGCCAGCTCAGGCAAACTAACATGGTACTTAAGCAACAGTGTATTATTGTATTCCTGTTACAGTCATTTCATAGATACAATGTTTAATGTACAATCCAGGCAGCGGTATAAATGCCACACCTGCCCAAGTCCGAACATAAAACGGGACAACTAATGATACCGCCATCTAGCGCATAGCGTATCTAGATAGAACCGTGTATATAGATTTTTTCACCTGCGGCAAAGCGATAAATGTGCACCCCTGTATACAATGCAAGATTATTTATTTATCTATTTGTGTGTGAGGAGGAAAGAATAAATAAACAATACTATATAATGTTGGAAAACATAACATTATACAAACACGCTCAATATATATATCTGAATTATTGCATCTACATACATATAATCATACATATAGAGCAAATTAACTATATTTATATATATTTTATGCTCATTAAAAGTAACTATTTCAAGTTAAAATACAATAACTCTTACAGTAATATTTAATTATAACTTTGTATATTTCACAAAGTGAAACAAGTATAATGATTAAAATAGAAAACATTAAAAATATGCTTTTTGAAAAATGGCAAATAATATTAAGTAGTATAAATAAAACATCTGCTCAAAAATTTATGGCATACACTTTTCAAGCATATTTATAATTTAATATTTCTTGATTTTAAAGAAGCAAAATCATCAATAATTGTTTTCAAAATCTATTTGATTACTTAACTCATGTTCTACAGAGAGAATGGCCGTGTTTGAAAGCTTTTCTTGGCCTAGTGAAGATCTCATAGTTCTTTATTATTTTAATTTGCTAAAGCTTATTTCGTCACTAGCTACAGTAATTGGCAAAGTTAAAAAAATTCTTAACGCTTCTTCCAAATTCGGATAGGACTGAACTAAATTGTAATCGCGAATTCTTTTTAAAATTCTAAGTTTGTACCTGCTTTTGTGTCCAGATTTATTGAAATAGCATGGTTTTTTTAAAACTAGATATTTCTGATTGAATTTCTTCAGCATTCATATCATCCGGATATTTAAGTGGTAAGTCATAAGCCGCTGTCTTTAAATTACTTAAATCTAATGACGTTAATTGTTCATCAGTTAGAAAATGAAAATCGAAAGAGATTTCTTAGGGTTTTTTTTTTTTAGCTGGATTGTTTATAACAGAAAATTCTTTTAATATTCACTGCAGTATTCCGAAATTAAAAGTTAAAAATCGTAAATTTTAAAATAAATTTCTGAATTTTTTGATCGAATAGCTAATTTGGTGCCCCTTCTGTTTGTTCACCTGAGGCAAGTACCTCACTTGCCTCACCCTCGTCCCGGCCTTGCCGCTAGCGGTGGCAGAGCGTGCGATCTCGGTTGCACCAACAGCAACACTTCAGTACCAAACACTTCAGCACCGTGGGCTCCAAGAAGACGATGTTAATGTGGATAAATAATGTAAGGGGTAATAATTATGTGTAATGTCTTTACCTACTCACTGTGAATAATAAGTGACGCTTAGATTTATACCTAACCTAACCTATCTTTGTCTTTAAGCAGAACTTTCGTGTTCTTTCTCATATTCAAATAACCTAACCTAACTGGAACTTAGTTTTTCAATACTTCCACTAGCCTTACTCTGAGCGCCCAAATTTAAGCAACACGTTGTTACAAAATTTAATTAAGAATGAAGTATCTCCTCTAAACGTAACTTTAAAAAACTATATTAATCGTATGATTGAAAATGTTAATACACACAGCCTGAGTCTCTTCTCAGTTTTGTACTGTTTCTCAGCTCGTTATAGAAGACATCAGTCTATAGGCCATAACAATATTCTTTCAACGGCAAAGAATTTAAGAGTATCAAGCAAAATTCTTAAATAAATAAAGAATGCTCCACAGACGCAGTCCGATTATAAGAATACTGCTTTATGTAGGCTTACGTTATTAAACCATATATGCATAGGTTTATGTTTATTAAAACATTATATTATTATTTTGTATCAAATAAAATCCTCTCCTTTTGTCGATTTTTAGAGCGGTACAAACTAGTACATATATTATAAAGAGATCGAGTTTTAATATATTCTACATGCATCTAAGCAGCTAGATTTAGATTTTCCAAAGGTTTAAAGCCAGACCAAGTGGCGAACGTTTTAGGAATTTTCTTTCAATTAAGTCTTAATGTTACAAGGCCAGACGTGCATATTCCATTGTGCTGCAAGCATAAAAACGCACGCGGACAATGGTGATTTCCACTTCTGGAGTTAACTGTTCGCCTCGTGAAAAGGAGTTCCTGGCGAAATGAGTGAGAAGACAATGTATCATACCTGTTTCTTTTATGAATTTGATTGTGAATAGATTTTCAGAACTTTAATATAGTAATACTGATTTTCGTGATAGTCTGCGATATTACGTAAAGCGAATTGCGCAAACTTCAGCTAGATAAATAACGCCACGCCTGAGTGCGTTGTAAATAGCAAAAAATAAGCCCCCCTAAAAAAAATCAGTGCTTCATAATTAGTAATTTTAAGGACTTTAGGCTTGAAGGTTAAATAGAACAGTTTTCCTCAGCTATGAGAATGAAAATGACGGGAAAGAGAAATATTTACAGCTACATTTTATTCAACGTGTTCACTCTTGCAGAAGAAGAAAATTCTATTTAACCTTAAGGTTGGAATAAGTATCTTCTTCCAGCAGATTTACTTTTCCTCCGATTTTGCTAATTTAACATTGAACTTTTCCGTATGTGTTCCGTATCTCAGAGTTTAAAATTGATAGTATTAGGAAATTAGAGTTTCAGGGACTATGGTTTATTTTAAACTATGAGTTCATGTCTTCATGCCTTATCAACTTATTAAATATCATTTATATAAAGGTTTTAAATAATTCTTTGAGATTTTTGAAATAATGAAGGGATGAAAACTATTCATAAATTCCAAGTAGCATTAATAATGTATTTGAGTAATTTTCCTATACTGAGAAATTCCGTAATTCTTTTTATGAGTTTTGATGATGGTCGTTAATATTTCTCTTCGTCTAACTATTACCAGCTCAACATAAAAATTGAAATTTGACAAATAGAGTTAAATATTCCTTTTGTTTTAATAGGCATCAGTTGGCTAAAGTTAATAAGCGACTAAAAATTAATAAATTATTATTCATTTATTTATTTTATTATACTTTTTAAAATGAGGTTATTGCAAAAGTAAAGGAACTAAGCATTTTAAACATAGCTTTGTGTCCTTCCACTTCAAAAATCAAGCATTTGATAAAAGACTAGTTACTTCTGCTTTACTCATTTGTCAAAGATGCTTGAAGTCCTTTTAATAAAATTGGACATGAAGTATTTCAGCTTTTACAGTTTACTGTTTCAAGCCTAAATTAAATTATAATTGGAAACAAATATTAGTCCAAAGATCCACTTCTTGGAACTTCCACGCATGAAGACTCTTTTATCTAAATTTCCTTAAATGATTTTCCAATAGATATGTTACTCGAATTTCAGAAACTTCTTAACATTCGATACTGAAGCAATGGTTTACATTTCAAGATTTTTCTGCCTGAGCAACAGAAAGTACTCTTGTAGCATAAAGTTTAAATAAATTTTGAAACATTTCATTCGAAAATTCTTGTCAAAGTGTTCATCGAATTCGTGAGTCGTATAAGCTAAGGTTACGTTTTCCATTTAATGCAGAGAAGCCGTTAATCGTTCCGAAACATCTTAAAGTTGCACAGTGCATAAAAGCATTGAATTATATGTAATTGATTTTATTTTATATGTATCGCTTTAAATTTATGTAAATTATTTATTAATATTTTAGTGAATATGTTTAATAATTTAATGAATCTATAGTTTGTATTTTTGTACATCTTTTTATATTCTTTTTGTTATATATTTGTTTTTATTTGTGTCATTTTTCCGTCATAGTTTACCACATTTTGAGCAAGTTGTTTTCCATCTTGCTTTTTTTAATTTGTTTTCAGTAATTACCCACTTACATATGTAAAATCAATTTATGATATTCTTGTGTTTGATTTTATGTATTAGATTACCATTTGAATTGTGGAATTAGCTCTAGTAGAACCTGCGAAATCTCTTGTTAAAGATGACTGCGTCTTGGCGGCATCTGGCTAATCATCGTAAGCAACTTTCGCTTTGCTTAGCGAGTGCCTTCATGGTGTAACTAGAAAGCACGTCTGGTTAGCAATCAGAAGGTCGCGAGCTCGAATCCAGCCGAGCAAATCTTTGAGTTTCCACGTTTAATGTTCCTCCTCGAAGTAGTTTTCAATGAACGGGGCGGAAGTTCGAAAATATAGATAAATAGATGCTTTCTGCTTCGAAATAAACCTAATTATTCTACAACATCAGGAAACTGAGAGACATTTTGACATGCTTGAAGGAGATTTTCTGTTCCTAAGATTAATCGCAAAGTTTTTCATCGAATTAAAGATTATCAAAAGACGATTACGGAAAATTTCTGTAACCTTCTTTTTCCTATCGCAATTATCTCTGAAGTAGTTATCTCCTAACTGTGGAATGGCGTGGAAATATCTCCTAACTCAGCAGAACGGCGAGCCAGTTCAGTTCTCAATTTAGAGCCAGGTATTATTTAAGACTGCTCATTGTTCAATGAGTAAACTTGAAATTCTCTAGTCTCTTTTGAACACTAATTACATGGATGAATTTTTGATGACAAGTGACGGTACGTTTTGTGACGAAACCTGAGATGTTTGATTTTTTCTAGCAATGATTTTCAGTATTTCTATGTTATATTTTGCTCTTAAATTAATTTGTTCTTACTTTGAGATGCAATATAAAATTAAGGTTTCCTTTTTATCTTTCCTGTAATCGAAAGGCGATGACCCATACTTAAAAGTACACAGAGTTTTACTATACAATACGCAATTAAACAATTTCTTCTTTTAAATTAAATGAAATCGCACCCAAGTTGACAGCAAAGTTGCAGAGGTTTATGTTTATTAAATCATTATATTATTATTTTGTTTCAACTAAAACCTTTTCAACTTTTGTCGACTTTCATCAAGGTACAAATTAGTTAATATATTATGAAGACAGTGGATTTTTACATGTTCTACATGCATGTAAGCAGCTAACTATAGATTTTCTACATGTTTAGAGCCAGACTTGTAGAGACATTAGGTTATTTAGTAGCAGGAGACATGAAAAATATGCAATTCCTTCGCCGGGAATCGAACCACGGACCTCTGAAATACCGGCTCAGTGTGTTGACCATTACACCACGAAGGCATGCTAAGAATGTGGGAGATATACCTTATAGACTAAGTGGCGAATACACAATAATATCATAAATTAATTTTGCATATGTATATGGATAATTACTTAAAACAAATTAAAAATAAAACAAGATGCAAAACAACTTGCTCAAAATATGTTAAAATATGATGGAAAATTTGACACAAATAAAAACAAATACGTGTATACTACGAATTTTAGGAATTTTCTTCCAAGTAAATCTTAATGTCACGAGGCCAGACGTGCATATTCCATTATGCTGCAAGAGTAAAAACGCACGCGGATAATGGTGCTTTTCACTTCTGGAGATAACTGTTCGCCTCGGGGAAAAGAGTTCCTAGCGAGATAAGTGAGAAGACATTGTGTCAGACATGTTGCTTTTATGATTTTGATTAGAGTAGATTTTTCGTTTTTAGTGAATAGATTTTTCGTTCGTATTTTAGTCCAGAAATAAACGTTTTCAGGCCCTTAATATAGCAATAATAATCCTGATTTTTGTGATAGTCTGAGATACAGTGCATAAGAAGAAAGTTCTGGAATTTAAGGCCCATATCACACTTGCATTTGTTTCATACAAGCAACTGTTTCGAAAAATTTTTCTGCATGGTTTGCTATTGAAAGAGAGACGGGCGATTTATTCCTTCCTTCCAAAGAGAAATTGCAAGTTGTTCGCTTTCAACCAATCAGCTATCAGCTTCGAATGCTATCAGTTTGTTTGTAATGAAGAACCAAGCGATTCAACGCCCATTTCTCCTCCGCATCCCCAAATGTTATCGAACAACTTCAAATGCAGCTCTATGTGTCCTTTCTGGAATTCCACCTCTCCATATTACAGCACAGTGCGAATATATTAAAGGCACAATATTAAAATTAAGAAGACCATGCGCCATACAAGAAGAAATACTTGATCCAACAAAATTTGAAATTCCTGGAAATCCTTATAGCAGGCACCCAGCTACAAACCCCAGAATGTCTTGCACGCTAAAGTCATCTGCTCAAAACTCTTCTTTTCCTATTATCTATACAGATGGCTCTAAAATGGAATCAAGTGTAGGATGTGCTTGTATTATCTTACCAAATCAAAACCAAAAATTTACACTAAAAGCACGTCTTTTCAAAGAAAATAGCATTTTTCAAGCTGAACTCCTAGCAATAAAATTAGCAATTGATTATTCAATAATTAACAATATGCAGCAAATAAACATCTTTACAGATAGTCACTCCAAAATACTAAACATAAATCTGAACTGATTCAACAAATTATCAACAGTACCTCACAACATCCTAGCCTATCTCCGAGAATCTCATGGATCAAAGCTCACGTTGGAACCACGGGGAATGAGGAAGCTGATGCAGCTGCAAAATCAGCCATAACATGCAATAATACTCCATTAATACAGCATCCTTGGCCAAAATCCTACCTTAAATTTCATCTTAGAAAAATTAAAACAAATATCTGGGAAAATGAATGGCAAAATATTCTCACAGGACATGGGCCATTCCCCACATACTTTCAACAAAGAAACATCTCTACTTCTGATCAATGTGTGTGTGGGGATAGAGGAGACCCTAATCATTATGTAAATGCCTGTCCCTTAACTAGAGCATTTCATATTAAATTACCTACCTCGAACGTCAATGCTTTTCTCAATTTTGCAATCAAAAATAAGCATTTCAGAAAGAAAATAGAAAATACCATGGTATACCTTTCATCCAGAGGAGAAACGATTTGTGCTATTTAATGAAATACAACTCAGTTATCCAGTAACTCCAATAATTATAATTTCATACATTAACTATAAATACTTGTCTTAAGAATTACAAATAAATTTTGCTATTACAAAGCATTTATTTCTGTACTATTATGTTATAACTATATAATTCTGTACCATTCTGCCCCATGATATCTGTACCATTCTGTACCATGATATCTGTACCATTCTGTACCATGATATCTGTACCATTCTGTAATTACGAATAATAAGCATTTAATACTACTAAGTAATTATTATTATCAAGTTATTTGTGTACAATTCTGTAAAGATTCTGTACCATTATTTCTGTACTATGTAATTACAATTGCTAAGCATTTATTTCTGTAACCTATTCGAAATTTTAAATAAATATTGAAGTGTAATAGGGCAATACCCATTTACTTATAGGAAACATTGGGTGCCCTATTACATTTCAACCTGTACCTGTAATGAAGAACCAGTTTTCCCTTTACATTTGGACCCAAAGTGATCTGTGGTGATTGGCTATTGTGACAAAGCAGAAAAATTATTCCAAACAGTTGTTCTTCCGAAACAAACGGATATCTGATAGCAGCCTAAGAGAGCTTCCGGCAGCGGCCGCTAGCCGTCTCAACGCTAGTTTCCAATAGAAATAAGCAAAAGCACTCCTTTACGCTCCTGATTCGCAATCGGATTAGAATCCTTCGCCCGATGAACTGAATCAATTTTTTTTGATGACTCACCATTCATTAACAATAAGTTTGATGTAAAACATCTGGAATGAAGTTAGAATCAAGAGCGTTTAGCGAGAATAGAGCGAAGACCGCAAAGAACTTAACAAGCTGTGGGAAGCGGAACGGTGAGAGAAGTTAAAGGGAAGAGAGAAAAGAAATTTATGATGAGCCGCGGGGATCAGTAAAGGCAACTCAGAATCAAGTGCTAAAACTTTCTGAACTGATTTCTTTCAGATTCCCTAAAATCTCCTAAAACATCCTTTCCTTCGTTTTGAGATGCTTAAAACATCTTTCAACATGGAACTTGCAAGGACATTTTTAAATATAAAAATTTTCAAAAAGTTAGGAAAGAAAAAAATATTACGCTCACTTTTAACATGAGAGAATAAACATTCAATTTTTCCTTTAAAATAGGACTCGAAACTTTCCTGGCACGCTTCCAACAACTCTTGGTAGATGAACTCTAAAATAAAGTTTTGTCTTTTTCAGGCGATCGTTTGCTTCGCAGAAAGAATCTGTTCGTGAACGAAGTGGACGTAAGTCTTCCGAATATAATATACTAAATACTTCAGCTTCACTTTAAATCTTCGAGTTTCGTTAAGCCCTTTGGTAGCAGAGATCTTTATGTTATTAAACAAGATGTGCAAATTTATAAGCTGCAGATTTATAAAGGTTTGTTTTAAAAAATCTAATAAAGGTTTCTTTGTAAAAGGTTTGTTTTAAATCTCTTCCTGAATTGATGTTACTTTACTGAAAGATTAGAACAAAGCAATAAATCACCCACTTATCTTTCCTTACGCAGAATTTAACATTCAAAATAATTAGGTTGTAAGGTTTATCCTAATTTTATAACAGTTATTTTAAGTTTATGCATCCTTCCTATCCCTTCTAGCTTCAGCTTACAATTTCCTACCAGAAAATATTTTTAGAAACGCAGTTAATGCAAATGAGTAAGAGTAGTATTTAAGTCGATGTTCACAGACTTCGTTAGAGAGCCCAAGTTCCTGACTTTCGAGCTTTTACCTTTGGCTACGTCTCTCTATATGCTATTCCTTAGACCGTGGGAAAACGCCCATCCTCGGAACGTTCCAAGGCCTTAGTTCGCAGAATAGTACGTAATTTGGTGAATTACAGAATTTTTTCTCAGATCTAACGTTGCCAGAGAAGTATTGTTCCTTTCTTAACTATTTCATACCTTCTCCACAGAAGGAATTTCATTCTCCGGACCGTTAACATCATTGCTTCCATTAAAGAACTTAATTCAATGAGTTGGAAATGTTCTACTTTCAGCGCAGTCGTTTGTACATTTGCATGACTATTTGTGTGCAGTTTAGAAGTGAAAATTACTTCCATAAAATGCGATACAGAAAGGCACTTTTCCCATTTAAACGAGTTTACATTATTTCCATTCTAAAGATCAGAAGACCTGGAACATAAGGAAAAATTTTAGTCCTTAAATAGTTTAAAGAAGTTATAAGGTATTTCTCCCACCTTCTTAGCATGCCTTCGTGGTGTAGTGATCACCACGCTCGGCGCGTATTCGAGAGGTCCGTGTTCGAAAACCGATGAGGGCACTGCTCATTTTTCATCTCTTCTGTTTTCAAAAAATATCTAATGATTTTACAAGGTTTTAAAGTTTTCTCATACGTATCCTCTCTAAAATTTTAAGAAGTTACAAATGAAAAAGTGTCAGATAAATTTGTGTCTGGAGAATAACAATTTTAGACAAGAAAGTCTTTGCACAAGCAGAATCTATTATGGAACTGCAGTAATATTATACGTAGGCAAAAATGAATAAACTCAAAATGACCGAGAAGGAAAAATTCTTTTTCTTGGGAACTACTTTCAACACAAAGGAAAAATACATTATTCAACGAAAAAAACCGAAGGAGAAGGAAGTATTTCAAATATGATAAAATACGAAGAGTAAAAAGTTTCGCGTATGGATTGATGTATCTTAGCTTTTACTAAAGTTAACATATAAATAGAATTTATGCTTGACACTCGGTAAGCATGTCTATAAACAGAAATTTGGTAAAAGCAAAATACAGAACTTAACGTGTTATATCGTATCCATGTGTTGAAATGATAATACATATATACGACTTTTCTTTCCTTTTCGTTTTTTTATATATTTTAAAATTCGAAACTAAGCCAAATGAAATGGTGTAACTTAAAAACATAAAATTCCAATACATCTTAAATACACATTACTTCGACTATCCGGGAGGCAGCAGAAATTCAATAATCTCAAATTTCTTTGTCAACATATAGAAATAAAGTTTCTTTGGAGTGCTCAAAACATAATCATTTATACATTAATATTTCAACCCTTGTTTTTGCACCTCAAGGAATCTCCATCAGATCAGAAACCCACGTCATAATATTAATTTTAATATTTGGAAATAAATCTTTATATTAAATAAAAACTTTAATCCATATTGAATAAAGAAGAGAGATATTTGCTTAGATTCCTGTATAATGATAAATTTATAAAACTTATAGTGAATAGCAGATTTGAATTAATCAATTACGCTTCAGTTCTGATGCAGAGCTTTCGGATTTTGGTGTCTTGGACATAGATTATGTGTTTTTTAAAATGGTCAAAACACCCATATTGATAATCAGTTTTGTTTGTACCGCACACATTTTACTTGAGAGGGAGCATAACAGCTCTAGAGCTAGAAAATAGTTTAAATATCTTTTTACTGAAATCTTTTCGCGAAAATGAATTTATAATCCTCCTGCATGTATTTCTACAGCACAGAATATTTTCATGCAACTAGATTTTTTTTCTAGAAATTCTTGCTCTTAAAAAATTAGTACCAAATTTTCCTCTGGTGGTTAAAAAACAACCCAGGCTAATATTATCATTTGAATGCTCTTTATAACTATCTGCATAGACTCTGTAGCATAATTGTTATCAATGAAAGCTAGCTGGACCGACTAGATTACACACTTTTTCCGCTTTGGGAAATAACATTTCTGTGTCACTTATGAGTACAAGGTATGGATTATTTTAAAATGTTAAGAGCATTTGTTTATTCATATCGATAGCGGTTTTCTCTTCAATTTCAAGAGCTTGATCTATGACTGATTCATCAAATGATTGGAAAGGAACAATCGAAAGAACTTGAAGATTCTTCTTTACAGAATAGTACAGAATCATAAAATTTGCTTTCAAATTTTCACCGTTTGGTATTCTTTTCAAACCAGGTAAAATTTCGTCCAGTTTTCTTTATTAGTTAATGGGTATTGAAACTAATTCGTATCTATAGTATTTAATATTTATCAAGAAAATGTCCTTGATGGAAGTTTTTAGACTTCCGTCTATTTATTATTTTTAATTAAAAAGTGTTTATAAAAGAATCTGTCAAAGAATATTTTGAAATTTTGTTTTTAAAACAAACAAAAAAAACTATAAAAAATACAATTTTTACACATTTTAGCGGTACTTCTCTTCGAATTTCCCTTAATCATATTTTTGATTTCTTATAATAATATGTTATACTTTAGCATGTTATTATCAGAAATGAAATCATCATTTACTATGAAAGCTCGGGTTCTTTATTAAAAAATGCAAATGACACAGTCTGTCCTCAGCCATATTAATCATAGCTAAAACATGTAAAGATGCTTTTCAAATTAGCTTGCAGTTTGTGTTCTGAGTGTATAAAGCAAGTTTAAATATATTATCACATCAAAGAACATATATTGCCAGTGTTTGAAAAAATGGGCTGAAGTCGACTCAGATATCTACGTATATACGAGCATCCTGCATATGTAAGACGATAAAACATTCTGAGGATAATAAAACATAAATGCCACGATGAATTTTACCCTAATCAGCCTCATATCTTTTCAAGCGGTGTGATTACTCATACAGTGCATTTCCAATACGTTCTTAAACAGAAATACGTTCTTCTTGTTTTCTAGCATCTTCTTCATGTTTAAGAGGGTATTGCCATTTCTCAAGCTTAGTAGACAGACAAGATTAGGTTTTTCCAAACGCCTGAGTTCACTGATTTCACGTCATTTATAGAAGTGTAAGAAACGGCTTTGGAAGAGAAGATTAGCCAGTGACGTCACACAAAACACGTGATATCAAAGATTTCTAGCTTCGGGGAAAAAACTGTGTAGTATAGTTGTAGAGTCATTAGGTTTATTTCGGAAGCAGGAGATGTGAAAAATGAGCGACGCCATCGCCGAGACTCGAACCACGGACCTCTGGAATACGCACTCAGCGTGCTACCCCACGAAGGCATGCGAAGAAGGTGGGAGAAATACCTTGTATAGTAATCTTGGCAATTCTTTTAAGTTACGTAGTTTGAAGTGCAGAAGATGCGCTCTAAGTCCCAGGATTGCTTCTGAGAGCCTGATTTCTTAATTTAAGGTGTATTATTCAGATTTTTAGTGTACACGTCTTAAATGTTTTAGTAAACTTTAACATCTTTATGTAGAAAATTCTGTTGATTTTAATTTCATTTCTTTCAATACGTGCATGAAAAATTTCGTACAATCCTCGGGGATTATAATCTTGATGTCATCGAGATATCGATGACATCAAGAGTGTTAAATCTCTTAAGTCATGTGCGTAACCATTAACAAAATGTTAAATAATGTGAGTTGTGTAACGTTTCGTTTCGGTTGTGTAAAAATTGAAATTCATTTACGAGATTTAAAAAGAATATGCAATTAAAGAAAGAATATAAATTTCTTTGAAAGAATTCATTTTTAAATTGTTGGATGCATTCAATTATCTTAGGATTTTCTCTTAAATCATGTGCACCACCGGTTCTCAAAATGTGGTACATGTACCACTCGTGGTATATTACAATATTTTTAGTGGTACAAATTTTACAGTAAACAAATAAAATGGAGATTCAAAATAAATGTAAAATTGCGCCCTTTTTTAACATTTTGTTTTTATCTTTATTATTCAGAAACACATTTTTCAAGTTTTTGACTTTTACGACTCTTTAATGTTGAAATTACGACTTTTCCAAGACCTTCGACAATTTCTCTACATTACGGTTTCCAAAAATCGTAACGGCACTCCAGTGTACTCGTAGTATACTTATTTATATTTTCTTGTAATGTGAAAGTTCCATTTACAAATATAATTAAAAATATAATTAAATAATATAAATGTAAAAGATCTTTGTTTAAACGTTTTGATATTCTTTGATTACATACACTTCATTTAAGATGCACTGATTTTTATTGGCGAAATGCTTTTATGGGGTACAAGTATTTTTGTTTCATACGTATTTATGTGGTACAAAATTTGAAAAGCTTGTGAACAACCTCTGATTCATTAAATCTAAAGAGAAGGTATTATTTTCTTTTGCTACAATCCAGTGCTACCAATAACTTCTTCAAACACAATTTTTTAAACTTTTCCTTTCTTTATAATCATAACGATTACTGTTTATTTGAAAGGCATTCCATGAA
>KK113039.1:141680-165512 GCA_000611955.2 Stegodyphus mimosarum | reverse complement strand
CTTAGGGACAGGTTCAGAATTTTTGTCACGTTTGTTTTCGACAAATGGAATAACCGGCTTGTGCCACAGCGCTTATTTTGCGGAGAATTATGTTTCAATTTCAATGGAATTCGTATCATTGTGCTATGTATTTCGAAATACGTGCTTCTATAGAAATACTGGTTATAATTCTCCTAAAAATTCTTTTGTTATTTAAGTGAAATAGCAAACAAGCTTGTTTTGTGTTTCTGAAGCATTTCGATTTTGTGAAATGATAGAAAGGAAACTAAATTTAATAACATGAAGAATTCAGTCTTTGCTTAGTATTAATTTTAATAGAAAATGCCGCAGCATAATTGATCGAGCGGACAATGGAATTTTAAATTATTCCATAATGCAATGATTGAAAAAGATCACAAGCAAACCATGCATTACACTTACGAATTCCTTTGATTGAAAATTAGTTTAAAACCTTCGCACGTCTAGACGCAAAACCTTAATTGTTTCATGACAGAGAGCACCTAGTTATCTTTTAGGCCGCATGAAGAAGCAAAAATTATATTATTGTGCTTACATGAAAAGTTATCAAAAGTGTTAGATGCACTGTTGAAGCTGATTTAATTTGTTGTTTCAACATCTTTTCGCAGCTTCATAATATCAGCTGTAGTTTCAAAGATACAGCATAGCCATCTTATGAAACAATTTAATTATATATATAAAATCTGAGTTCTGATATTATTTAGCTCATTATTATTAAAGAAACCATATATAAGTATGCAATAAAGTTAAATTTTTCATTAGAGTTTCAATAAATAAAGTGTAAATTAATTCAAATTTTATGCTTTTATTCAAATACAAAAAAACATGAATGATTTAATTACATAACTCATATTACGTAAGATAAAATAATCATATATTACTAAATTACATTTTAACACATTTAAATTGTGATAAATCCATGCTCTATCAAATTCAGCTTCTTATTAAAATAATTAATCATTCAGTACATGGAAAACTGTTTTCACGCTGAACATTTCAAAATTTACCTTCCCTCCAAAAAAGGAACCTTAAATTTCTAATAATAAACTGTAGTTTTGTTGGTACCTCCACTTATTTAGATCTAGCTTTTGTAAACTTAAATTCCCGCTACTTGCGCCAGCTTGTAAAACGTTCCAACAAAAAACTATTAGTATTACTTCTATTAGTATCTCTGCTACTCTGGATCTATCTTCCATAAATTTTAGTTCTCACGAAAAGTGCGAACTCCTAAAAATTTCAGCAACAAACTGTTCTCCTATTGGTATCTCTCCTTCTTTGAATCTATATTCCATAAATTATATTTCCGACGAAAATTGCCAAATCCCGAAAAGTTCTAACAACAAACACTTGTTCTACTGGTATCTCTACTTTGTTATGTAACATTCTGTCGTCATTTTGATTATCAGTAATTTAATTTTAATATTAGTTTTAAAGTCGTCGTTTTTTTTCTTGAGCTATAATTGTTTATTTTAAATTTAAGTTTGGTAATGTTATTCTTACTTTCCTTTAAAGGTGAATTTTGGTTTTAAACACTAGTTTGGTGTGTAAATTTAATTAGACTTTTTTTTCTGTTTAATTTTTACTCTCCTTCTTATAAAGTTATGAATCCATATTTTCTGTCTCGGATGGTATAATTAATTAAACTAATTAATAGAAACTAATTAATAGAAATGAATACTTTTCTGAATAACTGTGTAACTATAGTATTTTGACAGTTACAATGAATACCTATGTATTAGAATGAATTGAAACTTCATGTACGAGAATTAAAATTCAATACATAGAATTCGATTAATTGTAATGAGAGAGTTTATATAATAGAATTAAATTTCATTAATAATTGTTAACACTATTTTTTTAACAAGCTGATGTAACGAAAAACATTCCAAATCCCAGAATTTGTTACAAGCTATTTTCTTATCTCTAGCAAACAGCGTCTGTTCTTCTGAAGGTGACCTTTTTAGTGAAACGCTCTGCCATATATCCTTATTTGAATATTTTGCCCCCTCTCTAGTAGGGATCTTTTACATGTAAAGGGCCGTTCACAATTGACACTCAACGACGCTATCGTGGCTAAGCGACGCATGGAACGCCGCTCTATCTAACCTAGCTCGTTCACACTTACTAGGAACATTTACTAGCGACAGCCGATAAGCAAGTAGAAGATCGCGCGCACTTTCATTTGTTTACATTTCGTAGGAGACAGTCTTCCGCCATGAATCTTTGATCGATACAGCGAAAACTGAGCGATATTTTAATGGTTCGACCGGAGCATGTGGTAAGCAGAAAACAACGAAAATGTAACAATCAAATTCGCTGAAACAACCTCGTATTTGGCGTACATTTACTGAAAGTACTCAATCGATTTCGGGGGGCAGCTACAGGTCCCTTCTCATCAGGAGAACAAAATATCTAGAAAGGGAAAGCAACCTCAGTAACAGCTTTTTTATACCCTCGGGTTTAACATAATTCTTGATTATTATTTTTGCCGATAGATGGCGTTGCCTCCTCGCGCGTGGTTCTACCCGAGGGTATAAAAAAGCCGTTACTGAGGTTACTTTCCCTTTCTAGATATTTTGTTCTCCTGATGAGGAGGGACCTGTAGCTGCCCTCTAAATCGATTGAGTGCTTTCAGTAAATGTACGCCAAATACAAGGTTGTTTAAGCGAATTTGATTGTTACATTGACGTGTTTCTCTTCTATTCTAACGAAAATGTATTTTGTTGCTGAGTTTTCTTCTTGGTCATTTAGTTCACAGGTTTCAAATCATCAAAAATTATTTAGAAAAATAAAAACATGTTTCATTGTTCTGTTTTATTGTTGTTATTTAATTATTATTATCAGTATTTTCATTTCAAACGGTAAGCGAGTTTGTAAAGTTGATGCGATTCATTTTATTATTCGAGGTAATAAACAGTACGTTTTTTTTAATGATGAGAAAAATTTAGAAGAAGGAAAAATATTACATTAACGCTTTTGTCTATGCTTTGCTTTCGCTACTTTTAATTCCATTGCTAATTTTATAATAAAATTAGATGTTTATCTGAGATCATTGATATTAGTAATTTAATTCTCCGAATTCAAAATCTAAACACAAAAATAGTATTAAATGGAAAAGAAAATTAATTACTATTTCGGTGAAGACGATCTGAAATCATCATCCAAACGCATTCTATCTGTATTTTTGTAGTGCTTAAATCGACTCTTCGATATAACGGGATGTTGCTGGATTTCGGCAATTAGACTACAATTTTCGCTCATATCTTACGAAGCAACAAAATACAAAAAATAAAGAAGCATCTATACATTATACAGCGACAAATTAAAATGAAAAGTATCCTCCTCAGAAGATTTTGCCGATATTTTCCCGATAATCAAAGATCCTAAAATTTTTAATTTATTTCAAACATTAGCACAAGAAATTAAAGAAACGCAGAATACCCATAATAGCCTGGCCAAAAATGGCGCTCAGTGAAGAAAAAATTACAAGCGAGGATCGAACTCTTGATTTGGAAGTCTATAGCCTGAAAGGTTTCTCCACTCGACTGATACTTCTTACCCGACATTTGCGAATTTTAGTATAAGTTCTAGTGCTCTGAATGCAAGAATTAATTTTTAATGGGTATTCTGCCTTTAATTTCCTGCGCTAATGTAGATATATTTTGAAGTAATTTAAAAATTTTCGGATCTTTGAATATCGGGAAAATATTGGCAAAATCTTCTGAGCAGGATACTTTTAATTTTAATTTATCGCTCTATTGTGAATAAGATGCTTCTTTATTTTTTGTATCTTGTTGCTTCGTAAGATATGAGCGAAAATTGTAATCTAATTGCCGAAATCCAGCGACTACCAAGATTTGGTCTTCTCATGATCAAGCACCACTTTTTAAAATTTTTAAAATGAATTTCTGTATAGGGATAACAACTGTGGAGTAAATTCCGTCTGGTCGTATACTCGTCCTCACTTTAAATCGAATCATTCAATCAATCGCTCATATCGTCAGCCATGTTGTTTATTTAACTTAGCGCGCTTCTCTTGATGATGATGATTGAAATATTCTCCTGATTGGTCGGTTGCATGTGTCGAATAGCTCCATTTTGCGTGAAGTTCAGATTTTTCAACTGGGCCCGTAGTGACAAAAAATGGTTTTTTCTAGCTAATCAGCTGCGTTTGTTGTGTCCATTGTGTTCCCTAGCTCCGATATGTCTCAGTGTGAATGCCGCTTAAAGATGCTACTGCGTCCGCTTGCGGGGAAGGGAAATTTTGGCCGTTTACTGTCATCTTTTCTTAGATTTGTACTCTGCGGGCTTTCAGATGAAGCTAGAGGGAAGAATTTTGCTTGCTTCGCTGTTTGACGAAGGAGTATTTGATCTCTCGGAGTAACCTTGGAGTGTTGCATTGTAAATGTGAGATTTGAGCGAAGTTCTGGAAGCCGGAAAACCCACATCCCCGCAGAAACACAGATTCGTCGCTTAGAAGGTTGCTGAAACTAGGCGACCGTCCGTCCTTATTCTTCTCCAAGGCTCCAGGCAAGTGAAGAAAAACGTCTGCGCGGGGTTTTTTAGGCAAATGATATACCAAATTACCCTGGTATTGAGTTTGCACAGTATGCAGACGATACTGCACTTTTTTGAGTCTCCATTAATCCTCAGCATTGCACAAAATAAACTGCAAGATCCTATTGATCATCTACAAAATTCGTTTACTAGATGGGGGATTAAAATTAACTCCCAGAAAATTGTAAATATTATTTTTAGACGTCCGATCAGAAGACCTATTAATGCACAACTAATCCTGAATAACCAAGTAATTGCTAAAGAAAATCCCGTCAAATATCTAGGCATTACCCCAGACAGCAAACTTCAAAATGCATCTTCAAAATGCAACTTCAAAATGCATCTTCAAAATGCCAGAACTAAAGCAATGCGGGCATTTATGAGTGTTTATCCCATTATTAACAAGCACTCTCAACTTAACCTCAGCACCAAACGAATCCTTTATCTACAGATAATAAGACAAATTATGCTTTATGGATGGCAAATTTGGGCTGCTGCCGCTCGCACTAACAAAGAACCACTTCAAAGACTTCAAAATAAAGCAATCCGAATCCCGCTGGCTGCTCCTTGGCTCATTTGAAACCAAGTACTGCACCGGGACTTAAAGATTACTACTATAGACGAAGAAATATTAACATCAGTGCACAAATTCTATAATAGCCTTAGCAAACATCAATCTGTTATAGTTGCTAATATCGCAAACAATGATTTTCTGACCGAATAACCTTATAAAAGACCACGTACGGTACATTAAAACATACGCTGGTAATTCATCTGTATATAGTTCATAATTATCTTAGATTTTCTTCGTTATTTTAAGTACCAGTTATTAACCAAGACTTTATTCACTGATTTGCATTCCTTGCCAATGTAGAGACTTTGTTTCGTAATTCTTGCAAAGATAGAGACTTTGTCGCGAAATTGCATTCAGTTATTTATTTCTATTATATTTTACTATTGTCGTGCATCGTATATACTCTTCTTGTACAGTATTCTACTTGTATCTTCACCGTGTACAGTATTGGTCAAACTAGACCACGCCCATTTACTCAAGTTTTTTAATTTTTATCAATTAATATGCATCCAAATTGGAGTTTTAGTATTTTCCCTCAATTCCAAGAACATGCATCCATTGGAATTAATATTTACTTTTCATCTTAAACAAGAATTTTGTAAAATGTAGGCATATCTAGCTGACTTTCTGCACGCATCGCTTCTACCAACCAGATTCCTCCTTAGCCTCACATTGACCGCTGGACTTCACTGCCTTCGCTTGATGTAACACCAATACAAGCTAGTTCCTCTTAATATACATAGAGGGTACCCCTATACCCTATACATAGGAATATACCCCTGCACTGTAAATTCAACAGCTGAAACGGATACCGAGAAGGAGAAACTCACTTCCCCAACAACGACGATAGACAGCTAGAACGAACGACATGCATTATTTTTGAACCGAGGAGAATGACTATTAACCAGAGGACAGCGTTGTACCTTTCAGATGGGAGAAGAAACCGAGAATGGATGGTGGTCTTCCTGATGTAGTGCATTCCATACTGTTTTCCTTTTTTTTATTTTTCCAGATGTTTCGTGTTGGAAATCAGGTCATTATCCTCAACACGGTTTCTCTCCAGCTACCCTGAAGTCTCATGACTCGCCTAATCCAGCTGAAAAAATGGAACTCCTTCAGCAATTTCAGATTTAACCTCCAAACTGACGTGTACAATCCATACTATTTTTTCTTTAAAATGCCATTTGAAATTCTTTGTAATGTAAATTCTTGGTTACGATGCTAACTCGAATTTTTTTCTCCCGGTGTAATCCGGTTATCACTAACGATTTTTTTCCATACAGTATTTTAAAGAACCAGAGCTGAATTAACCCTATCTAGAAGCTACTGTATTTAATGTGTCCCGGTGTCAACCGGCCTAAAATATGTTACTCGAAAATTGATTTTCTTATATTTTATTTTACAGTGTTAAGAGTCATGTAGTAGTGTTTATTAATGAAATTCCATTTTGTGTGGGTCCACTGTTGGTAATCATAATAGTAAAAAGAGAAGGTATGTTCTTTGTATTTTGTTAAATTTAAAAACTTAAGCGATTTTGTCAACTTCATTGCAACTTTTATATCTAACAACTATAATACTTTATTCTCTTAATAAATATTTAAGATTTAACATTACGTAATTTGTTTGGTTTATTTACTAGAATACCCTGGATTAAATAAAAATTATTCCTGGTTTTTTTCTGTTCTTTCTGTCACAATACGTTTCTACTTCAATCTAGGTTATCACCGCTGTTCTAGTACCAAATGTTCTGGTCTTATGGTACCAGACGCTAAATATTAACTGTTCCAATTGAAACCTGAAATTAAATAATTTGCCTACAATAATATCAAAACCAAAACTTCATTGCGTTGTGTATATCCTTCCCAAAACTAACCCGAACAACCCCTAAGACCAAGCAGGAGTACTGGTGTTAAGAACATTTACACAAAACATCATAAGAAAAAAACTCTGAATCAAATATATATATATATAACCAAGGATATTTATTGCACCATTAAAGGAAGACAATCTTTCTATCAAATATATATATAACCAAGGATATATATATATATATATATATATATATATAACCAAGGATATTTATTGCAGCATTATAAGCAAAGACACGCAATCTTACAACTTAATTTCGAGATCTATGGTACCAGGGTGACAACTATTTAAAATAATGCATTTTAGAATTATTAATATATATTGCTATTTTCAGATATGCACCGAGATGACATTAATCAAAAATTACACCGTAAAAAATTTTAATATTAAATTTTCATATGCAGTTATCAAACTCTGCTGGCCAGCATAAAAATACACAGGAATTTAATGAATCACCGAGCATGGTGTCTTTACCAATATTGATAGAGATTACTTAGTTCAAGAAATTTCTTAATCAAATCTCTTAAAAATTTTAATTAGCCTTATTACTTAGGAAACAAGTTAACGGAATTTAGGTTGCAAGCTGTACTAAATTTCAGGTGAAATTAACAATCAAAAGTTGAACTCACTTGAAGGGAAGAATTTTGAAACTTATTTAAGCCTTGCTAGTTTATCAGATGGAACAATCTCCAGACGAGCAGCCGTTTGAAGTTGAAGCCCGAAGCTGGGCGAGATTCTAACCCGCACATAGATGACGTTAGCAGTCCTGTAAGCCCATCCTATTAGGAAGGTGGAGAAAAAGCATAGATGTGCCCAGTAGGAAGATGAAGAAAAGCATAGATGTTTCGAAGCGAGAAAACTGGACCTATAGACTGATGTGAAGAAGGTGGAAACTTGTAATTTTCGGAACTAGACCCATTCAGGCGAGTTGATGGTAGTACTCGGATCTAAGTGACCGATCAGGAAGAAGCCGGATAGCTGGATTCAAGTTGCATCCGCTATGGTGTTAACGCATTGATTCGATGAGAAAAAACACCATTCTAGACTCCTACACGGGGATGGTAAAGTGCGGAGGAGTATACGTTTCAATTCATTGTTTTAGATGTACATCTTTAGGACGTAAACATGTCCACTACCGGACCCCCCTGGGTCAACATCTGCTCTTCCAGAGGAAGAAAAATGAAGCGTCTTCTTTCAGCTGCAAATCCAAGGCAAAAAGGGCTGAGCATGGCCTTGCATGCCGATTTTAATCGTCCAGAATCCAGAATTTTCGAAAATCACCAAATTTGGTGAATTAGTATGCAAATCTCGCCAAACACAAAACAGTGCTGCGAAAACTTAGTTTTTCCTTCTTCACACCAAAAAAAATTCCACCCTCGCCACCCCCTTCGCCAACAAGGAGGGGTGAGGGAAAGAATGCAACAACCCTACCACGCAACCGGACGCAGTACATGACCGTGGGCGAAGAAGTGCTCAAAAACGACCCTTATAGCAGAATAAATTTTTAGACACGAAATTCAACAATTTTAGCAATTAAATGGGCATAATTCTCCAACGGGGCGACGTACAGTCATGAAAGTAGATTCATAAGAAGGGTAAATTTTTTCTCTCTAAGAGGTATTAATTTCATCCATGTGAATAAAAAGGAAGTATTTTTAAATTTCAAATATTACGCAGAAACAACCGATTTCCCATTGTCTCCTTTTCCCGAAAGCTATTACTATCGAACGCGTAACGTAAGAATGAGAACTCTGTTTAACTCGCATAAAAATAATTGATTCAATAACATAAGCAATACAGTTCGTGAAGAAAAATTTAGAATAAGCATAAATTAATGAATATAATTTTACTCACTCAATAATTAATTAACAAATAACTGCAATTAACTACACATTAATCCATAATTCTAAACTAACCAAAAATCACTACATAACACCGTATTGTCTTACCATTTACACATGTTTGTTTATGCACTTATTACAAATGGTACAGTGTTTTTATTGGTCATGAATCTGATTTACGTTAGTGGCACCTATACAGAATTGATTTATTTACATGCATTCATAACAACTTCTTTCGATCTATCAGCCATAAATTTTAGTTCCTACGAAAACGATAACCTTTAAAAGTTACAAGAACAAACTGTTGTCCTGTTGGCATCTCTACTTCTTTGGATCTATTTTCTATCACGAAAAGTGCCAAATCGCTCAAAATTCTAATAAATTGTTGTCCTATTGGTATCTCTACTTCTTTGGATCTATCTTCCGTGAAATTTTAGTTTTCGATGAAAATTCCTTTTCCGTTCTAGATTTATTACTTTGTAGACACTTTTGTTCTTTTTGAGAGTAAGAAAAACGGGGGATAGCAGTTCTCTTTGCAGAGTTTCGAACGTTTTTTCCTTTGCTGAAGAGTATCATTTTTAATAAAATTTTAAAATAATTAATAATACATCTCTCTTTTAATAACATTACAGTTTCTATTGACAATAAATAAACATATTTCAACGGACTGAAATTTCATTTCTTCAAAAAAAAGGAATCACTTATCCCATACCAAGATGTAGTTGATCTTCTCATAAGGAATATTTCTTTATAATTAAAATAATTTAAAAAATTAGGAATTATTTATTTTATTACACATATATTATAATTTAAAAACTAATATAATCAAAATAAACAAAAATCATAATAACTTTTGCTTCTTAGTTATGATTAGAAGACATATCTGTAAATATCCTTTCTTTTCATAAACTTAGCTTTGCAAATCTGCATAAAGTTATGAACAGAACTTTATCAATAAATCTGAAATTAAAAGTATTAAAATATAAATTGAAAATATTTTTAAGTAAAAGGCTTGTAGAGTTAAAAAATAATAGTTAGCAGATACCTCCAATATTAATTCTTTCAAAGCACATCTAACATAACATAAAATATAGGTTTTCAATATCGCATTAATAATAAAGCTTTTCATTATTATATTACATTAATAGAAGATTACATTTTTCATTCCATTTATTCTACATAATGAAAAAAAAATTCTTTTCAGTGATATTGTGACAACGTAATTCTGACGTAATAAAATTATTCACATTGGAGCGTTCTATTAAAATTATGTTCACATCCATTGTATCCCTCAATTATGTTTCATATCCATTGTATGAATTTAGATGAATATTAATGCATAAATTTTAAATCAAGTAAAGTTTGCAGCATATTGTAATAAAATCAAGGTAATTGTATTTTAATTACACGGAACATGATCATGGAACTGCTATATCCTTATCACGTATCCTGAAAACGTTGGATCAAATATCTCCACTTTGTTTTTAAAAAAAGTCCTTTTTGTCTAATTAATAAACAAAGGTAATTTACTATAGAAATTATACTAATGTAGCAAAAGTTTTAGGTTGCTTAAGTTTCAGATTTCTTTTATCTATATATATAAAGAAGAATGTATGTGTGTTTATTCGCGATTAACTCAATCACTACTATAGTTTTCGTCACCAATTTTTCCAGAACTCTTATCTGGGTCCTGGAAAAGGTCCACTTCCCCCCATAAAAAAATAGCTACAATCAGTGATATTAATTTAAAACTCTGAAAACGCTAATTTTTGCCATCGTTTTTCCGAGTGGCAACAGTTTAGTTGGACCGCTCGAGATAAAAATCTGCTTTATTTTGAGATGTGTTGCCACTGCGCGCTTTCAAATTGTAGAGTGTTTTAATAAAAAATTTCGAAGTTTTACAATGACATAAAAATAGTCTTGCCAAACATTAAACACAATCACTGATTCCAAAAATTCGTGGGAATCCCATTTCGACTATTCGCAACTTCGTACGACTTTAATCAGTCGAGATATTAATTAAAAACTATAAAATCACTAATTTTCGAACTCCTTTTTCCGAGTGGCAATAGTTTTGTGTGTTGGACATAAAAATGCTTCATTTCGAAAGCTAATGCTACTGTTCGCTTCCAAATCGTAGAGTTTGTTAATCAAAAATTTGTAAGTGATACAAAATCTGTATATATAAAGAACAATGTCTTTTTGCATGTCTGTTTGTTTATTCGCGTTATTGATTTCTGAACAATTATGGTCAATTTTTTGCCATATTTAATCGACTACATTGAATATAGAATATAGGTGAAATATTGGATGAAACTTCAGTTTTTACAATCATTTGATTAGAAAGACGAAGCTCATTAAAAACTGCGTGACATTGTTGCTCTAAAATTAGTTTAGAGAGAAAATTAGTTTGCTTTTGTCGAATTTTTTTATGTGGGTTCCATATAGCATCAGATTGAAAAATGTATGACTATGAATCGTATTTGTTGCATCGTTATTAGAGAAGGATTACAGCGCTGTCTTTCTCTCTGTTGTTAGATACATTACTCTCAATCTAACTTAACTGGCATCAGGTATTTCCGCTAGTTAAAGATATTTACGTACATTAAAATCTAACTTAAAACTTAAAAGTCTATTATATTAATTTTACTTTTTCCGCCTGATTTATGAATCTACGTTAATTTCCTCAACTATTTGGTCAATTACTTATCTGTTTATTTGCGTGTAGGTTCTACCGATATAGAAAAATATTTCTGTTCTGAAAGAAGATGGACGTATTTCAGAGCATCCCCGAATTCTACAGAATTATAATAATTTTGGGAGAATTTAAGAAGATTATTATATCTCGTTTTACTGTCTTATAGTTTTTTCTATTCTAAATATAACTACTTAGTTTCAAATAGTGTCTCTTGTTCGTTTTAAACATGCCTATTTTGTTAGTCAAAAATTACACAAATTTGGCAATTTTGTTCACTGATTCCTTTTTTAACAAAAGTGTATAATATATTAGAAATAATGCTGAATAAAAAATCAGTCTCTGAAGTCTCGTAGTTTTATTTTGAAACTGGTTTCTAAAATTTAAATACTGATTCTTGTAACTAGAAGTTAAAATCTAAGAAAAATGAACAAGAGCAGTTTCACTAGTTATGTATTCGAAAATTGGTAAACGTATTAGAAATATGAACGATAATAAAAGTCCAGAGTTTGCAACTCCTTGTAAGCAAGTTTGAAAAACATTTAGATTCATTTTTAAAATCTGAGAGGTATATTAAAAAATTTGAGCCTCTCTAGTCCAAGTAAAAAAATAATTAAATTTATGGAATTCGACCCGGACTCAAAACCTTAACAATCAGACCAATTTTGGGGGTTTTTCATGATCATCTCATGCATAATATGAAAATGACTCAGTTTTCTTTAAGAATCATTTCTCAAAGACATATCCCGCTTTAGAAAGACAGATCTTCCGCGATTTCTGTTAATTAATCAACTATCCAATCATTAAATTGTGACAAATTTTATTTGAAGCAATTCAATATTTTTGCTCTACTGGAGAAACCTAAGATGCTAATTTATTGAAGAAGTAAAACACCGTATCGAAAGAGTATTAAAAGTGATATAAAGAGAATTATTTCATTTAAGGTACTTCCTTCTTCGAGAACTAATACAACAGAGAAAATTTTGAATGCATTTGAAATGAGTGGAATTCTCATAGAAATAAACGATTATTTGTTAATAACTGTTAGAGAAGTAATCGCATTCGTGCATTATTAGGCCGTTCAATACGAAGCTGGAAAAGTCCTATTTGAAACGGCTTTGCGCTTGTAACAACCTTATCGGGGTTGGAAAAGATGGTAGTATCCTTGAGGTGCCAGCAGATGGTGTTAGTAGGCATGCGTCATAGGAATGCGACAAGTAATCCGACAAGAAAGCAGTGAATCAAGAAAAGAATAAAGAAATGTTGCGAATTCGTTTTTCTTTTTATCGAAATTTTGAAATGTACACAAGCTTATTGTCGGCTGAGAACACAAAGCAGTGCCAGGTGTTTGAATTGTATATAGATATATGCAAGTGTATGAAGAGCATGTAAGCATAATTAAATTGAATTGCATATAATTCTATGCAAGTGTATGTAAATGTACGTAAGCATATGTAAATTGAATTGCATGTCAGTATATGAACGGAGAGAGAAGATGAAGATCGACATCATTAAAAGCAGGATTCTCCTCGGTCAAATTCAACAGTCACGGAAGACCACCCGGCAGTGTGGAAAATGAGATACTGGAAAACCAGAGAATCATAATTAGGAAAATGAACCTCATATTGGACGTTAATATTGGATCAGCCAATTTCATTATTCATCTGTAACTGAAGTTCTACAAAATATGTGCAATATATAAGTGAGAAATTTGACGCCTGAAATAAAAGAAAGACGTGCTAGTGCCGATGTCGCAATGTTGTTAAAAATTTCTCCATCAGTATCATGCTTCTAGTGAAACATTTCTGAAACGTACCATCATGGGGTATAAGAAATGCATGCACTTTTAAGCGGAACGAAGGGTAGCTGAGTGTCTGTGAGGAAGAATTCCTTTCTCTTGTATGTTTGACAAAATGTGAAGGTATTTTTACTTTTTATATGGATTATCTTCTGCTTTGATAAACGGACAATCAATCAATTTTTAGTATTACAGTTTCTTTCCTTAGTATTTTGACTTACGTTCTTGCTTGCAGTTTGGGATATTTTCATGAATTTTAGTTATCTCGTATACATCGATAGTGATCTTATAAGCAAGCATACAAGTTTCATGACCGTTTTATTTCCTGTATTTGCACACACGCAAATGATGATTCAGCTAAATTCTATAAACATGTTCACGGAACCGAACCGCATTTTATTTTTAAGAGTATTTTGAGGCTAGTCGTGCTCCTTGTGGTGCGTTAAGTTACATTAGATACGCTACAAAATTTACTCTTCAAGCGAAGAACCCATATGGACTGAGCGATTGCTAGTTCTAGTGATGTTAGCTATTCTGGTAGAGCTGTTGCCATTCATTGCATGTAGGACAGAATTTTTAAATTAGTTGTCATTTTACACAGTATTAAAATTTACATTTTAAATTAAAACGATACATTTGTTACCAATAAAATAAATTGAATAATTATAAAATAAGATATGAGAACATTATTATTTTTCCCAATGACCATTATAGGCGTTGCCCACAACTAAAGCCGGAAGCAATGGTCTCTGGCTCCTAACAAAGACACCTATGGAGACACCTAACAGATGGGCCACCGTTGCCTCCAATGAAGAGACAGAAAATTTACATCTACGCTTTCCCAGGATTCGAGCCTGGACCCTTCGGTACGGCAGTTAGATTCATTAACCCTATTCCCGTCTGGGAGGCACTTTTTGCTAATATTTCGGTATATTTCTAGAGTTTTATCAATATTTATGCAATTACGAATTTGCGTTTCTAACACTGTACGTACCACCCCTATAGAAGTTTCATAGATAACGTCAAATTAATTAAAAAATTTTCAGTGACATTTGACACAAGCATTTACGTACTCACAAAACACTACGTTTTTTGGTAAACAGCATAAAGTACTAAAAGCAACTAAGCTATAATAAAACTGTAATTTCTATTAAATAATCTACATAGTTTTTAATAGAAATTTTATAACAGCTGCCTTTCTAGTAGTGTAAATAATGATTTAATTCCCATATAATCAAACATATGTCTATTGAAACACTTACAGTTGTACAACGCAAGTCTCAAATTACAATGTATATAGAAAAACTAAAGTTAACCATACAAGAATTTGGCAGATCTGATGAGCTCGTCTGGATTTTAATAAAGGAAAAGTTCGTTTAGCCAAGTCTCAAAAGATTCACATAAATAAAGGCATAATTATTTCAGTCTTCCTTTGAGAACAAATTAATGAATTTATTACAAAGGTCATCTATGTCATCTTCTTTGTTTTCACTTAATATAACAAGACGTGATTTTATTGTTGGATAGCATAATTTAGATAATAAGTTCAGAATAATGGAAACTTTGATATTTTCGTGTCTTTACATTTCACTTGGCTCTGCATCGCTCAATATTTTGATTACATTTTTAACACGCATCAAATTAACATCGTCAAATGCAGATTATAAACTCAAGTTTCTCTCAGCTACAGACAAACGAAACAAAAAAAAGTTACCCTTGGCAACAATATGACCCTGAATTAAAAATCACCTCAAATGTGATTCATTATGTTGAGGAAAATATGGAATCTGATAAATTAATTTTTTTTTGTTTCATATATGAGACGAAGGAAAATAATGAATTTAGATATTTTTGTATTTCACAGGCAAAATCAATTTTTAAAATGTTTTCTCTAAAAAAGTATTATTACGTTAAAAAACTAATTTCCTCCCTTTGCTTCTGTTTATTGACATTTTCTCTCTTTTAAATTGCAATGTAATAAATAAAAATTTGGTTCTTTCGGTAATAATAAGTTTGAACGTTTCTTGAAATTATGTTGATAATTTATTTTTCGCATTTCCACCAAGAAAGATATTTGAATTTAGCTCATTAATTTCCCAAAGTCAGCATTAAAAATCATTGAAAGTAAATTTTATTGCTCTATTATAAACATAGAAATGCAAGGCAAAATAGAAATGGAAAATAATTTTTATTTGATTTTTCCATTTTATACTTCATTAAGAATAAGTGTCAGGACTGAGTGTTCTGTGCATAGCTTTAGCGAACATTGTGAAGTAACTCCTTAACCTAAAGGCCTGCTCTGGAACAGGGAGCTGAAAATGAGCTTTGTTCTGATGTAGATACTGTGCTGGAGAATAACTGCACTTGAAAGGGATTTAAAATCCTCTTTTATTAAATCACTATTATTTACACACTTCCCAACTCGGGAGGGATACAGAAAGTAAAAGACTACACTTGGGTCTAACTTAACAATTAGATAAATTTAAACTAAGCTAAATATAAATTTAAGTAAATCCTTGCTCACAGAGCAAAATCGCGGAGTTGGCCTCTAACTAAATGGTGCGTAGCAAGAAATACTAATACTAGCGCACTTCAATTTATTTCAATATGCAATCACGTAGTAAGCCCTATGGCTTATAATTTCAGCTGCTAGCTGCTCAGACGAACGTCGAACAGAATGACCGTGATCTGAGACTAAAAGCTCTCTCTCACTAAGAGGTTTCTACCTCTGGTTTAAATAGTACTTGGCTGTACTTCAAATTAGCATAAGCTGAAAACGCGCGCTTCTTCTGACGGGAAGTTGAAACAGAGAAGAGATAGAAACATTTAAATTAAAATAAAACTTTGTTCGTTTAACTAAAACCTTACACAAGAATTACAAAATTTTACTAAATATAAGAAACGGAACAGTGTGTAAGATGTTATATTTAGTAATTGTTAGAAAACTGTTTTCTTTAACATGAATATTTGCGTCATTTAAAACAGCAGTTCTCCATCTGTGATCTACGAACCGCACTTCGTATCCTGTCTTTGCGTCCTCCTACATTTCCAACAAAAAGTAAAATTCAAATTACCGTATTTTACGGCGTATAATTCGCACCGGTGTACAACGTGCATCTGTAATTTCAAGCTACACTTTTAAAAATGTTTAGGTATATTCGCCGTATAAAGTGTACCCATTTCTTCACGAAGAAACCTAAAAGATACATGTGCAATGCTCTTATTTTTTGAGGTCACTTATTTGAAGATTTGTTGCAGACTTTCAAACAATGGTATACCGAATTGATAAGGGGAGGAATGTGGGTATGAGAGTTAAATGCTTGAGGAAATAAATATTCCTACAAAGAGGGTGGATTGCATTCAATGCAGGTGTCCAAATAAATTGTAAATGCTAATGTAGGGTTTGGAAAGAGGAAGAATATTTGAAGAAAGAATGCACTTTCAACCTGAATGAATTCGCGGAATTAGGAGTTAGATGTTTTCTCTTTCTGTAGTCATTTGAAATCGCAATTTTGATGTGAAAATCCAAGGCTTCAGTAAATCATATTTGCTTAGTTGAAATATGGTTGATCTAGTGTTCCATTTAGTAGTAAATATGGCTCCTACGAAAAGAAACACATACAGTGCGGGTTTCAGATGCAAAGCCATTCATTTTGTGAAAGAAAATGAAAATCGTGCCGCAGTAAAAGTGTTTGTTGTTAGTGAAAGATGGAGCGCATGATGATGATGATATATTTATGGATCAGAGTAACAACGATGGCGAAGATGAAACAGAATTCGATGATGGGTCTGAAGATGTAACTGAAGACGAAGATGACGAACTTGTTATGCTATCCGTTAATGAAAATTTTTAAGTTCATAAGATATGCATTTCTTTTAAATAAACATCACTTAGGTACATATAGAAATATTTTTTGTGCTCATTCCTTATTTTTAAATCTATTATTTTTATACCCAGCATATAACAGTAAAATTCGATCTTATTTTTTGTATTGAGATTAGCTTTATACGCCGGAATATACGGTAATTGCGCATACCCCAATGTAGCTGAAAATTTCCGCTTCTTGTCAGTTGTTTGTTCCCAAGACTGACATTTCATGAAATTTATTACCAGTTACTCTGCTTGCGGACTTCCGATTTCTTGTCTTAGTAACAAAAGAAGGATTTAAAGCACTTTGACTGGGGTACATCTTAGTATATATTCAGACACAGAACACATATACAAGAATTGTTAGGCTCACCAAGCTCATTAACGTGAGATGTTGGCTATTGACAAGCCATACCGTTTCATGTCAATACTTAGCCGCAACGGATGTGCAACATAGTGTTCTACTTTTCTTTAGTAAGATAGCAGTATGTGTAACCTCAAAGAACCTGCGATGTTTTTGTCAATAAATTTATGCTTTCATAAATTACTCTCATGAAGAATTTTTTTTTTACATAACATGACTCGGTAGAGTTTTATTTAATGAAACTGAAGGATCGTAGTTTTACCAATACCAACATATATTTCATTTTTAGTTACTTAACCAAATTTTAATAGCCTTGAATTACTGAAAATATAAATTTCATTCCATTAATTTAATTGTTTAATGCCAATATAAAATTAAATAAATTTGAATTAATCGCATTTTAAAAATATAAGTATATTAGTTGAAACTTATGTTAAAAACTGCTTTCGAAGGGGACAAGATTAACATGATTCGCAGAACATTCTAATTTATAAAAGTTGTAGAGACATTAGGTATATTTGAAGCAGAAGTCATGAAAAATGAGCAACGCTTTCGACGGGACCGGAACCACGGACTTCTGGAATACGCACCTAGCGTGACGACCTTTACACCACGAAGGCATGCGAAGAAGGCGTGAGAAATACTTTATATACTTCCTCTTTTAAAGAGCGACTGGGATTCAGGGGACCCAGTGGCCAAATCCTAGTGGTGGAGAATCATCATCCACCACCTTTTAGTTCATGCGCCACTGTAGAGTCATAAGGTTATTTTGAACCAGTAGAGATGAAAAATGAGCAGTGACCTCACCGGGACTCCAACCACGGACCTCTCGAATACGCGCCGAGTGTGGCTGATCATTACACCCCGAAGGCATACTAAGAAGGCTTAAGAAATAAATACCCTATAAAGTGTTCTCCTCTAGACAAACGTTTGAGAAATGCTGATTTAAAACATTTCTGTAATTCGTAGGATCAATGGGTGTGAAAATAGAGGCCGAGGACAAGTACTTTTGCCAGCACGGTTTATAGGTAATATATGTAAACACAGTGTGTCTCAAGCTTTAAACTGCACAAATAACTTAATGAGAACATGTATGAAAGTGGAGCATTTTCAAAGAAACTGTGACCATTCAGTATCCTGTGAAATTAGATCTGTGACAGATTCTTTGTTGAAAAAATTAGGAAATTAGCGCTACTATCTCAAAAATTACGAAAGTTTAGAAAAAAATAAACAGTGCATAGCATCAGCAAATTAAAAAAAAATTTCACATTTTTGAAGGAAGAGTTATTTTAGCTACATTCTACTTTATACAATATTAGCAATAAACCCGATGGAATTTACATAATTTTCTAGATACCTTTCCATAATATTTATACTTTTATTAGTCCAAAGGGTCAATTTGCCCTGTAGAACTATTAATTTCGTTTTGACATTTTGCGTTGGTTCACTATAAATGTCCGTTCACTTTTCAAATTGTTGCCACGACATATTATAGCCTTGTGTTATATTTAAAGAAATTAAATAATGAAAAATATGCTTAAATGTATGTATGTTTCTCGCCTTGTGATAAAACAACGGTACCTATAGCCATTCAGTTTTGAATAACGTACATTTCCACCCAAATATGGGCATCTGGAAGCCCAAATTTGGAATTTGTTTTATTATCTATTTCATATAGTGTAAAACTTTAAACGAATTTTTCATTAACAAACTGAACGATTTCAAAGCGAACAATGGCAACAATGTACAAAAAAAATTATCTCCAGCGCGCGAGACTGTGTATCGGAAATTCTAAAGATATGCTCATTTTAAAATTATTTTGCGATATTGCTGTTGAATTGAATTTCCTGTTTTAAGTGCGAAGAATATGATGATTAATAGATAAAGGTAACCCGCAAAACGTTACAAAAAACGCCCCTTTGGGCGTAATGTAAAATCTTAAAGCTTTCAGTTTTTTTTTAATTTTCTTTCCATATTTTTATTTTATCTATATTTTTCTATATTTCTTATAATTCTTCCTTTCCTATAATTTTCTAGATACTGAACGTGTTGATACAAATCTGAAAATATCATATCTCTGCAGCAAGTCTTTAAAAAATCGACGTTCACAGCCTTCGTATCTTCACAATTAATTTCTGCAAATTACTACAAATTTGTTACTGCTATTTAACTTACATTCTTTTTTGTATCTTTTACAATTTTTAAAAATAAGTATGATAACTCCCGAGTTTCGAGAGTTAGGGACACTGCCGTCAAACTTATTAGATAGCGCATGTGCTGTTTAAAAAATTAATACATCACTTTCATGACCGTAGCTATTTTTGTTCTTAAGTCTTCTGATAAACTTCGGATTTTAGTGGGAAAAGTGGCTCAATTAAATCGCTAGTGTTCAAGAAGGGAATTATATAGGCAAAGTTGAGAAAAGAATATTCTACTAATTTAAGTTGGGAAATTTGCACTATTTATATGAATTACAAGACGTTGAAATTCACACTTGCACCACAATCTTAAGTATCTTCTTTACATAATGTTCTATATACTCAGGTATAATGCAGCGAAATAGGATCATGACGTGTATTATATATATATATATACGACAATAGAATAAAATTCGGATTTCAGCCGATAGCCAGAAATGGCATGAAATACTCATAAAACTGCTATATAATACCTATAAGTCAGAACTAACCCTAGAATTTGAAATAACTGATTTTTTGTACAGGCAGGACTGCATTTTCGCTCGCTGCTATGGGAAAGACTTCACAATGTAGCATAACACATAATTTGCTATTGTAATGTTCACATCTCTTTTGTGAAATCACCAAAACCTATTTCGCTACATTATATCCTAAAAATTGCATTTTACACACCAGATTATGGTATCACACAACAGACAGTGTTGTTGACAAGCACAGCATGCAACAACTGCAGTCTTGAAGAAAGAACTGTTCTTATCGTATAGCCGAGAAATTCTTCGTTCTGAATTTGCTATACGAAGAACGTAGGTAGAGACAGAAGTGAGGAGAACACAGGTGTTATTTCTAGGTCCCCAGGTGTAGTCCCTACTCATTAGCAGTCCCCAAAATGTATTTAGAACCAAGATCACATTTGAATCGCAAGATTTAAATAGGGACTATGTGGCAAAAGTCAAATTTTACAGAAGCAACCAAAAAAACTACACTATTCCTTGCAAGAATGTCAGAAGACGTTTGGAAAACGCTGAATTATGTCGACCGTACTTAAATTGATCTCATAACTTTTTTTGTTGTCATCTTATGATTGGTTTTTTTTTGCTCATTAAAATCTGGCTTCTGTCACATAGCTTTTTTTTTACTTCTCAGATTGATTTAGATATATAATTCACAAGTACAAAACTGGCAAATGGTAACAAATAATGTTGTAAAGATGTGCAGTTAATTAGAGGTTAAGTAAAAAAGCCTGAATCACTTAAAAGGTACGTGTTATTAAAACACGAAGAAAATGTTTTCTTTTTTTTCCCAAAGAAAATGTTTTCGTTAAGGATTTTAAATATTCTTTGCATTTTTGGTGCTAAAGTAAATGTTAATTATTTGTTAATCGAGGATTAAATTAATTTTGATAATTAAAAGGAACTGAAGCAATGCCATGTAAATGAGAACAAAAAAATGAATTTATGACGCTCAACTAGTTTTGTTAGTAAAGTCATTCAACCGTCATCGGTCACTGATTTAAGGAATGAAATAATACATAATTATTATGAGTTTATTGTGTTGATATTAAATTGCTAATCAGAACACTAAGAAAAATGTTGCTAAAAATGACTGTTTATGCCACTCGAGAAAGATACGTGCCTCGAGTTACTAATTTTTTCACTGCCATACTTAATTTTTAACAAGTGCGGAAGTTTCTATGATATATATGTTTAGTTCTTCTTCATTAATAGGATTATTTTAAACATTGAAATCACTTGTTAATGAACACTTGAAGCCATAATGGTCACCGTCTCTTTACCCTCATACCCAGAAGTCACTTGATGAGATTTTCTGTCGCAAAAGTATGTTAGAAACGGACTATGACCTGTGATGTGTTGATTGACAAAAGAAGTTGGAAGCTGTTATATTTTTCATTGACTTTTGGAAATAATTCTTGGATACTTCTTCCGATACTTGCAGCGTCCCATTTTTCTTGCTGTCTCTTTAAAACAATTTTTTCCAGTTGATGTTAAAGAAAACAAAGTGGCCAATAAATTTTCAGATGATTCTAACTTTTGCTAAGGGCAACATCTTTAGCTAATTCGTCGACATTATATTCTTCCTGATGCCACTGTGATCATTAAACCATGAAATGGTAAAAGAACAGCTTTTCCTTCAGGTGGAAACTTTATAGAATTTTTCAACTATTAGAGAGAAAGGGGTTGAGTTTTTTTATTGGAAGAAGAGCTGTTGACAATCTATAAGAATGTATACAGTATTAATTTGATTTTCTGTTGAGAGTTCAAGTGCTGCTTGAGTTACATACAGTTCATCTTAAAAGACGTTGATTTCAAGAAGTTGTACGATTTGCCAGGTGAAGCGAGTTTTCGTTCAAACGTTGTAGAAAAACGGCTCAACCTACTTTATTTTCCATTTCGGTGTCAATTGTTGATGCAGAGAAGAAGCCAATGGATTCAGAACAGTTTGAAGAATTTATTGTTTTGATTTAATTTTATTGATTTTAGATGCTGGGTGATTTTGAAAAGGATTTCCTTTTATAATGAGATAAAATGAAGATACGGAAAAGTATTCTGTTGTTTTGATGATTTGGAAAACTTGTTTTTAAATTGCTTCTATTTTCGGATATAATACTTAAGGGTTGTGTCATTTGGATAGGATATTCATGATTGATATTACGCTGCATTAGATGTTGTTTGCAGATTTGAAGCAGAAGTAATCTTTGAATAGCACAAAGCAGGTGGATTCTTTCTTTCGTTCATTTTGTTTGCCCAGATTACATCTCCGAAGGAAATGACTTTAAAAATTAATGTGTTTGATGAATGCTGACGTTATGAGGACTAAGATCCCATTAAAATTTTGCATTCCACCTAACAAGATTCCAGATGAGCGGGTACGAAATTTAAATTTTTGAAAATGAAGAACCCTGTTAGATTATTATGAGTCGTAACACCGAAATATTTGATAGATTTAAATATTTTAGTTTGTATATATGTTTGAAGGTGACATGCTTTGTGAAATTTTACCAGGTTTACAAATAATGAAAGTTTTTGATATGGGTATAGACATTTTAACTTGCACTGATTTAAGATATTAATAATATCACCGCAATTATTTTTAAACTCTACATTGTAGAAAAATTTACAACAAAAATTCATTGTCTGCAAAAGCAACTATTTCGGAATGTTCAAGTCGCAGACTAATGATACGTTTAGTGAAAGTGATATTCCCAAGGTCTGTGCTCAAGAGCAAAAACCTTGGGGACATCCTCTAAATTGGTTAAGAATAACAGAGGTATTATTACAGAAAATTAGGCTTTTACGCTGGTGAGAAGAATGTTGTAATGTGGAAATATGGCGGTTGGTTAATCTGAGTGCTTTCAAAATAGTCGGCCACTAAAGTGAATCAAATGCTTATTCCGAATTTAGGAAAAGAATAGCCTGATGAAGCTAACTTGCTTTATTTGAACGAATTTGGTCAAGAAGGGAATCACTTGATCTACTAGTCGTATAAAAGAGGTTAACATTATCTGATTTAAACAATGTTTGAAGTACCTAGTTATTATAAAAAGAGAATTGCCGCATCTGTAGCACCTTAGTGGGTACTAGCTTACAATCAACATGGTATAAAAGCCAAATGACTGACCCGTTTGAAAAGAACATGCAGATGCCAGAAAATAAAATCAAACGCTTCAACAAATGGCCGGAATATGTCGTAGTCGTACGTGGAAAATACCGCCATCAATTAAAATGTATGTGAGTAAATTAAGTGGAAAAACGTTGTTCAAAAGCCTAAACCATAGAACATGCCCCAACAGAAAAATGTCCCTACCAAATTAAATTCCATGCGATCCAGTGACAGTTATGTTAAATGGGTTCCCTTAGAAATACGAGAATAGCCAGAAAACTTACCATGACTCGCGAATGTCTTTGTTAGAAGAAAAGTAGTCAATTCAAATCAGAAGCTTCCAGTAGAGTATTAGACAATTATAGCAACCGATAATCATTAAATGAGATCTTCCTTGAAGCGAATTTGTCAATAAGTGTAATGTTACTTCTG
>KK113039.1:125761-141623 GCA_000611955.2 Stegodyphus mimosarum | reverse complement strand
ACTCTTTCTTCAAAGAATATTCTGAGAAATGAATGAAAACTTCGAATTTATCTCCGACCTTTCTGCTTACGAATAACTCAATTTCAACGGATAATATCCTTAATTTTAATGACACTTACCAATGTTCGACATCAAATGCTATGCCACTGTTTGCAGTTGATACCAGCAATACCTCCACCTGAATGTCAAATGTGACATCATTGCTTTAGTCCTCCACCCACTGGGCTCTTGCCGCAATCAATGGTTAATAGTAGTTAGCAACTAGGTTGCGCATGATGAAGCTGTATTATATTTTTCCCTAAATACACTTCAATAAGTTTTTATTAAAGTACATGTATGCACGTATAGTTTAGTAGACATGTGCTACCAAATATGCACAACTTTAAGAAAATCAGAGATGCGAGTTACTTCATTATTGAAAGCTACATTCAAAAACTGAGTTATGAGGATTTTTGCAATTATCACAGAATTTTATAAAAAATATGGATGTATGCGCATAGTGATTGAACTATATACGTATTAGTTCTACAGTATTTTAGCATCAACATGTTTGTTTTGTAAGATCACTAGAAATTAAATATTGCCCGTTATTTCAAGGTAACATAAGCTGATTGAGTTCAAAAAGGCTTGATTTACTCTTCTCCACTCTTTTTTTCTACTCTTTATCATTTTTTGAATTTTTGAAACTTTTAGATTCAAATTAAATTCAGTTGCACTTATTTTCATGAAATACTGAAATATAATTTAATTTTCAATTTCATTCCTATTCTGAATTTTATTCATTTGTTTAAATCCAATTTAAACATTTTTATAGAAAAGTGTTAAGTTGCTTTCAGAGAATTATTTTTTGTTTCGAATGGTTTTATGTTATATTTTTGCAGCATAAATAGTTATTCTTCAGCTTCATAGAAAAACAACGTAGAACAATAGCATTTCAACCCGTTTGCTGAAAGTAAACAATATTGCTTTAAAAATTTGAAATTCTTATTTAGTACCATTTGAATGAATGAATTTATTTTGCTCGAATTTAGGTAAAGTCTAGATGATAAGTTTTCTTTTAATAGCAGGAAAGTTCCCAAATTTTGAATTAAACATAAGACTTGGGCATTCTTAAGAGGAGTTGTGGATAACATTTTAAATTTATCGCTCTTAAATTTAAGAAGCTGAATTTTTTCAGCATTTAATTCAAGCATTTGTAGTCTCTGTGGATAGCAGTTATGCATTCGTCGATTAAATATCCATAATTTCAGTCTTGTCATACAACGTAATGTGATGAAAGACCAACCAGTCAATTTTTTTTCAAAACTGCGCAGGATTTCTTAAACTAAGGTTATTATATCTGCATATTTCAGCAGGGTCAAGATAAAAGATCGTTGGAGCTAATCGTAGAACTTGTCTAGAGAGATTGTGTCTACTTTTCTTACTTTTAACATGAGCTGAATGAGTATTTTAGCAAAAACGTTTATGAGTATTTTAGCAAGAACGTTTAGAATGGATGCTTGTGTTGCAGCCCAAACTGGAAAACTCATAAATCGTTTAGTCACTGAGACCTACCTACGCAAATTTGTCTGATGGATTAAAACAAATGATTTAGTTGATTGCTGGAAAAACACGGGGAATCATCTTGTTCCTCTTTCGCGGTGAGAAATAATTTAGAAGAACATTTCAAGCCTGCGTGATTTACTACCTTGTTTCATGTAATCTCTATTTCATAGTTGCTGCGCGACATAATGCATAGAACGCATAGGTCTGGCATCAAACATTAAATTTTAATGTAATGATAACAAGATAACAATTGTATGCAATTATTTTAAACCTGCAATGTCCGTTTAACTATAGCGTTTGCTTTCTCATCACTTTTCATTATACCGCTGTTAAATATTTAACCAAATCTCAAAATCAGAAAAGTCTTCAGTCATTTCTTAATATCTCAATTGTTAGTTGAGGAAGAAATAACTAGAGCTTGTTAAAAAGCGAATGATCAAAATCTTAACATTTGCATTTAATTCTTTAACATTAAGCATTAATTATTAACTTATTATATATCGTAGCAAAATCCTGCAATATTTAACATACAGAGTGTAATAGAAAGTGCTTACAGACTTTACTTGCTGGTCTGTCAGACCATGATGAACAAGTTTTACGTAGGGAGTTGTGTCCGAAAATCAGAATGTGCGGTACTACAGAAACGCCATCGACACGCAAAGACCAGGAGCCGACAGCTGAGTTAACATAATTTTATTTAAAAAAAATAATGATGGTTAAACTTCCTTCCATCCGCCGCAACACACATGCTTCACAACGTCGACGCATGGATTCACCAATCGTTAAAATTGGTTAGTTGTATCACGAACACAAGCCGCCGTTTTTACAACCCTGGCGACAAGGTCATTGTTGGATGTTCCAGGTGTTTTGTATACTAGGGACTTCATGTATCCCCACCAGATAAAATCTTGCTACATTATAAAGTATTACTATCTACACTGCGAATTGGGGGGGAATGAGAATGGAAAACAAAAGGAGAGAATAAATCCAACTTTAAAATGCACATGTATTTTGAGACTTGGCGATAATATTGAACCCAATTAAATAACAAAAAGTCGACTTAATACATTTTTGCAATGTCATAATTTCGAAATCCAAAGGAACCTTTCAGCTGAAAATGATAAAAAGGAAATGTGTGGCTGTATGAAAACAATAGATAAGAATTTGGGAAAGTTCTAGTTTAATGTTTGAAAACAAAGCCGTAGGAGCCGTCTGTTGGTTAAATAGTGAAAGAGAAAACTCCTTAAAAGTTGGTGGTAAAAAGGGATTAGAATTTAGATCGTTAAATAAAATCAGAGGACTTTTATGATTGGACGTTTTCAGGAACTCTAATTCGCCAATGGAGTGAACTTTTGAATTAATTTTGGATCCACAAAAAGCAAAGCTATATTTCTTTGATCACAAAGCAAAGGAAAAGTTGAGTTTTTATTTAAATTTTCTATTTTTTAATTTTGATGTTTGATTTTCTTTATAAACATAAATATCGTCATTTTCGGTGCAAAATTCCAGGTTGTTCTTATTTAACCACGATAGCATATTACTGATTCCTCAAGGGTTGATATCTGAAGTAGATTCTTCAAATATTGAAACGCGAGTTTTATTAGTAGGAGAATAACACCAACGAAAGTTTGAATTTATTGAAAAGAAAGTGAATTTTTTAGCTCAGAAGAACTCTCAGTGTCCAAACACGATTTTGAGTTGATTCACTTTAAATGTTGTCTAGTAAAAATCGCTGTTTCACTTTTCTTTCCAGTCTGTTACCATTCGGCAAATTGTAAGATATTTGTATTTTAAAATGAATCTGCCTATTATAGGTTAAACAACTAAGCTATTTAAATGCAATGGATGTAATTATTAAGACTATTATTTATTTAAATCAAATTTTTTAAATAAAAATGCATTTAATTTGTAATATATTTAATTCAAAATAGCAAATATTTTTATGGAATCACATTGCATATTTTTTCACTTTTCAAATATGCAGAAGATATATAATGTCCCATGTTAATCTAAATGTATGCTCACCTAGTATCCTATGAAATCGTCCGCTATTTCACCTGGGCAATCTCTACTGATAATCTCTACTCATAAAGCATAAAATTTAGAAGAATCCTTTGGGTAACCATTTAAATTGGAAACCTTTTAGTTTTTATTTTTACTTTTACTTTTATTTTTTGTTTAATTTCATTCTGATATATGATAAGAATTCTAAAATTATTTCATTTTTTCCATCACTTTTATCCACTCTTTTTCATCGATATGATGCTATACAAGAAAGTAGCTTATTAAATTAAGCAACGCTTTATTTAAGTATGGAAGCTAGATGCTTATCTCTTTTTCAATTAGAATTTGATTAAAAAGTGCGACTTTCGATCTTTTCCACTCTTTTATTTAAGTTGTTTAGGATTCGATTGTGAACTCGAGAGTATAAATTCCTACAAAATTGTATTATTGATTTATTTTCTTGTTGAAACTCAGAAATGATGGCGTCCGGGTTTAGAATTAAACTCTCTGGCTATAATGTGTAAGGTTTTAGTTAAACTAACCAAGTTTATTTTAATTTAAATCTTTTCTATCTCCTCTCTGCTTCAACTTCCTGTCAGAAGAAGCGCGCGTTTTTAGCTTATGCTAATTTTTGAAGTTCAGCCAAGCACTATTTAAGCCAGAGGTAGAAACCTCTCGGTGTGTGAGAGCTTTGCCTCAGATCACGGTCACGCTGCTCAACTTTCGCCTGACCAGCTAGCAGTTTAAATTTATAAGCCATAGTGCTTACTACGTGATTGCATTGTAAAATAAATTAAAGTGCGGTAGTATTTAGTATATCTTGCTACGCACCCTTTTAGATAGAGGCCAACTTCCGCGAATTGCTCTGCGAAGCAAAGTTTAATTTAAGTTCTATTTTAATTTATTCAAATTTAGTTGATTGTTAAGTTCGACCAAAGTGTGGTCTGTTACGTTCTGTATCTCTCCCGAATTGGGAGGTTTGTATTTAATAGTGATTGAATAAAAGAGGATTTCAAATCCCTTCACGTGCAGTTATTATCCAGCCCAGCAGTTACATCAGAACATAGCGTAGCTTCCGCTCCCTGTTCCAGTTCAGGACTTAGAACGTGAGGATAAGAATCCTTTACAGAATTTACAATGTTTCCAAAAAAGATGCACAGAACGCTAAGTCCTGACAAATGAAGTTTTGAATTACCGAGTCTAAACACTGTTTTTGGAAAGTTTTTTCTTTTCTTTTTATGTAGATTATAGATAAGGAGAGGAGAATTGACTGAATCTTCAGAGAAAAAAGATTTCTGTTCACTCGTCTTTTCTTTCTTTTTGTTTATTTAGTTATATATTTATTTGTTATATATTCGGTTCGAAAGCCAATACATTTAAATTTAAATAAAAAATTTTAACAAATATTGCTTTTAATTAATATTGTGATGTATATTACAAAATATAGCCCTCCTATAAATTATATTTCTATTATTATTATTATTATTATTTTAAGCTCAGTGATCGGACACTTGTTAGTTACAGCACTCATCGGAAATCCTTGAATTCTTCCATTTAGCGGGCCCACCAGAGGCCAAACGGTAAAGACTCTGAATACTGGTAGTTTAGTTCGAGATTCGAATCCTGTGAAGGGGATGGCTGCACGGGTGTTTTCGTGGTTCTCTCCATATGTAACTTGTATATGAGCCAATTTCACTTAGAAAGACCTCCACGAAGGCATCCCTTCTCTTATGCAGATAACCTTCAAGTGCTTCACCATAATCAAATAAGTCACCATCCATTTAACAGTTTTCTAACCGAAAACAGTTCCGTTTGTCGTTTGGCATACTACCATGTGCCACTACTTTTTATCTAATCGTTATTACAATTTCATCAGCAATAATATTTTACTAAAATTAGTGGCAATATAACAAAATAGTTTTCATAAAATATCATTCATACTGAAAAAGGGTAAAAAATGTATTTAAGATACACTTATTTTAAAAGATAACTGTGTTAAAACCACAGCGTTCAAAAATATTTCCCTGCTGATTTCAGCTTTGAAAGATATACCACATCCATATTTGCGTCGTTAAGTGCTTTACATTCCAAACAAAAAAAAAAAAAAAAAAAAAATTGAGAAACCGATGGCAATCCTCCAGTTCCCAGTTCACTGCACATCTCTTTGTTCTAATGGATGGTGTTACAGTGGAGATCGACCTCTGGGAATCTTTTCATTTCGTGGAAATGATAATGCATTTCACGTTTGGAAAATAGCGATGTAGCTTCAGATTTCTTTAGAATTTACCCTGCTTACAACTGCGTTTTCTCAGAGGCATTACAATCTTATCACATTCGTTCTTCCACATTGTCTGTTCCTTCATCTTCACTTTCTAACAAACGTGAGCAAAATTATTCACATGTTACATTAAAATTTTGCTTTGCGAAGAGAGATATTTCACCTACCAATTATATTGATATTTCGATCTGTTTTCTGCACAAAATAAATCTCTATGTTTTAAAAAGACAGACATGCTTATACTTTTTTCCGTGAAAACCAGTTTTCTTTATATCTTTCGTCTGTTATTTAGCTTCTATAAAAAATTTTAGGCCATTACATGAATCTTTTTCATCGATTCCAAAAACAGCTAATATGTTTAAGCAAACCATTGCGAAATAATATTTAAAAACAGCAATCGCTATTATCTTATGCAAATACATCTCATGCCATTTCGATATTAGAGATGAAATGTTCTCTTAAATATTCTAGTTGAAAGTTCTCTTAAGCGATGATAAGCTTTAAAGAAAAAGAAGAAACATAAAAACTTTAAAGTTTTATTTCGTCTAACATGATCAAATCATTCAAAACTTAAAATTTTTCTCTCTTGAGTTCTCGTGTTTTTTTTTTTAAAGAATTATTTTATAGATATAATTTTTTTCTGTTATCATCTTAGTTTATGTAATTAACTTCTTCAAAGATAACGCTACTAAAACCGCTCCAGTATTAAAAGAGAAATTTGTGTCGTTTTAACGAAAAATGTTATTCTACTTTTCGAGAAAAATTCTAACAAATATTTCTTAAAAAAGTCTAACACCAAATTTCTGAATTTGTATGGCAAATTTAAATATTTAGGTAATTTAAGAATGTCAGAAGAAAGATTACCTAAAGCTTTGATAAACTACATTGTAAAGAAACATTGTTTCATACTTTTCTTGAAAAAATTACTCCGTGGACATTGTTTTTAATGAGATTTAATTTTAGTGAAAAAAGAGTTTTTTTACGGGAGGCGAACGTATATACGTCGTAAGAAACTTCATTAGTGTATTGCAGGAAAAACTTATTCTTCTACAAAATAGTATTGGTTTTAAATTACAAATGTTTTTGTAGGTAATTTACTTTTCTAAATTTACTAGAAGATATATACAAAAGTTTGTTGCAATGTTTACATGATTTGTCTTTATTTCTTACAATTTGAATAATATTAAAAGATGAAACATGAAAATAAATGTTTATTTCTGTGATGAAGTAAAAGAATAGTTATAAAGTAATTAATGTTCCCTAGTTAATGTTTCATAGATAAAAATAAAAATATGTTTATTTTGCTATATAATACAGTAACTAATTTTTAATCTTTATTAATTTTCAGCAATTTTAAAATTCAATAACCATGTTATAAATTTAAATAATAATGTTAAATAATGGTAATATAATCGAAATTCTTTTCTAATAGTGATACAGAATTCTTATGTTAAATAACCAGTAACTATAATTTCAGGCTTTAGTACGAATTCTCCTTTCCCTATTCCTCACCACATTGCAAATTAGTTGTAAGGATCAAAGCTGAGGTTTTTGGTTTTGAGACATAGAGCGTTTAGGGCATTTTTGCGCCGACGTGGTTAATTCTGCTAACTCTAGTAACTATATGTATTCTCCTTTGCCGTCCTTTCGCCCTCGATACTTTAAATCAACATTTAACTTAAATCTGAGTGTTCTATTTATTTGCTTTTCATAAATTTATTGCTTTTTATATTTATCTATCTTTTTATATAACTCCGGGTTGTGGTTATTTAACATAAGAGCGTGCTGCCCTTATGTTCCAAGATCTGTTTAAATAAGAACATTGTTCTAAACTTCTTAAGATTACCTCAAAGACAGTGATAGTTCGCTTTACTTCTGTTATTTATTTATTTATTTTTTTTTTTTTGAATAGCGAACACTATTTTGTCTTTTTCCGACACTGGCCACTCCTAAGGTCGGAAGTGGCGGCCATTTTAATGTGAAGGAAGATAATAGGCGACCACCGTTCCTTCCTATGAACTGACGGAGAGTTACAATCACGCTTTCTTCTGGATTCGAACTCGGGCCCTTCGGTATCGTAGTCGCCTCCATTAAACACTACAGCATCTGGGACGCAATCTGTTATAGGACTAAAATAGTATTACCGGATCAAGTCAACCTTATACAATTGTTATACATTGATATATGCACATTTCTGCTCACTTAAATTGTCATATAATGTTCATGCCAGAAACTGTTCAATGCAATTTAATTTCTTTTCTGGTTTATTTAAGAATTTTTATATTCGTGTAAACGCTTACACATTTCTTCGTGTTTCGTGCTCATATGTATTGTGTCTGATATATATTTGTATCTTAAAGCATCTTACAAAATAAATAAATAAGTAAGTTAAAATAAAATAAAAAAAGAAAGAAAGAATACCTAAAAGGGTAAAGATTTTAATCTCGCTCCCGAAGATTTGTTAAAGCGTTTTATGCCGTCACTGAACGTCACAGATTACAAGTCTACTCTTAGATTAGTCTGCTCTTGGACTCACTTCTGATAACACAATATTTTTGTCTTTTAAGCTTTATTATTAAGGATCCCTTTCTTCGTACTAACGCCACGTAAAATTCAAGAGCAAAATTACAAAATACGAGTATTTAAAAACATCATAGCTTTAGAATTCCCTAGAGTGTGTTAGGCTTTGAAGTGCACTTTTTTATTCTTTATATTATTTCCCTGAAACCTAACCTCTCTAATGGCCAGCCGCCTAAAAGAGTTATCTTAAAAAAGACAAAAGTATATAATGATCTTAATGAATTCATCTAGTGTCACTTCACAAAAATATTTAATAATTCTAATAAGAGATTTTATGATTTAAAAGCATTTTCAGTTAAAACAATAGATTAAAAAGTAGACAAAATATTTCTAAGAACTGCATTTATTACTTTTGAATCACTTCATTTGATCCTCAGTAACAGAAAGGTTAAATTTGAAAACTAAATACAATACGCTTTATTGTATCGCAATACTCTGGTGTGTGAAGATAACAAGTAATGTGTTTCAGTCAATGGCAGCACACTGCTTTCAAACAGCCGAATTTCTGGATTAAAACTGAACGATAACTATCTTACATTTTGCCAAATGGCAATGATCTGGCATTCTGTAGGTAAAATGTTTTATTTCGAGCAGTATGTTCCTTTCTCGCTGTGAAATCGCTGAGTCTGCTAAACAAAAATTCGATAAATTTATACAAAATATGAAATAAATCAAAAACAATTCAGAATTTAAGCGTTGAGGTGCCCATGTTCGGGTGAAGGACTTATGGGCATTAAACGTTCAGTGGCTCTGTCTGCCGTTGCTTTCCCACAATGTGAGAAACATTCAAACGGATTCTTCATTATTTAATTTTTTTATGCATAATATATGGCGATAATAGTTGGTGGCAATAATTTTAAAGGTTATTCGGAGGAAAAGTGATTCGAGAAAAAGAGAGTTTGGAGACAATAACGCATCTGGTGCTAAATATTTTAATAACAATAGCAAATTTTATTTTCACTAAATTGTCTTAAAGAATCTAATAGATATTAAAAATAAATAAAATCTTTATGTTTCTAAATATGTAGTTGCTTTAGATTCTTGAAATAGATATTTTTATGACTCAGAGGACTTAATAATTTAGTCCGGATAAGTAAAACTATGAAAAGTTTCTTCTTGCTCTATAGAATCTGTATTAACAAGTTCTCCAGATAACGTATTTTCTATTAGACAGGCAGATTCATGGCTTCGCCTTAATCTAAGCAATACTAATATTTATAGAGCATACGAATGAGAATTATCATTTCCTTGATCAATAATCCTATTTAGGCTAAGCATGAGAAATACATAAATGAGAAATCGATAAAACCGTTAATTTCTGGACTTGCAAATAACAATGCCTGTGTATTTTCCATAAATATTTTCTGATCATCTATTCCAGTAAATTTTGTTAATTCAGTTGGTCAAAATAGCATATCTAAATCTTATTATAATAACAACATATAGTTATTATGAAAAGATAATTTTGTACGTAGGTACATAAAAATTGCGTATTGTGTCCAGAAGATTATGTGCACAATAATACTTCATCATAGACAAAAAATTTCAAATGAACTAAGTTTTAATATTGCAAAATACTTAAAAAATCTGAAACGTTTCCGATATTATATTACGCCCAAAGGAACGTATTTTCGTTTGCATACATATATACGCTTCGAGATCATTTGGGCAAGTGTTTCTTTCGAGTTAAAAATATTTAAAAACAGCCTATCTTTAGAAATTCCCATTGACATTCTCGAGCGCTGGTGATAAAAATGTTTTATTCCCGTACTCTTTTGACATTCCTCGATTTGAAATCATCAAGTTTACTCAAAAATTATTTAAAATTTTAGAAAATATGAAATAAATAATAAAAAAAAATTGAAATTTAAAATTCGAGCTTCCAGGTGTCCATATTAGGGTCGAGGACTACGTTATTCAAAATTTGGTGGCTCCAGGTACTGTCGTTTCTTCACAGTGCGAAAAACATGCATACATTCATACAAATTCTTCATTATTTAATTAAATAAATAAAATAATAATAAATAAAATATAGGTTGATAACATTTGGGTACAAAAATTTGAAAAGTGATTCAGAATTTTGTAGCTCATTCAACGGAAAATCTCGTTTTGAGACTAATAGCAATTCTTGGCTAACGCTCCTTTGGGCTAATAGATTCTTAAAAATTAGAGTGCAGAATTATTTTTCAATCATCGTTTTGTTCCCCTAAAACTGTCAATTCACTTTATTTTATGCGAAAACTGTAGTCAAATCACTTCATTTTATGCGGAACTGAAATATGTATTGTATCGGAAGTAATTCGATACAATACATATCTCAGTTTGCTCTGGATTTTTTTCGTTGTATTGGTCTTCCCATAAATAATAAGGTTATTTTCAGACGCAGGAACTAAAATTTGGAAAGGAGCGATTCAACTTACTATTAACCCTCCGAGCGTTACGGGTTTAGCCTTGAAATTTCAAAGTTCTTCAAAGTGTCATGAACAAGTGTTATTTTCTTGATTTTAATTAAAAAATGACGCTTTCATTTTGTACCTTGATTTCTTTTCTTCCAATATAAATCCAAACCGAAATCAGATACATTAAAAAATAGCAGAAAGTTTCATGTGTAACGAATATAGAAGGCAGCCTTCTATACGGAAAAATCCGGCCGTAACGCTGAGAGGGTTTTAAAGGAAGTAGTAATTCTACCTTGCACTTATTTTTAATATAATTTTTGAGTGCAGTTCGATATTAATAGTTATTGTTTGAAAGCTATAATGGAAGTGACACAGAAGCATATTTAATATTATGAGTTCAATTAAGCAATTATTGATAGGAATATAGATGCAGTATATGGAGCTCGGACAGTAAGTGCAAGTGGTAGTGCCAGAAATTCCGCTTCAAGGATTACAGCCTAAAAGACAAGCATCATCATGGAAGATTTGTAGAGTTCGACGAGCATGTCCTGTGAATACTCGCGGAACAAAATTTCATCCTAACCTTTGAGGAAAAACCTACCAGAGGATGAAGGAGAGTATGTTTTAGGTAAACAAAGAACCCTGTTAACCTCAATTTTGAAAAATAAAAGAAGAATAAAAACGCATTTTTTATGATATGACCTATTATATACATGTACTTATGCTTAAGTCGTTCGTTATTGAGTTTTGACAATTCTACTGGAGGAGGTGAGGAGAGCATGAGGCATTAGTTTAAATCCGTAACTACAATTGAGTACATCAGATTGAACACTGATGCACTAGATAATAAGATACTTATTAGAATATATGAAGCACTGTCTTAAAAGAACAGGACAGGATGACAAATTAGACAATGGTTGTAGGGTTTCCCTTGTTTTGCATAACAAATTTATTTTAAATTCGATACCTTTCCTGAACCTCTCAACTTCCCCTTGTATTTTCTCGCCAAGATGTAAATTTAAAATTAAGTGAAGTGAATATTTAAAAGGGTGAATCTCTGAGTTTATTCACAGCGAGTTTTCGCTAGCTAGCGCACGGTTCGTTGCTGTCTCGCTGTTACTCTAGTAACCCTCTTGGCCATTTCAGATTATCATCACGCCAGTTAGGTTTTTATCACTCAACCTGTTAGGTGTAATTTAACGTGCTAATCCAGCACAATTTTATTTTAGATAAGACTTGAATTGATATTCTACACTTAAGTTTCACCGCAAATTGACGGTATTTTTGTAACGCACGAAGATCGTGCCTTTTTGTTAAACTTTGAATTAATAAAGGGTTACATTTCATCCTTCTTCTGTGCTGGTAATTCATTTACCCCTGTGTGAGAATTCGCCAGGTTCATTGGAGGATATTTTCTTAGTGTAAAGTGGAATTACAGAGACAGATCTTACAAGGTGACAGTTTTAAACTGCCTGCACTAGAATTAACGGCTGAACAATTATAAAAAATTGTTAAAATTTTTGGAACTTTGACAGAACACATTGTGAACATTTGCCTTTATATTGAATGATAAAGAAAAGAAGAAAGATATAAAGAAACATATAAAGAAAACAATTCATTTCTACAACGAAGTGCATGAAGATAAAATGTTCAGAAAAAAGATGTGTAGAGATATTGAAGTTTTTAAAGATTAAAAAAAATAAATCATGGAAAACATGCTGTTTACCTCCGTCCTATATACATAAGTAAGAGTGGTAATGATTTCAGTCCGAAACTTCGACAGTGAGTTTTTAGTGAGTGAACACAAATCGGGTCTCCCTACAACAGATTTTTATAATTTTTACCATGATGTCTCTCTGTCTGTCTGCATACGTAGAACCATGTTTCCGGCCACGATAACTTATATATTAAACTTCCAAATTTTTTTTATTTCCCTTATTTAAGCTTTCATATAAAAATCGATTAAATTTTGGGAAAAATTGAAACAACTGATTTTACACAAATCCACAAAGGTTTCTAATAACAATATCACATTAAAATCCTCCAAAACTTTCCAATTTTAATACTTAAGAAGACTTTCGTATCGATAGAAACAGCACATTAGATTTTGGCTAAAGCGGATGAACCTGAAATAATAGCTAATTGAAGTTCTGAACAGAATATCATCAAAAAATATATTATGATACCATCTGCTACGTTTAAATGTTTATTTTTAACTACTGACTTCTTAACTTTCTGTTTCTGCTGTCGTGACAAAAAAAAATCTCACTTCTCTCATAAAAGTGTCCGAACTCCTTAGAGTTTGGTGACTGCTAAACTAAGACTTTAGGTTGTACTAAAATTTTCATAAATCAACACCAGAGTAGATTAGTGCTTATCATTTCCGAATCACATACTCCTTAAGTCAACACTGAAAGGACAATATCCTCCCTGGTGTGTAGGTAAAATCAAAGGATTACTTTACAACGAAATACCAAAATACGAATCATTTTCTAATTTTACAAATGCTATCTCTCTCTAAAATAAAACTATATCAGCTAAGCTTCTTGAAAACACATAAATTTCAGTACAACTTTAAAGATAGCGAAAACAATTTTCATTTTAATATAACACATAAAGTTAAAAACACCAGGAAAAGATAAATCTTACACGTCAAAAGACAATCACCAATTCAGATAAAATTAATTAATCTGAACGTATAGTTACAACGCGCTTTAAATAAATTCTCCCTAATACCCGTAATAAGTTACCCAGGTTCGTGTTGAAAAGAAATAAGCATGTTTCCCGTAAGGATCACATGGGTGACCCACAATAGACCCCAAGATAAAATTCAAATAAAGCATACAATAATAAATCAATAAAAACATTTATTAAATAATTCAAAATCTTATAATTTTAGATAGCTGACCAGACTACCCCTACAAAACACTATCTAAAAATTACTCATAATTTTCCGTTTGACAATCTGTACGACGATCAATATTGTACCCAAATCAATTGCCATGTACTCTACAATAATTGCGTAATTATCGCTGAACTATACTCAATTAGTTTCAAACAATTTTTCAATTTTTAAATATTTCCAAATCCTACCAAAATCTTAATGAAGCACTTTACAATTACTTTACCATTTTAAATAGTTACTCAAGAATTTAAACTTGCATATAAAGCTAATTTAGAACAGCTAATTATTCCTTCACCAGTAACGCATCAGTAAATTTATCTTCTGACATTTAGAAATTAATTAAACTACTTGATGTAATCTCAATATACATTAATGCTGTGAAAATTTCTTTTAAGAAAACATTTATTTTCCCTTAATTTAAGTGGTGACTCATGACAATTAAACATCTAGAAATAAAAAAAAATACACTCACAAACGCGGAACACATATCCGCATGAGCGGCTGCCAGACCAGTTCTTTAACACATCGAAAAATTAAACGGCCAAATCTTCATACTTGTCAGAAAATCAATACTAAAGTCTGTTCAAAACACTAATACTGAAATAATTCCTTTTTCTCATAGTTCCCAGCACAGTACTTGGTCTAGGAGCATTCTAACTCAATATCAGTTTTCCCTTTTATTTCGAACTTCCACGATGAGGCTAACGGCAGGCAAAAGACAACTGGAAATGACGATACACCTTTTATATGCGCAACAGTAATCTGGAGCTTCAGCGCGAGCATTCGAACTCATTTTACAGCAAGGGAAAGACATCAGCGATAAAATCAAAACCAAAAAGTTTGAGAATTCGACCTAGCCGCAGATTTTCAGTCATATTCGCTGACGGCTGTCATAATGGGAGCCCACAACGCAATAGCACCGGTCCCGCAGCAAGCAAGCCGCGGGGAGAAGGGAGCTAAATCTCAAACCACGGCCGATCCCACGGGGCCGTCGCACTAACTATGCTCCCTCCTCTCTAAAAAGTTGTTAATTTTCCAAGAACATGAAAACTGCAATTTTCCTCTCTTGCCCCTCGTGCCACATGGTAACGCTCAAAACCAACAAATCCAACCAATCCAACAAAAAACTTGAATCCTCTCTAACCACTTAGAACAAGAGCAATAAATAACAACCAAAATTCGAAGAAAAGTCAGTCCCCTCTTTAGAAGTGACATACCTCTTTTTCCCGCGCAGCACAGGGAATGTTTTCAATCGTAATTCACTTAAAGTTGCAACACCAATAGTTCATAAACATATCACAAGTTCTCTTCTTCAGAAGAGTTGAAAATACAATCTCGCCCCCAACGAGCAATACACGGGCTAAACCCCGAAAGATAAGGGGACGAAAAAGGCAGCTGACCGCCGACCTCTAACCCTAAAGTGGTCGGTCCGCGAGAAACGAAAAACTCCCCCGCCTTTTTCTGTACAAGACTTTTCCGCTAACTTAATAAAAGCTTTACCGTAATCAAATGAAAAAACGTTTAAACAATACTATATAAAAATTTAATTCTTAAATATGAACATTAAAATTTCACTATTCACTGTAAATTAATGTATTAACTAAGCACTGAAAAATAATACATAACAATTCAACAGAAAAAATCTAAAATTTCTCAGATTTGGCATTTAAAATTTGTATATGCATATACGAGGCATGCATAATCACGGTTGAGAACGACATACACTGCTCGACATTGAAAATACAACACCAAGGAGTGGTCAGAAAGTGATGAAATTTGGAAAAAAGACGGAGACAGCAAGCAGCAATAATTGATCTTTATTACAAAATAATAGTCAGAATAGAGAGCGAGAAAGGCGTCAGCTCAGTAGGATGTACGACCACCGCGGACAGCATTGCACGAAGAAACACGTCTAGGCATAGTGTCAATAAGAGTGCGGATGGTGTCCTGAGGGATGATGGCTCTTCATTCCGTTTCAACCATTTGCCACAGTTCGTCTTCTGAACGAGGCAGGGACAGACTTTGCAAACGGCGTCCAATCACTTCCCCCACATGTTCGATTGGTGACAGGTCAGGAGAGTACGGTGGCTAGGGAAGCATCTGTATACCTTGCAGATCATGTTGGCAGATGCGAGCACTGTGTGGTTGACC
>KK113039.1:55760-125747 GCA_000611955.2 Stegodyphus mimosarum | reverse complement strand
CCTGCTGAAAAATTACATTAGGTACGCCCTGAAGGTAGCGGATTGCCAGCGGCCGCAGTAAATTATCCAAGTATCGTTGGGCCATCACAGTGCCCTGAATACGAACTAGAGGGTGACCTGTAATCGTAAGCAATAGCGCCCCAAACCATTATGCCACGCTGTCGCGCGGTGGAGCGTTCCACAGTTACTGCCGGATTAGATCTGTATCCACGTCGACGCCACACACGTATGCGGCGACTGTCATTGGATAAACAGAAACGTGACTCATCTGAGAACACGACGTTTCGCAATTCTGTACACCACATCGCTCCAGTCCGGCACCATTCTAAACATTGGCGTCTATGCTGTGGGGTCAATGGCAGTCTTCCTAACGGACGCCGCGAGTGCAGGCCACGTTCAACCAATCGACGGGAAATGGTTCTCGTCGACACGGGAACATCAAGGGTATCTTGCACATGCTGCAGAATCGCGGTACAAGTGACTTGCCGGACCTCCAGAGCTTGTCGACGGATGCGTCGATCCATGCGTGCTGACGTCACTCTGGCTGCACCTGCACCCCTCCTTCTTCCCTCATTTCCTTGTTTCAACCATGTTCGCCATAGCCGATGCACCGTGTCGCATCCATGTGCGTATCAGCTGCGATTTGACGTAAGGACCAACCCGCCCTTCTTAGTCCGATCATCATACCCTCGTAAAATCGTCTCTCTGCTGGAAGTGCCTTTGTTGACGGCGGCCTGGCATTCTCTTCTATTACACGTATTCTCCGGAACAAAAACCAACTTTCTTCGATAATTCGTCAGGCAGAAATAACAACACGAATATTGCCCATTCTGCAAGTTCCTTCATTTCTATCACACTTCACGTGCGTCAGAGAGCTGCGGATTTCACATCATTCGCATAGTTCATTGTCGTGCGTCTACTCTAAAATTTGCACAAATTTCTGACCACTCGTCCTTGGTGTTGCATTTCCAATGTCGAGCAGTGTATTAATATTTGACTATCTATGGCAAACTGGAAGATGTACTTTGCTTGAAACGTTTAATAAATTTTAGTGGGGAAATATAAAATCACTGCTATGAGATCTTAATCTAAAATAACACAACACATATTAATGGTATTTCACTATTGTATCATGATATGATATTTGTTAATATCATTTCCAGAAAAGAATGATTTTTGTAGCAGCATTTCGTTTGCAGAACTTCAAAATGTTTGTAATGCAAGCATGTTACCAAAAATGAACTCATTATCTTGTTGTACTGTTGTACTTGTTGTACTTGATGACGTGACATAAGAGACGAAAGCAAATTCGAAAAGAACCTGTTGCTCTACTTCTTATTGCTCTCAAACCCAAGATAATCACAATTCAGCCTTTTTGTTTACTTATTTCTATGTATCAATTAAATGTACTTACAGATTAAAATGAATTAAGATTTGAGAATAGAACTAAGATTTATGGAAAGAAGATAAAAATTAAATTATGTGATTCGTTTCAGTGTATTTATTTAAAATATATTATAAAAACTTAATTTTGTTCAATGAAAGGCCAATTAAATTACATATGGTTGCGTGAGTAAAGGTTCGCAATGGACTGAATGCACACAGAACCGAAAATAGCTTGATTTTATTTTTCGAAAAGAAACACGTTATAGTTCTGGAACTTTCCAGAAAAATACTTGTACAGCTCTTCTCAGAATACCAGAGCACAATCAGAAGTTACCACTTCAAAGAACGTTAAACACAACGCAGTGCAAAGCGCATCTAAAAAGTAAGTTGGCACTGAGATCTCTCAATACTTCGAAGTTACTCTGAATTGTAAAAAAGAGAACTGGTGGGAATTACATAATTTTCCTCGGCTGCCGAGAAATCTGTAGTACCTTCCATTTCTAGAAATTACTAGAAGGCATATGCGGTTGAAATTACATATAAAGACCGGATATGATTACAGTTACATATAGGGATCAATTATAGTATCATTATATATGTACCATTATATATTTAGTACCATACTATATAATACCATTATCATTATATACTACTATTGTTATATATATAGCACTAGTTAAGCATATAGCACTATATTATATAGGACTATTATGATCTAGTAACATTATAGGTGGTCTAACTTATATATGGACTACATTTGTCGCCAAATGGTAGCTAAGTTGGCGATTTTCCTCAAATTTGACGATACACTCTGTTTCCAAAAAACCACGCTGTACTACCAAAAATTAGACACCAAAAATATCAACTTGGCGATATCTCACGAAGCCATTTAAGACAATGTTAAGTAGGTTTGCCTCTCTAATCATACTTTTCTGGCAAAGCTCTGCTTTCTAAAGGCATTTTATGCTACATTACACAAGAGCTACCACATTATTAAACTGATAAAAAAATACAATTTCCAATAAAAGAAATAAAAGGACAAATATTTGATTAAGTTTGGATAAATTTGGTAAAATAAGTTTTTACACAAAGCCGTATACGTAATAAATTATAATCCAGAATTTCGTGTTACAGATCTTTCTATTTATTGAAATAAGAAATTAGATTTTGTTTACAAAGGATCAACCGGAGTGATACGGGTCTTAAAGCTGATTGCTATTTAAAACACGGAATTGGATGGAGATCATGTACTAGCCATATCAGATTTTTTAAAATGATTTGTAGTAAAGACACATGAATTTGCCAATCTCATTTTATTTATAGAAATGGACAAAACTGCTTTAAAAATACCGATGACTTAATGGGAAATGAAGAAGTTCCACAAAAACTATATAAAAATATATAAATTTTTTAATATCAATGAACCAAAACTTATAAGACAATTTAAAATAAATACGAAAAAGGACTCTATAAATTTCTGTTACATTTAATTTTGTACATAATTTAAAAAAAAAGGAGAAGAGTAAAAATTGCGAAATAAAAAATCATAAGTTATTGATTTAATTCTGAAATTTGTTTTTAAATATAAATTCCCTCTTTTTGAGACATTATTTTGCAGTGATTTTGGAACTTTTGTATGCTCTTTATAAAAGAAATTATTCATTTCAACATTGTGTTAAAGCGTTTTCATTTATTGATATGTACGGTATACGAGTATGATTAATTGAGAGAAATAAGAAATGTTTTATTGAGGCTTTATTATTCTTTACAGTTTCTTGTAGTTTTCGAATAATTTTATTTATTAGAGCAGCTTCATACTCAACTCCTTTTTTGCTTCAGAGTTTCAATGCAGTTGAAATCTGGATTCTATACTCATTAAACTCAAAACAATTCAGATAATGTTTTATGTTGCTAAGAATAAATCGTAAATAACACTTTTTTCTCTAATAACCGGGGGCGACCTCGGTATAAGTACATCACACTTTCCTAGAAAATAGCAAATACTGAGAACTGCAGTTAATTCGATAATAAACGACGGAGAAGCTGAGTAATCGTAAATTTTATTTACGCTGTGACAAGCAATAATCAAAAAACTGCTTTCATTTAATGAAAATGACATAAAAAACCCCACGAAAAATTATAAAACTCATTACGAATAGATACGGGGTCGTTGTTATTAAAAATATCATTACCTTATCAGTGGCAAAGTGAATAAATACGCAGACAAGTCGTAACGCGGATGACGCAAATTTAATGGGAATTAATAAAGTTTTATTCTAGACTATAATTTGCAATTTGGGTGTTAAACTATAGTTTGAAAACTGGATTCCTGCCAGTAGCTAAATGGAAAACATACTTTTCTTGCTGTGGAATATTATTCTCGCTGTGGAAAAGCATTCTTCCATTAAGTGCCTTAAAATACTTTCCTCTGGAGACTAGTTTTTACCGAATAGAGAAATGTAGGGATGGAAAATCGGAGAAAGCGAGAAAAGAATATAAGCATGAAACACCCCATCGTAATTATGTATAAAGCACAAAAGAGCTTTAATTCTTATCAGTCCAGTCTGCTTAAGCTTTATTTGCTCAAAATCGCTCGTTACTTTTGGTAGACTACATAAAATTAAACTTTACTTAAAAAATAGGCTGTTCCATTTTTAACTCTACAAACATAGGTAAGGGAGGTAACGTTTTCGATCTAAAAATTCGCTAGTGAGTTTCTTATATTAAAGTTTCTATAACACGTTTTTACAATTTTTACAATGATAACCGTCTGTTTGAGTGTTATATGTACGTGTGACGGTATTTTCGTCTTCGATTACATTTACACAAACTTCCAAAAATTTCTGTTTTCCTTAATTAAGCTTTCTGCATTCATATTAAGAGTTAATTAGATTTGGAGTTGTATTGGGGATGCGTAAGTTATACTTTTCTTAAAGGTACTAACTGTTTTTGATGAACTATCGGAAGTGGTACTTTACCTAAAGACAGTAATAGTTATTAATGAGAACTATTCTAAAAATAATCCAAAACTTTTCAATTTTAGCATTTGAGACTTTAATACCTATGGCAACAGTACTTTAGATTTTTGGTAAAATTGACCAAGCGAAAATGATATTTTTCTTTGCGCTGAACAGAATTTCGTGAAAAATTCACTATTTACACCTTGTTGCTATTTAAAACACAGAATTGTATGAAGGACGTGTGCTGAATACAACCGAATTATTTTTGGTTTGATTTTGTTAAGTGGTAATGCATAATACTAGTAAAAAGACATTAAGTAAAGTTAGAGAAATGTGTACGACATGAAGCAGGGTTATAAAAAACCCGCTTTTAAAGAAATAGTTTTTTCACTCCACTATTAAAAAATTATTTGAATTTTGAAAATAAATAAATTAATTAAATTGAGCAAATAAAATTGAAATAAACAATGTTTGTCCACAAGAATTATCCGAAAAGACCCTAATAGTCTTGAAATGGGATTTTGTGTTGGTTCATTTCAAATTGGTATCGTTAAGCGCCGTATCATTTTCAAATTGTTATCACCAAATATTATCGCTCTGTATTATTTCTGAAGAAATTAAATAATGAAGAATCTGCATCGATGTATGTATGAGACTTTCAATGAAACAACGATGGTACCTAGGTCCATCAAAGCGTGAATAACCTAGTTCTGCACCCGAACATGTATATCCGGAATTCCGAATACTGAATGCCGAATTCGCTTTATTATTTATTTCATATTTCATAAAACTTCAACAAATTTTTGATTAACAAACTCAACGATCTGAAAGCTGAGCCAGAAGAACTAAGCGAACAGTCATTTCATAGTTCTAGTAGGTTCTAGCATGCAAATAACATTTAATTTAGCTAAGGCACTACAACTTAATGATCATAAAACTACAACTATGCAACAGATGAAATAGATTCCGTTTAAAATGAAATTTTTAAAAATTTGAAAGGTTTCAGATTTTAACAGTAGCACAAAAGGAGCTCTTTTAAATTTTAATATGGTTTATCAATAGATATTATTAACAGAAATGGTCTAGATGGGAAAGGCGAAAAATTTTATGGGATACTAAACGAATATGTTCTAGAGACATTAGGCTATTTCGAAGCAGGATAGATGAAAAAAGGGCAATGCCCTCACCGAGACTCGAACCACGGACCTCCGGAATAAGCGCTGAGTGTGCTGACCATTACACGATGAAGGCATGCTAAGAAAAATGAAGAAACACCTTACATACTCTCCCTCTTAAAGGGTGACTGAAGATTAAGCAAATCAGATGCCAAATCCTGGAGAATCATCATCCACCACTTTTTTTAGTTCGGGTGCCACTGTAGAGACATTAGATTACTTCAAAGCAGGAGAGAAGAAAAAAGAGAAATGCCCTCGCCAGGACCCGAACCACTGACCTCTCGAAATCGCCCTGAGCTTGCTGACCACTACACCACGAAGACATGCAAAGAAGGGATAAATACCTTATACTATATAACAAAAGTATTTTAATCAGTAACAGAAGATTTAGTTTGAAACATAAATGCATTGCACTTTACCGAATGGCAATACTCGAATACAAAAATAAAACAACGCTTTGCAGCGGACGACACAAAATCGTGTTTTGAGACTAATAGCCCAGCTTGGGATAATGATGTAAAATCATTAAAATTTTTACAATAAAAAGATCTGAAAGCTTTCAAATTTTACCTCACGCCCAAAGGTGCATTTTTCCCCTTTATTTATTAAATATTACACTCTTCGCACTTAAAAAATCCAGTTGAACAGCAATATAGCAAAATAATTTTAAAATGAGTATATCTTTGAAATTTCCGATACACATTCTCGTGCGCTGGAGATAAAATTCTTTTTTCTTACAGTGTTGCTACAGCTCGCTTTCAAATCGTTGAGTTTGTTAATCAGGTTTAATCAGGTTAAAGGTTTACAAAATATGAAAGAGATAATAAAACAAATTCTAGATTCTTAATTTGGACTTCCAGATGCCCATATTCGGGTGGAAACTTACGTTACTCAAAATTAGATGGCTCTAGGTAACACCGTTTTATCACAATGCGAGAAACATTTATACATTTATGCAGATTCTTCATTATTTAATTTCTGTAAATATAATACATGGCTGTGATATTTGATGGCAACAGTTTGAAAAGTGAACCGACATTTAGAGTTTTCAAAGGAAAATGCTAAATCTAAATTAAAAGCCATTCTGGGCTAACGTCCTTTGGGCTAAAAATATAAATTTATGCTTTTAATATACATTATTTTCCCTTTAAAGCAAATGCCCTCATCTTTGTAATATTGTCATTTTATGCTTTAGTACTCCGTTACACAGTTTTGAATTGTTACAGTGCTTTTTGTCTTCACTCATCTAAATAACGGACAAAGGAATTGGTTTAAATTGTATAAAACTTTGGGTTTTTAATTAGAAAGATTTTTGAAACTTCAGGGAAAGCGGCATCAAAAAATGCATTACAACCTCGCAGAGCCTTGCTAAAATTCAGGGTGACACAAAAATCGGGAACTTTTTAACATTCCAATGAAACCAAGATTGATGGAAGAAAAACGTTTTATTCACAGTAATTGAAACCTTAAAACTTACCATTTAAAAAACATTAATGGAATTTAGCCTTTTTTAAAAATACGTCCTTTAGATGACGTTGACCTATTCGAATTTCATCCTAACACTCTGTTTTAACTCCTCCAGAGATCTTGATCTAGTGATGTGTAGTGATTGGCTGTTTTGTATCATGTGACAAAGCAGAAAAATCGCACTGAACAGTTGATCTTCTGAAATTTTTGGAATGTGTGATACAGTTTTAAAGGAAAGATTTCTAAGGGGGCAGCATATATTTTAGCAAAAACTTAATGGTGCATATAGGTATCATTGTTAAAAAAATAACAAAAAATATTCTCTCTCCTGTCAAAATAGAAAGACAAATTCAGTCATTTAATGCTTGATTTGATATTATTCTTGCTAAGCGTTATACGCATCCAAGAGATCACTTTGCTAGCAATTACAGGGGGAGGCACAAGAAAACGGGAATTTTTTAACAATCCAATATCACCAAGAAAGATGGAAGAAAAACATTTTATTCATAGCAATTGAAACCTTAAAACTTGCCCTTAAGAAACGTTAATGAAATTTATAATTTTCTTTAAAACTTACGTCCATTAGATGGCGTCCTTCTGTACGAATTTCATCCTAAAGTCTCTTTTTAATTCATCCAGAATTCCTGGTCAAGTCGTGGACACTTTACGCTTGATATAATCTCACAAGAAAAATCACAAACGGACAAATCTGGCGATATAGGGGTCCAGGGAACGTTAGCGAATCTTGAGATCACACCTTTATTGAACAATTCTCGCATAGCTCCAGTTGATTGCCTTGCAGAGTGTGATGTCGTTCCATCCTGTTGCAACCAGTTTTCTTGAACGTGCGGAAAATTGTTCAACTCAGGTATAACAAAAGATTGTAACATCAATTGTTCAGTTGTGGTGTAACGAAACATTGTAACATCTCCACGTAACGATCAGCATTGACAATCACTATGATCTCCTGTTCATTTTTAAAAAATAAGGTCCGATGATCTCATGTAATGAAACAACACACCATACTGTCGCCTTACAAGCGTGTAAAGGGCGCTCATGAACGTCATTAAGATTTGTGTCTGCTCAGTAACGGTAGTTCTGGTTATTCACATTAATAGTGTGAGATGAAAATGGGCCTCATCTGACATTCACAACTTGCTTAGAAGTTCATCGTCATTGTTTATGTTTGTTATCATTTGTTGACAGAATTCTAACCGCAACTGATAATCGTTTTCCTTTTGTTGTTGCACTATCTGCAGCTTGTATGGATGAGATTTCAATTATCCCAGCTGAGATGTTGCGGCGATCAACGAGGAATGTTGCGGCGATCAGCAGCAGATTTCAAGAATGCATTCTTATAGGAAGATATTATGTAAACGATTTAATTTAAAAAATGATAATTTCCATGAATGTTTCTTAAATGGTTAGTTTTAAGGTTTCAATACTATGAATAAGATGTTTTCCTTCCATCACTCCTGGTTTTATTGGATTGTTAAATAGTTCCTTTTTCGTGTCACCCTTTAAGGTATCAAATCTCAATGGGAAAAATATTTTACAGTCTAAGAATGCTGGTCAAAACTCATTCATCCCCTAGACACAAATGCATTTCACGTTCTTTGTTGCTAAAAATATACTTTTTATCATCAGTAAAACATCTGCTATTCAATACACAAATATAGCTCAAGACACCTCATTCCACATACTCAGTAGGAAAGACCGCAGTTATGACAACTAAACATTCATATCAAAACACCGCACATTTCTGAATATGGTTGCGTGCGTACAGGCTCATAATAGATTGAATGCACATGGAATTGATGATAGCTGATAGCTTGATAAAATTGATTATACCAAAAGGAGCCCTTGAGTGTTATGGAACTTTCCACAAAAATATTCGTACCAATCTTTTCAGCATCACAAAGCATAATCAATAGTTACACTGCAAACAACAAAGAACGTTAAGCAGAGCTCAAAGCAAAGCTCGTATAAAGAGCGAAGCTCATACGGAGATATCTTAATACTCCATAGTCGACTCTAAAATAAAAAAAAAATGAGAAACTGATGCTTTCTCCGATCTTATATGGTTTACGAGGTATTAAGGAAATTCTCGATTTAATTCTCCAAATCAGTATCGAAGGTTTATTTTTGCGTTTCAAAAAGCCAGACATTTTCACCTAAATGCATTCATTGAAAATAACCAATATTCATCACTTATTTAGCAATCTCTTTAACAAAAACGTTGCCCAAGTAGCACGACAGAGATCGATCCGACTTTCCATCCGCATATACGGGGAAGTTCTTTCCAGTTTTGATGGAGACCTCCTAAGGGGAAAGGAATCAGAGGTCTGCGTTTCCTTTTCCTCTGCTACCAAACTTCTCGAGAGGACTTTCGGATCGCCACTATTCTAAGTGCTTCCTGCTGCTTGAACACTGCACACTTTCAAATATTTAAACCTTCTCCGTGACTCGAATGAACCCAGTAATACTTCAGCTCGCAGGGCTAACCATAATGCTGAATAGAATGGAGGGTTAAATTTCTGGTAAATATACTGTAGAATTTCTTGACAGTGAGATTTAATACCGCAGAAACATATGACTGCAGAATTTTATTTCTTTAAATATTGATCTAGTACCTGCACTTATAACTACGGAGTTTCAGAACATCATAAAAAATTTATGAAAACAGTTTGAAAGATTATATATGAAAATTTCTGCAAATACATATTCTAGCATTTTTAAGTTGTTGCCAGAGAAAAAAAAGTTAATTTGTTAGCTATGCTTGGGCTCTTAATAGTTTATTAAATTTTAGCTGGCCGCACGAAGATGTTAATTAAGCAGCTGTCTGCCAATTTTGCTGAAAAAAATAAGAAGCTCATTTTTAACTATCTTAATAAAACATGGCGAATGTTTTAACTAGCTGGAATTTCTATTCTATGGCGACTATTAAATAATATTTTCTAATTAATTCTGGTATGAATAGGTTTTTAGCAAAACATTCTAGTTCAAAACCGTTTCTAACTGGAAGTAAGCGTCTAGAATCAGCAATTCAGCAAATGAATAAAACTGCAGTCATATTTTATGAATAACTTCCATATGGGTTATTCTATATTTCGCTCCAGATGTCATGTTATTTACGTCAGAAAAAAAATAACACTCATGAAAATTCCATTTCATATTATTGTTGATCATGTACTCAGAGTTTGACACGTGAAAATTATTCAAAAGATTTTTGTCACTTCGCGAACCACCCGTGTTTGAATCTTTTCACGTTCTCTCAATTTTACGGCATGCTGTAAATTTCAGTAGTCATTTTTCTGTCATTATTTCGTATTTTACGTTTTATTTCTTTCTTTCAAAAGAAGTTCCTGAATATAAATTATATTATTATACGATATCTCGAAGTCTATCACTGACAGACGAAATCTTCTCGAATTACATTTAGTTTGTTTATATTAGCCTGTTTAAATTAAAACGTACACAAACTTTATTCGTATTTATTAATTAATATCACAAGGCATAATCTTGTAGCAAAATAAAAATTTCTGGTTAAAAATATTCATTTTTGGGGTCTTTTGGAGAAAATTTCTGTGTCTTCAGTAGAAGTCGATGATTATGCAAATTACCTTTAATTAAAGCTATGTAGCCTATAACAACGAGTTCGCTTCAATGCATTGCGCAACCATTGACCGTGTGATTAAAGACACTAAATAAGGGGAGTTCGAGCTGGTTTCGATCTCAGGGTGTCCGCCGACAACATCGCGGAAAAAATATCGCGGGCGATAACGCCGCGGAGAAAACAATGCAAGGCGAAAACGTTGTGATAAAAATCGTCCTGGGAGAAAATAACGAAAAGAAAACATCGCAATTCTAAAACATTATGGTACTAAATATCGTCGTTAAAGCGGTTCAAAAATTTCGAAGTTTGAAAACATCGTTATCAAAAATATCGTGGTAAAAATAAAATACGTACAAATCATCGCACACCTGCGTTTTTCAGGTTTCAAATGCTGTAAATGTATTTTGCATATTGATTTGGGAGAGCAAGAAGGAAGGAGAGATATTTTTACTTTTATATTTCACATTTTTGAATGAACCAATAAATTTTTGCTGAGAATGTACACTCTTAGATAAAAAAGACGACGCACTACGACGTACCGAGAAGATATAAAGCAAATTGGACACAAATTGATATGCATATAGGTTTCGACGGAAAATGCAAAATTTTACATTCTGGCTGCCAATGAATGAACGGTTGTCGCTACAGCCCAACTGGCAGGATATTTAAGAGAAGAAATTACGATTTCGGGTCATAAACTCTTCAGGAATTTCCTTCCGTATACTCTGGTAGACAGTAATTATGCCTCGCATACAGATGCGCGAAAGATATGCGCAGATATCAGAATTTCAGAGAGGTCGTGTAGTTGGGCTCAAAGAAGCTGTTTGGTCTTATCGGCGAATAGCTCGACATTTGAGCAGGAGCGATGCCACTATTAGACGATGTTGGCAGGAATGGATGAACCATGGCCGCACACAGCGTAAAGAAGGAAGCGGTAGGCCTAGAGACACGACAGAACGTGAAGACCGAGCAATCGTCAGAGCGGTACTCACAGTCCCAGATGTATCATTATCATCCATTGTACGTGCAGCTAGCTCTTCAGTGAACGCAAGGGCCATTCATAGACGCCTCACAGAAAGGGGGCTGTGGTCACGGCGCCCCTTGCGCCGACTCCACTGGCCTCTGTACAACGTCAAGCCCGTTTGCAGTGGTGTCGGGCTCATTCGCACTAGAATGTCACTGACTGGAGTAGAATAGTCAATAGTCTTCAGTGATGAGTCCCGCTTTGAACTGAGCCCCGATGACCAGTGAAGGTGAGTCTGGAGACCCCCTGACAGCGGTGTGATACCAACCTGACTCTTTTCCGGTAGACAGGCCGACAACCAGGAGTGACGGTCTGGGGTGCCATTTCATTTCATCTCCTCATCCGTCGCAAACTTACATCACATTGCTACGGCGACGAATTTCTAAGGCCCGTTGTGTTGCCCTTCATGTCACGCCACCCTGGGCTTACATTTCAGCAAGTTAATACCCGTTGCCGGATCTGTCTCCTATTGAGCACGTTTGTAGCATTATGGGCAGGGACCTCCAACCAGCTCGGGATGCTGAGGATCTAAGGCGCCAGTTGGACAGAATTTGGTCCGATATCCCTCTGGAGGACATTCGCAACCTCTATCAATCGATGCCAAGCCGAATCACTGCTTGCATAAGGACCAGAGATGGACAAACGCGTTACTGACTTTTTCACTTTGTGAAACTCTATCACTTCAATAAATCATCCAATTTTTCTCAAACTGTAATCATTTGTTTTCCTGTACATGTACATCACTTCTACCGATTTTCGTCCCATTCGGATAACTCTTTCTTAGTGCGTCGTTTTTTTGGTCTAAGAGTGTAATATGGAAATTTAAGGATTTAAAAATTGAAAATGACTAGAACATTAATGCAACTTATGACCCTTAATAGAATTTTAAATTTATATAGTTAATTAACAAAGGTCATAATAAATTAATCTTTTTATAAAGTTTCGATTATAATGTTTCATGAAAAGTACAGCCAAAAAATGTTTAGAAAAAGAAAGTTAAATAACTGCATGAGGTTACATCTTTAAAAATTGCTTAGTTAATTGCGAAATTACTTTCTCTTACGTTTGTTAATCTGATATTATTTTGGTGAAAATTATGTTTTGTTTCCGTTTATTCTTAAAGTGTCGTCAACATTTCTTGCACTTCCAAATCCTTATGCAAATATACATTTACAACTTTTAAAACCTGAAAAACTCATGTGTTCGATGTTATCGTTGTGCGATGGTTTGTAGGTGATTTATTTTTTACCACGATATTTTTAAACTGCGAAGTTTTTGAAATGCTTAATTTTCGACGGCGATATTTTGTACCACGATGTTTTAGAATTGGGATGTTTTATCTTTGCTTTCTTTCCTCCCACGATGTTTTGAACCATGACATTTTCGCCTTGCGTTGTTTTCTCCGCTTCAGTATCATCCGCGATGTTTTTGCCGCAGTGTTTCCGGCTGTAACTGATCCTAGGGTGTTTTTCTTGTTGTTACTTATGCTCACTTGTCCGAAGTAGTCAGCTCAAGCCCACGAAATTCCCCGTAGCTAGAGCGCTAGATTATGCCTGTCGTTGGCAACAGCCTTGAGCGCATAATAGGTGACAGTGCGATCACCTGCCTGGCTGGTGTTACTTGATACCTTCGTAACTACTTGTTTTCAACTATGTTATCTACTCTGTCTGTGGGAATTTTAAGATATCTTATTGTTAATTGGTTGATTGCGACAAAGCCTCTAGGGCTATCTGCCCAGGGAAAGCGTTGCCTTCATGGATGACGTGAAGGGAAACTAGCTCGTATACATGTTACACATGGGGAAAACCACGAAAACGCCCATGCAGCCAGCTTGTTCTCAGGATTCAAACTTTGGATCGACAGAGACTTTTACCGCTCAGCCGCTGGCGAGCCCTCATTGTTGAAGAAGACACCGTAATCTAGATACCCAGTGAAGGTCAAAACTTCTGATTCTCCAGATCAGATTTAAATGTATAGTACAGTTATTAAAATAATCATTTCTATGTGAATTAGTTACTGCCTTTTTTAAAAGAAATTTATAGAAGAATGCTTAGAAGGCACCTGCACTAATATGGAATGTCACATGCTAAATGATTGAATAAATGTGTTTACAGAATGCCAACATTTCAATTAAATTCTGAGCTATTCGTATCTTCAAATTATTGCTTAATTTATGAAAGATTTTATTTTCGGACTAACTTTGAAAAAGATAAAATATTTTGTCTTTTTTGAAAAATAAAATATTTCGATTGCCTTAAGCGCTTAGTTCATCTTGTACAACATGAATACTTTTAAAGAAGAGTGCATTCATATTTGTTATCAACTGTTGCATCCGTTAAAAATGTTACACAGAAAAAAGACTTCAAAGAAAGTAATTTTCATCTTATTGGTCCAAGATGTGAAAGAAATTTTATTGTTATAAAGAAGTGCAGTCTGACTTTATTTTAAGAGTCTTCACGGTTTCAATAAAATGAAATGAATTTCTCCCTTTGCATAATTGAATTCAGAAGTACGTTCAATCAAATGTTCTTCTTAGTAAGGTAATTGTGCGTTTAAAGTATTCCAAAACTATTTTGGAGTAATAATCACGACGCGACGTTATATTGACAACTGCCAAGCGCCATTGAACTTCCTTTGAATATCTTAAAATTTATTTGTAGCAAGTATTGCAACGGTTGTAGAATAAATATCAAATGTCCGTAGATATCCTTCTAAGTATTACATTCATCCTTAACATATATCTAATAAACAGGTTTATTAAATGCTCATTAAACTCGAAGTAAGGGTAACCTGAATATTCTAGGTTTCAAAAGCAAGAATGATCGGAACGAAAATAGTTTTCAATCACTATTTCTGTTCAAGAATATTAAACATAAAACAGAATTTGAATTAGGTGCTTCCGTAATTTATGAAGTATTTTCCTATCTGCATACTGTATTTTAATTCGCAGTTTGAGATCTTCAAATATTCCTCTTGAATATTAATTTTTTTGAAATATATTTGAAAACGCTTTAATTTTTTGTAAACAGAAAGTCCATAACACTTTACTAATACCTAAGATTCTGGTATTCGATATAGTTAATATTTATTCGAAATTCACTTTTGGTATAATTGTTTCCATATGTAAATGTAAGATAAAAGTGATAAAGAATGTGTAAGGTAGGGTTTACGATGTAGCTACTTTGCATAATTAGCTAATTTTTAATCGGACTCGCGGTTTCCTCCGAATTCAGAAATCACACAAATAATTAGCTTAACATAAAATTTTGAGATCTGTGTTATACTATTCAAGGCATTTAAGAAGTTCTTCGGTAATTTCTTCGTAAGAATCATTATTCTTAAAAGAATTTCTTTTAAGAAATCTTGCAAGATTGACAAATAATCTCAGCGAAGTGCGGATAGTTCTGTATCTCCCAGTAAGAATTGTGTCATTTAAAACAATTATTTTATTTCACGTTTTTAGAATGTTGTCAAACTAATACTGAAATTTCATGCATAAAAGGCATTCTGTCATATATTTATTTGTCTTATCTGAAGTTTTACATGTCAAAAAAAATACAAGAAGCACTTTTGCTGATCACCGAAAACTTAGTTTTCTGAGAACTCTGTGAAGGTAAATGCCACAGAAATTTACATATCCAAAGCCTTTTACAAGAAAGATTCCTGTTTCTAAAGAAGCTGACATAGGGAATCTTTCATTCAAAGAAACTCAGCTCACTTCTTGTTTTGGCCAACCTGTACTGCATTCACTGAAAGGAATGTAAACTTATTATGTGCAATAAGTTACGCCCTTTTTCAGAACTACAGGAATTAATCTTTTATTTCTTTAACTGATATAGTCAAGTGCACAAGTACTATCTCTCTACGGGGAAGAATGATTTCTCTTGTTTACGTCAAATAAAGTGTTTTGAATAGTTTGAAGCGAAACTAGTTATAAAGCTAATCCAAATATTGCAGATCGTAAGAGTTGTATTTAAAAAAAAAAAAAAAAGAAAAATATATCATTAAAGTAAATTGTTGAGTTGTTGGACTTTTCATGTCAAACATTCTTTCGGATGAGATAGATAATTTTTCACGAATTACAGCCAGCCACCGTAAACGGTATAGTAGGTAGCACTTCTGGTTACTATGCCTAAGAGCGGCCGGGACGTCGCTGAACACTGGTAGTTCAGTCCCTCGTTTTAATCTTGACGAACGGGCTAGCTGCACAGGGCTTTCGTTGTTTTCCCCATGTGTAACGCGTATCGGAGCCAGTTTCAGGCAAATGGCCCTCGAGTGCTTTGCCATAATTAATATAAACCAAACCAAATCTGATTGTTGTAGTGCTGGACTCAGGGGCGAACCCCGTAGGGGTCACGGATATTTGCAAGTGCTTAGTGCCTGTGCGGGAGAGGAACTCCAAATGCTAGTGAGTCCATTGGCCAGATCTGGTGGTAGAAAAAGAGGGCTGGAAGACCCCACCACAACAAGAAGGGAATTTTCCATTCTCGAAGGTGTGAAATCAGTCGTTCTTTGTGGTGTGTCCTGGGCAACGTTCTCAGCAATAAAATAAAAAAAAGACTGATGAGTATTGGCTTCAGGCGAAGGCTTTAAATTGCCAGTGTCCGGCCATTCAAACGACAACATATACGCGTTGTTACTTCAGTACAACATTATATTAGATTAAAATTCGATTATTATTTTTGAAAGATTTAAGATCATTAATTAAATGTTACACATTTTTCACTCACAGTCTCTGATCTGTCTCCCAGAAAAAAATTCTTAACTTTGAACCTATTAGCTAAAAGTGCGCAAAATTAGGGCTGATATAGTATTTACACTTGCGAAGCGGGCATTAAACATTACCATTGAGTACAAGGAATAGTTATGTGAATTGTTCACAATATCCCTAGGTTTAATATAATGATTGTTATTGGCAATATGTCCTGGTTATCTGCGAAAATTTTTTGTGCCGTAAAATTGGAGTTTTCAAAGAAAATCGATAGTTTTTTTTTTGTATTTAAAACATATATTACCTTTTCAGACAGGATCAATAATTCACCTTGAGTCATTCATTAATTTTCCAATAAAATTCTTAAATCCCTTCTGAAGAATATTTCTTCCAAGGAATATTACTTTAATTGGAGTTTTTAATTTGCAACTCAAACTTGTCTTTCCATTTCCTTTTCTGCATATTACCATGGAGAACAAGATTAACTCCAGGAAAAACAAAACTCACCCAGGTAAATGGCTCTACTTTTAAACATATACAGTGCGAGATAGAAGACAGCTGTCCACAGATGTCTGAACTGATAGTTGCATGCTTGCCGTCAAGGTAAGTTTCAAGTCATGCCATGTCATAAATAGTCCAGTCTGAGCATACCCAAAATAAACGTGCAAGATTTGTGAAATGTATTGCGTGCGAGATTTACTGAATTTGTTGCTAGAAGCATATTATAGTTTCGGTTTATAGCTGTAAATCTGTTGTTATTGTCAATCCATTTTGAGTAAGCTTAAGTGTATATTTTATACAGCTTGAAAATCGCCGGTTTATATTTGCGTTGTGCGTCTTTCTTGCCCTACTCTGTCTATATTTTGAATAATTTTTATTAGCTTATATTTGAAAGTTTGTCATTACTGCTCAGGAATGTAAGGCATTAAAATTGACCAGGAAATAATGACCTGTGTATATTCATATATGTAACGATACCTTGTTCTCTTAATTTAAATAAATAAATGTTAAACCTGACCCATGCCTTAACAATATTTATGGAAATCTACAATTTCCATTCAGATGCCTTTACCTCTTGCTTGATTTGCAACGAATATAAACAGTGAATAGATTTTGTGATGTATAATTATCCCAAAGCGTCACTAGCCCAGAAGGGCTATTAGTCTCAAAACTGCATTTTGTGGAGTTTCACTATAAAAGGCCAATCATTTCTTAAATTTTTGCCACCAAATATTATCCTCCTCTATTATATTTAAAGAAATTAAATAATGAAGAATCTGCATGAATGTATATCTGTTCTTCGTACTGTGAGAAAACGACGATACGCACAGTCATCGAATTTTGAATTACGTAATCCTCCATCCGAACATGGGCACTTAGAAGCCCTAATTTTGAATGTTGAATTTTTGTTATTATTTTTCATATTTTGTAAAGCTTTTAATGAATTTTTTATTAACAAGCTCAACGATTTCAAGCATCGTACGAAAAATAAATTTATCTTCAGAACGCGAGAATGATTATCGTAAATTCTAAAGATATGGTGTTTTTAAACATTTTGTGATACTGCTGTTGAAATGAACTTCATATATTTTAAGCACGAAGAGCATGCTATTTAATAAACAAAGTTAAAACATAAAATGTTAAAAAATTCCCTTGGGGCATATTATAAAATCTGGAAACTTGCGGATTTTTTTCTTTTTTGGTTTCCCGCAAGGAGGAAAGCATATGTGTTGTTTTGGCAGTTAGTGGCTTAGGGCGCCGCTGTGATCCTGCATGGAGAACGGTATAGACCGACTGGATCCCGCGATTCTATATTCACCTGACAGTTAGAAGATCTCGATCAACACGAGCAGCAGTGTCGCGGAGCAATAAATCGAACTCCCGGTAGGCCACGATCTCGCAGAGTTCAAATTCCATCGCGGCTGGAGTTTGTCCTTCTTACAAGAAGCACACAACCAACGTTTAAACGCGATTGCCAAATGGGATCATATTTATAAATATAGATGGGGCGCCATACATACTTGGCTTGTGCGCATGCGCTGCAATCCTAATCATTTGCATATTCCAATATACAGTTTCTTTCATTCAAATTTCATGTTTGTTGAATGCCGTCTTCTCACGGTGTAGCAATTTTAATGGCAGCCTTCGCTTGCGAATATTTTCTAGTTGATAATGACGAATATTTATTATTTAAAAACTACTTGCGTACATTTTCTGATTGCTATCTGTACCAAATGAATGACGTTTTTACCATGAGTAGAAAATACTGCAAGTAAATGCCTTTTTCAACCACAAATAAGATACATTATTGTAGTACTGTATCCTGTATTATAGTACTGGACAAGCACAAAGACTCTAAGATACACTTGAGATTATTTAAACAATAAAAATCGAGTCATGCAGCAAAAATCGATGAGAATTAAATTTTAGAAAACTAAACTGTTAAAAAATTAGATACGTGGTAGCTACTAGATTATTGCACAAACCTGTCGAAATGAAACATTTAAGGCATTTCGGCAGAGTGGTTGTTATGAATGTAAATGTTGTCTGAAACAAGCAGTAAATGCAGTCTGCTGATATATGAGTTTTCAACCATTCTTTTCACTGTGAACTCCGTTCATCACCACTAAAAGTTCATTTCCCGTTCCTTTCCAAAACTGAAAACACACATATATATTTATTTATGTAATTTTCAAATTAGATTATTTAAATTATTTTAATGTGTTTTGCTAATTATGTAACAAGAGGTATAAAAAGTGCTGCTAAATATCAAAACTTGAATAAAAGCAGCACCTTTATATTCATAAACTAAAACTAACTACTAAACAGCTAAATAAAAGGTTGACCACATCCGTCTCAAAACTATGAACTTTCTCCGACCCCGATTAACAATTAGGTAGGGAAGATACGTACATTGATTCTTACTCGATTGTATAAGAATCTTTTGCTTGATCTTCGGAAAGCCTGTTTTTAAAAGTGTGGTTACATTCAAGTGAATATATTAAAAATGAGGTAATAAACTTTATTTTATGAGAACAAGAAGAAAAGACGAATAGTACTCCGCATATAACTAATATCAAATTAGAAAATAAAACTAAAACAAAATAATGAGGATAAAATCAATAAAATAACTAGTATTTTTTCTTTGGTTAGATGAGTTTTTGCATGAATGATCATATCGTTCGTGACCAACTTTTATACGGTGAAGACTTTGGGAATTTTCGTACACTGTGGTCATTTAATATGAGACCAATTATTATGTGTGCTTCAAACGGCTTAAATATGCGATATCAATAAAAGATGTGTATCCTGCATTTTTCATAGTCGCCATAACGCTTCCTTTTAGTGCAAAGCTCTGTAGATGGGAAATGAATGCGTTCGTTAATTTTCATTCATGAGGAACAGCTTAATAATTCTATCGCTAAAACTGACTGACGTATGATATTTTTGGTTGAATAATTCAAAAGGGAATATTCGGAATTATGTGCGAAGATATGAATGCTTCATCATACTGATAATCATGAACTAAAGATCACTTCTAACTTTATGACAGTTCTTATGCAAACATAATATTGTTTACGAGAGACACAATATTAAATTTTTTCAAAAGTTCAAACATAGCACAATTTATATTAACGTTAAAAACTTAAATCAGTTATTGTTCTGAGGATATGTAGCCTCAATTGAAAAATTTCATATAAAATTGTCTTTCTTTATAAAAAAATAAACAATGATAGTTTCTCTTACTATGTTCAAGGGAAGCTTTTAAATCTCCAGGGAAACTTTAATAAAAATCCTAACATTCAAATACACAGAAAGAAATTCCGAATAAAAATGTTAAAATATATAAATAAAATTTTTAAAATACTAATAGTTACTTGAATGTATATCAAGCAGAATTTGAAAAAGTGCCAGAATAAATACATTTACATACTCTACGAATCCAAGCTGTCATCCAAATTTCACATTTCAATATAATTTCTAGAGTTAAAATTTCAGCAGTAGCCAATTACCACTCACTGTTAAATTTTTGAAAATAACTCTATGAGTAAAAACTCTCAAGTGAGTAAACTTCATTGAAAGGTAGAAGTAACATCACAAATAAAAACGTGATTTCAGTTTCCTGCAGAAAAGTGTATTCTTTAAAAGATAGAGCAAATAAATGAATCCTTATTTTTTAAAGTGAACTAAAATTTACGTAAATTGCTTTGATTTTATAAATAATGTTTATTAATTAAAACAGGAAAGAAACACCGATATTTCTATTACATAAATTACTATTGACGTATATAGAATAAAATCTAAAGAAGAAAGTAAATGCTTCATTATTCAACAGCTGTTTTGTTTTTCTTTCGTAATTTTTGCAAGTTTATTTAGTAGTTATTGAAACTTTTTAAAACTTTGTAAAATAATTCTTAATTTATTATTAGTACGAAGGTTATAAGGTATTTTCTCCCTTCTTCCAGCATGCCTTCGTGGTGTAACGGTAGCAGCCTCGAAGCTGTTCGAGAGGTTCAGGTTCGAGTCCCGGCGAGAGCATTGCTCATTTTTCAAATCTCCAGCATTAAAAAAAAACCTAATGACTCTACTGAGTTTACAGAACAAAACTTTAAGAGGAGTTCTTGAATTTGCTTTATCTTTCTTGGTATAATCATTCTGCTTCTTAGCGTGATTAATCTACTTTAAGCTGAAGTATTATCAGCGACTGTTGAGAAAATGCAGTCCAGTATAATGAAGAAATGTCTACGTTTTCAAACATTTATAAAATTATTCCTTAGAATGATGTTTTTGTAATGAGACATTTTTTTACATGCATACACTTCGTAGTTTTTGGTATGTTCGAGAAAAAGATTAATTTTCTATGTTTGCAATACATTTTTATCAGATTAATTAAAATTTTTGCATATTCTGCATTTCTATGATAAATACAATGTAATTGAAAGTTTAGTTTGTTGAATATGCATTTTCTTTGACGAGTGCTAGAATCAAGTTTTGACTGCAATTATTTTGAGATGCAGGTTGAATATTCTGTTGATTTTTAAAATCAGTTTACAATTTCTGACTGTCTTACATTTTCAAAATGTTATTTACGATTTTACTTACGAAAATTCGTATTTTTATTTCATCATCTAAACGAAAATTTGTATTTTCATGCGAATATTCTATCAGTGAAAATATTTTCTAATCACTCACTTTGTAGAATGGTTTCTTTCTAGACACAAACCAATTTTTACTTATGGTTCTTTTTAATATCGGATAAGGTCCTACAGCGGCACTTTTTAGAACCATTTTGTATAAATACTCGGACATAATGATGGAATTATATGCCTGGATCTGAAAAACAATTTTAAACACTCGCAACTGGTCACTTTTTTCATACTTAAAAGCTTCGACGGCAATTATCCAGTTGTTAAATCTACGTTCTGGGTTTTACAGACGGAAAGCTATAATGAAAGATATATTCGTAAAACCAAGTAATAGCATTTACATTAGGTACTTCTTGCAGTTATTTTCTTCTGTGACCCATATTGTTTCCAAATTCCTCCATTTTGGTAATATAATCCTCAGATTCATTATACCAAGCTTTGTTACTAAGATTTTTTTACCATTCTTCCACTTCAGAAATCTGATTACAATAACTAATATTGCCACTTTTAAATAGCTATTATATACATTGTATATGGTGCCGATGGATTTCCTTACGTTCTTCATTCCTTTGCTCTGACACATGCCTGCGGGCAGCATGGAAGATATTAAAATTTATAAGTAACTAATCGTGTCACTCAACTCAGAATATCAAAGTCATGTAAAAATAAAATCAAGAGAAATTAAACCTAACCAACGAAATATAAACTTCCACAGCTTGTGAAGCCAAATAAAATCAAAGTATCTTCCGATTTCGTTCTGGTTTTCACTTTAGCACTCTTTATAACACTACTGTAGCACCTGATTTCGATGTGCTTTATGAACCTATCATTACAGTAAATAATTGCTGACTTATTATAATTTTAAAGATGCCAACACAGAACGATGCCATTACAGAAGCCAACAGTTTTGGCTTACCTCAAAAATGTAACAATGGGCTTAAACATAAATGTAGTAAGTAGCCTAAGGGTTCACAGGATAATTAAATGCGCAGGATGGCTCGTAAAGGTTGGCGTAATAAGCCTCATGGCTAGAAGCACTGAACGCCAGAGAAATCAAATCGTGGTAAATCAAGTTAGCAATGTGGCCTTCACGCCAGCATAGCACGCTCTAAAATCACTTTGCAAACCTTTCCTCAACTACTACTTTTTTTTTACCTCATTTGAATACACGCGTTATCTCACGCGTTAACATTCTGGCAATAAAACATGGTTTGAAAACGTGAATCAAGGGAAACTTGCTTTAAAATAAAAATTCACTGTTAGATAAATTAAATGAATCCCGACAAAGTTAATAAGCGATATACAGCGTATTGTTCGAAAATCCACAAATGACACATCACAATGACTGGATATATCGAAAACTTATGACAACATTTAATGAGAAGTGTTCAAAAATACGCTTTGTTATCTAAGATCGTTGCTCATTAACGAACACGCTATCTTGATGAGGCTTTTCATCGTGTATGTTACAAAATTCTTTAGGCAACAAAAGATTCAAAGATGAAAGTATATGAAGTGTGGAAAACCAGTCAGCCTCAATGTCAAACTCTTCTAGCTATCATAAAAAAGCGCAGAAAAATTTTCTTCTTATTCAAGTTTATTGAAATATTTAGTCTTCACTTGTGAGATGCCAACTCAGAATCTAAGTTTCGTCTCTTACACTGATGCACAAAGCAGCTAAGTTCCTTTTCTCCAAACAGATTTATTCTTCCTCCTTATAGCAAACAACATGTCTGAGACCTTCAAACTGTCTCTTAGTTTTTTAATCGGATGTTAGCTTTTCTAACTTTGTTCACCTTTGTATTTCGTATTTGGGAGAACATTTCGTGTGCTTGAGACTTGTAAGCAGATATGGAAGATTCTTCTTAACTTTTTGCTGCAGTTAATTTTACTACACTTTTCTTCCCTGTGCTTATTTCGGAAAAAGCTATAAGGTATATCTCCCACATTCTTAGCGTGCCTTCGTGGTGTAATGGTCAGCACACTGAGCCGGTATTTCAGAGGTCCGTGGTTCGATCCCCGGCGAAGGCAATGCACATTTTTCATCCCTCCTGCTTGTAATTAACCTAATGTCTCTACAGTGGCGCCCGAACTAAAAGGGTTGTGGATGATGACTCTCCACACCCAGGATTTGGCGACTAGGTCCCCTAAAACCCTAGTCGCCCTTTAAAAAGGGGAGTATATAAGGTATTTCTCCCGCCTTCTTCGCAAGCCTTCGTGGTATGCTCGACGCGTAACCGAGAGGTCCGTGGTTCGATTCCCGGCGAAGGCGTTGCTCATTTTTCATGTCTCCTGCTTCCAAAAAATCCTAATGTCTCTACAAAGCCACTAAGTCAGCTTTGGATACTGGTTTCAGAGATCTCTTTTTTTTTCTTTTTGCGAGTTTCTCAAAAATCTTTTTATATCGCGTCTTAAAAATAAGCTGACGTGTGGACCTTGGAAAGAAACACATCTCGGTTTTTCTTCGGGTTAGGGAAGGCATTGGCTGATTTTGCATCCTAAACCGCCTTTTCAAAATCTCGGATCACTGTAGCAACAATGATGGGTGCGTTCAATACTTAGAAAATATTTCGAGCTTATGCATGCATTTGTATATAAAAAATTGCAGCATCTTGTGACGCCATATGGCAGATACTCAGAGAGTTTACATATATTTAACAATTATTATGCAGCACAGATATTTGACTCCTGAAGCACCTGCTTCATGCAACTAAAATTCTCACGCTCAATGAGCTACCGGTTTGGATAATTTTTTCTTACGTATAAAACTCAGAACATTTAATCTTGACAAGGGCACCTGACTATAGTCTACTACTTGATGAATGAAATTCAAAGTACTTGAAAATAGGAACTTCAAAAGTTATTTTCTGCTACCCAATATGATTGGTAACCATGGGAACAACAGCTACGGCAAAAAGGTCAAGTCGCGTAATTTTGCCCGCATTTCATTCCCGTTTAATATGTTTCACTTCATGAAAATCCCACTAATGAAGGCTGTATTGAACTGCAGTCTCAAATTAGATGAAGAAAATAAGTGCTGTTTGATAAAGACAACACAGTGTAGGATTGCAGATGGAGAGAGGGGCGGCAACGGTCTTGGAGTGCCTATTTTAAAGTAATAAACTATATTTATAGCGCCTTCAATGCGTATATCGAAAAGACTTTCACTGAGTTCAGTTTGACCACTATTTTGCTACTAGTTTGACTAACTATGAGTACTAGTCTGACTGAGTATGACAATGAAACTGCAGTGATTCATTTAAACCGTCAGATTTTATCTTCAGATTTATCATATTTCAAAGATGATTTCTAAATTTCCCTTCATTAAATATCACTTAAATTAAGTTTTTTGTTTCTCTAAACCTATATTCTATCAAAACTATTCATTTATGCGAAATCAGAAAACTTTCTCTTTTAAGCTACTCAATTTTAATCGCCTTCATACTTTCAAAGAGATAAATATTACTCATTCTCCAAGAGATGAATGAATAAACAACGTGATAAGATCCGCTATCGAATGCCAAATATTCTTAACGAAATCAATGTCATTAACAATATGAATAAAAGCAAATCGATTTCTTTTTCTTTGGCAGTAACTATATTTTTGGCAAGGACTGACAACTTATTTTTATTATCCATAACTCGTAAAAGGAAATGCGAAAGATTTTGAACACTTTTCCTATGTGAAACGTGAGTGCTTAATTTAGATGATTAATGATCCTACTTTGAAACTTTGGAAGTGGTGTGAAAAACATGCGGTGTTCTGAACTAATTGGAATCAAGGGTTATAATATGAAACAAATGATCTGACATTATTTCCTGAAATACATTTTAACTGCTTTATTTAGGGATATTTCACAATGATGTGTAATAACTTATCGCTGTTTCAATTTCATTACTTTAAGTGTTTTATATATAGGATTCTCTCCAATTATTATCAAGAGACAAAATTTTATTTTAATCTAAATTTTCTCATGGATTCAAATTAACATGCATCTGATTAAAAGGCAGTTGATCAGTAAGAATAGACATATATATATATATTTATTTATATATGCAGACAGATAATATATACATATACATATATGTATATATTTCATATTGGTGCCATTGTTTAAGGAAAACAAGATTTGTGTAGCATATAGGAATGGCATTTAATTGCTTTTTAAGCTTTTTAATGCTTACGTTAACTGTAGCTTGTATATTAATAACATAATAAAAAGACTACTTAAAGAAAACTTTTTTAATTCAAGTGTAATTTTAATTGCAAATACATTTTCTAATTTCAAAAGGGGAATTGTTATACAGAAATATCATAATTAAGCTTAATTATAGTTCCGAGAATAACTGTGAAAGTCTTACGCAATATTTCAATTAGTAGCAAAACAGAATATTAATCAGGTATTACGAAATTATAATTCAAATTAAGATCTTTATTTACTCGCTTTTCTCATCTTTAAATTCGACTTTTTTATGTTCAATTTTTACCCTCAACATAGCTTTATTCACTTCCATTAACGACTGCAAACTTGCGTATTGTTATTAAAAAGCTGAAAAAGAATGCTTTTAACTTTGGAAAGGGAAAAAATCGTTTATTTTGAATTCTGAAGACTTACTTTTCATTTTGATCCCCTTTATTAACACCAAGTGCATTTCAGCACATTTTATTCTTAATGGAATTTATTATTCGACATAAATCATTTTTTTATTTGGTCTTTCATTTTTGCGGTTTTCCACAAAATGATTAGACTGTCGCGGTATTCATTACTGGTGGATGTTTTTTAATTTCTGTCGCTTCGAAGTATTTTAAAAGCTATTCATATAATTTCAGATGTAAAATGGCTTTCCGATATTTTCTATGTGCTCATTCGCGCATGATAAGCAGAATATTGGTTTAATTTTCTATTTTTAGTATACGTCTTTAATATAAGATGCTATGCCTGTTCCAAGTTTTATGATTCTTCTGCGCAATAATCATCCTAAATATAATTTGGTACCATCCTGAAGCAATTTTTAATTTTACTTTTATCCATGATATATAACTTGAAACTTTAAATAGTTACTAAAGAAAACAAGCTCCAAGTTTAAAAAGGTATTGATAATGGCAAAGTACACAAGGATAACTGCTTAAAAATATGAATGCCTTCATAGAGAACCTATTAAGAGAGTTTGTTTCATATGCATGTTGTACATAAAGAGAACCAAGGGCCATTTATGCACCCAGTTCGCCGAGACCTGAACCCAGATCGAACTACCACTGTTCGGCTGCTGCTCAGTAGGAAATGAACGAAATAAATTGTGTTTAAGGCACGGTAATGGCTATTAATTTATGAAGATTTTTATATGCGCTAAGTAATAGAAAAAACGGAAACCATGGAAAAACGAAGTGAAAAATAGCTTATAAGTTTTAGTGAGGGACTATGAAAGTGTTAGTGAGGGACTATGAAAGTGTTAGTGAGGGACAAATATACATAAATATTCTAAATTACAAAAAATCAAGGAGAGAATTAAAAAAAATTGCAAGAAAATAATAAAAGTCGACAAATTACTATTATTATCTATATACCTTAAAGGCTCAGGAAATCAGATAATAAACTGTAAGGCGTATTTTAATTTTGAAGCCCTTCCCTTTCAATTCTTGCTTCCCTCTTACAACTTCCTACCAGAATGAGGTTTTAGAGTTGTGTTGAATGTAAATAAGTTAGAAGTAGCATTTACAGGAAATTCAACTTACTTCAAAAGAGAGAGTTCTTAGGAGACCTTAGTGGCGTGTGTTCGCCTTCTAGCTATTTCATTCTTGAAGTTCTTATTCGCGGGTGTATTTTACACTGCGCAAAAAAAAGAAAAAAAAATTGAAATGTTTCAGATTTTAAATTACGTCCAAAGAGGCGTTTTTTTAACGTTTTGTGTGTTACCTTTATTTATTAAATATCATGTTCCTCGCACTTAAACCATAAAATTCAGCTCAACAGCAATATCGCAAAATAATTTTAAAATGAGCACGCGCTGGAGATAAAAGGGTTTTTTCCCCCGTAGAGTGTTGTTAATGCTCCCTTTTAAATCGTTGAGTTTGTTAAAAAACATTCGTTAAAGTTTTACAAAATATGAAGTAGATAATATAACAAATTCCAAATTTGGGCTTCCAGATGCCCATATTTGCGTGCAAACGTACGTTATTCAAAACTGGATGGCCCCGTTGTTTCATCACAATGCGAGACACATACATACATTTATGCAGATTCTTCATTATTTAATTTCTTTAATGCAGGGCAATAATGTTTAGTGGCAGCAATTTGAAAAGTGAATCGGACATTTATAATGAATTAATGCAAAATGCCAAAACGAAAACAATAGTCCTTCAGGGACAAAACCCCTTTTGACTAAAAATGGGACAGTTCTATTATCTCCCGTTCTATTGGGTCGATTGACGAAATTCAAACTGCATTTTCTATGTCTCGAAAGCGCGACTTAGGATATATATTAGATTTATATATAGCTTTGTTTTAATATAGGTATTTTGACTCAATTTTTTCCATATTTCGATTCTATGACTCAAATTATGCCTAAATATTAAATTTTGTAAAATTTGGTGCGAAATTTATATAAGGAGAAATTAAAAAATTTTTATTTGAGTACTTCTTTAAGCTTGCGCCAAGAATAATACACTTGGCGAACTTCTTAATTTATAGCAACCTATTTCCCTTTTCTTTTTTTATTGTATGAGAGAGGAAAAAAGGTCACGTTCATTACTTTCAAATAATTTTAAATTTTTCGAAATCTGGAAAAAGGAATAGAGTAAGTTTAATAAAAGAAGAGAGATTAATAAATATATATCGCATTCAATTAACGCGGAGGAGCTAAAATTTCTTAAGAGCTAATGCCTTAAAAACTACGCTGACGATTTTAACAAAACTTGGCAATTTCGCATAATTTGAATCGTAGATTCAAAATATGTAAAAAAATTGGCATATCATTTCAGAAAAAAGTGCGATTTTGTGCCAAAATACCTGTATTAGAACACTGCTATATATAAATCTAAAACCTATCCTTAGTCGCGCTTTCGAGACATGAAGAAAGCGAGTTGAATTTCGTCAATCGGCCCAGCAGACCGGAAGCTATAGAATTGTCTTTTTTTTTCTTTTTTTTTTAATGCGCAGTGTCAGTTTTTTTGCGCAGTAATCGTCGGCTAGTTTAAATTGACGGCCGATTAGAATAGATGTCTAGCTTCAGTTAAGTTTATTTTAGTTAATATTAGTTTAGTTTCTTATTTCTGATCCTGATTTAAAAGCCCGAGTAGAGATATTTCTCTAAGCACGAGAAGGGGCTAACTGTTATCATTTATTTGAGTGAATAAAAGGGTATTTTAACTCTTCTCGAATTTCGTTGTGTACTTGAACTCAGCAATAAGTCGTTACTTAGTTCACTAGGTTCTTCGACATTTTTTCTTAGACAAAGTAGTGAGGAATATTATAAAAAAATGTCAGAATTAAACTTCCAGGCACAAACCACAGCAAAAAATAACTTTAAACAAAACTGCAAGATTATAATTGAAATACAATTTTTTTTCATTTTGAAAGGCATTCCATACGGAGAAAGTGCTAATATTCCTAATGTCCAAAAAGGTTCAGGTGTCCTGGTACCTCTTTTAAGACAAAAATTGTATTTAAGTATGAAATGTGTCATGGCCCTCAAAATATAAGTATATTAAATTAATAATACGTAAATATATGATGAAATACATATAAAATGTCACGTAACATTGCGAAGCATATAAGAAAAGGTATAAGTTATTTCTTCTGCCTTCTTAACATGTCTTTGTTGTGTAATGGTCAGCACACTCTATTCGAGAGTTCCGAGGTTGGAGTCCCGGGAGGACACTGCTCATTTTTTATGTCTTCTGATTCAAAATTATCCTAATGTCTTTACAAAGTGAGAGTCTGATTCGTTATATGTTTAACTTGAAATAAACGGAATAATTCCATTTAAGGGGAGAAGATAACGCTACTCCTATTCTTAATTAATCAAAAGTAAAACACATCTGAAAAGGAATAAAAAGCTGTGAGGATTCGCAAGTCATACTAGAGAATGCATAAACTCCTAATTTAGCAATAACAGCATTACAATTATCAAACAAATAAAATTCCCAGATCTCCCAATAAAACAAAATTTCACGGATTCCACACCTTGGAAAACATTAAATTTTAGACAGAAAACCTGGCACGCAAATAAGGAAAACTAGATGAAAAACAAGGATCTAAATTCACCTATCCAAAACTTGCTTTCTTGAACTGTGATACAAAACATGGTCATCTAGGGTAATGCAGTTTGGGTTTACCCTGTGAATATAAGGAATACGGAACAGTTACAGGTCATACAAAGATATTTAGCTCAGAATGGTATAAAATGCTGGGTGCGCAAATAGATGAGATTAACCCCATTTCATATGTTAGCAGAAAAAGAATACGTTAAGCTACGATTACTCAGAGAAGAAGATATGTACGATTCGAAAGCAAGACATTTCAACACCAATAATCTGAAGACAAGGCAGACACATACAGGTCACAACCTAGAAGAAAATATAATTTAAAATTGATTTTATTGAAGATACTGGAGTTTTAAGTATACAAATAGCCTACACAGATGGTTGTAAACTGACAGCATGAGTTTTGTAATGTAAAGACCCTCAGAAATAATTATCATATCTAAACGTCACCTGGTACTATAAAACGGACTGTTACAGGTTGAGATGTTAGTAATAAAAACATAACTTCTGGAGCTGCCGATATTAATTTTAAAAGGAACTCGTGTATATGACTGTTTATCTACCCTTTACAAGCTTGCTAATATCAAGCACAGTTTACCACTTTCACGAACGATAAAGGACTTAATAAGCAATTAGCCTACTGCAAATTTTTATTAAATTGGATTAAAACTCTCGTAAGCAAAAATAAAAAAAAGTGCAGAACAGATTAACAAAAAAGCAACTAGAAACATTGCTGCAGAAATAATGCAACAAGAATGATAGAAATAGTTCTTAAAATAACAATTAAAAAAGGAAAGTATCTTAAAATGGTAAATATTTTGGAAATGAAACTTACATGCCTTCGATTGCAAGCATGTATCGCACAAAGTCTCCTTCAAGCCATTTTGTTTTCGCAGAATATCGCCTTTCTATCACGTATTTTCATTAAAGAAAAATCTATAACAACTGTGCACGTGTATGTGAAGAAAAGAATTATCTTGAACATTATACTTTCTAGTGTAAACCAGTTGAACAAATATTTTAGATAAAATCATGCCATGAATTAAACGCATGTTTAAAATATATCCTAAACATAAGCATTTAACAAGAAGCTATTGAAAATATGAAGATTTCTCAATAAAAGAAAAGGAACTGTGGCAAGAAATGAAAAGCATACTATAAAGAATACCATTGAAAAGATCGATTTGATAAAGTAATTAACCTTAGCATATTAGAAAATAGGACATAAGAATTTTTATTTAAAATAGAATAGAAACAGTGCCAATCTAAATGAACGCTAAAGTTAAGATAACCCACTCAATGCAACACATTAGGTAGATAGCAAAAAGATCCATTGCTATCTATCTTATGTATCACGACATTTTGATTATGTCAAATTTCATATTTGGAATCATGTCAAAAACGAATCGGGATAATTGAGTAGTGTATTAATAATTATTATTATACTGTGTGAAAAGTATTGCAAATATATATAAAAGTATAATATTTATAAACATAATGTAAAGCCTATGAAATGCTAAGTTTACGATAAATGCAACCAAGGACGAAATGTTAAAAATGCAATAGAATTAAAAATCCAGTACCTAGTGACAGGTGAAGCATGTAACAAATTTGAATGACACCAATAAAACACCTTGTTTTGGAATTTGGGTCTGGGTACATAGTTGTGAGTTGCAGAGGATTTACAACTGGGGGATAATTTGGAAGTGGCCTTTACGTCTAGTGCGAGATGTTTTTAGCTGGTTGTGCTCGTACAATAACATTATCGGTCTATGTCATCTCATGTAGAGGTACAACCTGATGTACCATACATTTAATCCTTTCCTTTAAGTCTTAACTCACTTAAATATTATAATCTTTAGTATTATTCTGACTCCTAATTGCTAGATATCTTTCAGATTTTGTACATCACAGAATATTGAGCATATTATTTTATTACCTAAATACTATTAGTTTTAAAATTTCTTTCCGTTGCTTTTATTTCATAATATCTTTACTGTGCAGCCGATGTAAAAGATGCGACGTATTTGCTCTGACTATTTAAAATCCATGCATGCTTTGAAGTAGCACTGCTTTTTCAGTTTTTTAGACACACCTCTGGAACAGCTTTGGAATTCAAGATGCTTGATGAAGCCATTAAGCACTTTGAACTTCAATATATAGTGATAAATGAAACCTGTAAAAAATCCGTCAACAGGTGTTTGAGTGATTGAATGACAAATATCGAAATAAATTTTTATTTTGATTTGTTATTGGGATTAGAATTAAAATATACTGGGTTGTCGAAAACGAATGGTGGAATTTCATATTTCTGTGAAACATATGTTATGAGAAACGGGTTGAAAGTATTTTCATTTAATTCAGTCATTCAGAAAAACCACGAATATCTTTCAATATGTGCATCATTTACAGCCCAAAAAATTTCATAGTCTTGCTTAATTTCGTCTATACTCTGGCAAGAACGTATGGTATGAGTAAAATCTGCAGTTTGGGTAATACTCTTTCTGAGGTTGTTAAACTAATGAATCCTTTCACGGTAAACTTCTTTTTGATAAAGCCGCGGAGGAAGAGGTTACTTGGCTAAGGTCAGAACATCTCGCGGGCATTAGGCAGATCCATTTCTGCCAGTTCACTAGCCTGAAAACTGATGAGTTCTTCATCTTCAGTTCATTTTGTATGATTCGAAAAGGGAGAATGGGCTTTGTCTTGTTTAAAGAACTTTAGCTGTGCGTCTTTTATTTCCTAGTTCCAAGGTAATAAACATGTCTGTAAAATGTTCAAGTACACACTGAAGGTGGTATGAGTTTCAAGAAAAAGAGAATTAAGAGTCTTGTTATTCATTAAACTACATCAGCTACTAACTTTCGGAGAATTTTAGTTATGTTCATACATCAAACGAGGCTGAATGTGTGAAAAAAATACATGCTTGTAATCTGAAAGGCGGAACTAAATAAAATTACGCTTGCAGCCCATTCACCATAATACATAGTTGATGAGGATCATATTAACTTCTACTACTCATTCTCGGAGTCGCAGTATAACATGCAAATCTTTTCATACTTGTGCTTCTTTTTTACTTCATTTCATTAAAACAACTTTTAATTAACGTTTGAATGATTTTAGGTTTTAATGTGCTTTAATGCTTTTTGTTTTTCTTAGAATGTTTTAAAATTTTGCTGTAAATTTTAGGTGTTTTGAAATTTTATCTGGCATGTTTTCAGTCCTTTGTATGTTTGTGCACTGGTGCAAAATCTTCAAAAAATAATAAAAAATTGCTAATGAGATGAAATTTAATAATGTAACTTGATTCTAGAAATAATAAAAAAGGTTTTAGTTAACATATCCAAATTGTGTTTTTACTGTTAACAGTCATTCTGTGAACTCCGTGAGTCTGCGATTTGGCAACTTAAAGAAAGAATTATTATCCGTCATTAAACAGAAAAATTACTTACCGAGAAATTACTGTTAAAATATACGGGACTTAAAACTGAAGTAAATTCGTTCTGCATTTAGACAACTAACACAAAATATGTCCTTAAACCACATAAAATGTTTCTCTATTATAACTCTCGCTATACAAAAAGTAAAGAAATTCTGACCACATATTTCACTTCAATAAAAGCAACATGGAAACATGCATATTTATTGTCGGTAGAAATGTCACTATATCTTTTTCTTTCTGTAGAACATATGAATTAATAATCACATCGTATCAGCAAACACGTATGTATACCTTCCAAAAAATGTTCTTTGACTTATAATCTTAGAAAAACGAGAGTAGAAATAGGATTTAGCTACCTTTCTCTAAGCCGATTTCAGGTCTGCGGATCATCTCTTGATTCTACCTGTACATTATGCAAACTTTTCACCATAAAAATCAATCAATGATTTTATTTTTTTCATAACACGCTGAGAATATTTTCATGCATAGAAATTCATGAGCAATAGGATATATGTTATAGAGATTCGCCTATGATAAATATTTGACTCTTTCTTAAAAGCAAGCGTGTACAGAACTTAAATGTCACGTAGTTTAGTTTTCTGCTTTGAAAGATAATCTCATTTTTGTTAAGAAATGTTTTAACACCAATAGAGAAATGTCATATTTATTTAAATGCGCAGGGTAAACACTGAAGAATACGTCTTTGTTCTGCTTGTTTTAAGACGTAAAAATCTTTGAAAGCAATGGTTTTTAGTTTTATATGAGTAACGACTATAAGCGCGTAAACGACTGTATGTCCTGTCAGTTATACAAATGTATTGTAACACTTGCTGTACGTATAAATAACTTAGATAGCCTAGATTCAATTGAGTAAGATATTCTATAAAGCATGTAATCAACGTACTATAAAGCATGTAGTCAACGTCATACTGTATGAGGGTATGACTGCGAGAGATTGGAATGAATTTGTGCGATTCATTTTACGAGAAAATACATCAGTTCTATACTAGTCGTATAGTTAATACTACCAGGCTGTGATATTTTGAGAGATAATGAGACTTTTAGACTTTTGCAAATTTCTGTCCCCTTTCATTTTTTCTTCAGGACTAAATATAATTTCAGAAATATGATTCTACATTGCTATAATAAACAGGCTCCAAATGTTTTCGATAAGGCGCATACCCTGCGGTTGAAAACCCTTGGAATTGACAGAAGAAGTTTACTATTCAGATACAACCAGTAGAATAAAAGTACAATTAACAGAAGCAGTTTTACTCTTACTAGATTACACTATGGAGCTTCAGGAACTACAAACATTAACTCACTCCATGCCAGAGTCTAATTGCAGCAAAAGACTTCAAAACAAAATATTAATAGAAATTATGAGAAACAAAAATTTACAATTCTACAACTTTGAGTTGAAAACCTTTATAAAAAATCTGAATTATTTCACAAAATATCTAGTATTACGTTGTAAATTAAATCGACATTTAACGATATATGCTGCTTTGTAATTTTATTTCGCATAGTGCTAAAATATTATACGACTATAAACAGTTAAGCCCACAAAATGCATACTTTCTAAATGATTTCCACAAATTTGGACACTAGATTGTTATCCATTCTCATCAATGGTATTCTCAGGCATTGACATTAGACCAGATTACATGTAAAGAGTTCTAATCATGTAGAAGAAATATAGACTTCCTTCATGTGCATTGAACTACAAGGTCTGTCCCGAAAGTAATGCGCCCATTCTTTTTAAGAAATTGATTTAGATTTATTAAATTATTATTTATTTATCTATTTATTTATTATACAATTACTCAATATTCATCGAAATACATCCCTTCTGCCTTTAACACACTTGCTCCAACGCAATTTCCATGTTTTATATGCATCCTGGAAGTGGGTTACGGGGATGTCCTTTAGTAACCTCGTCGCAGCCGCCTTGATGTTCTTCAGGGTCCCCAAATGCTGTACTGTGAGAGATTTTTTAATCTTCGAGAACAAAACGAAGTCGGGCGGGGACAAATCAGGACTTAAGCAACGCAGAAATCTCCGCTGGCGTTTTCTCAAGTTTGAAACAAAACTTTGCGTATCGCTGCTCGAGAGTTTTTTCCATCTTGGTTTCGATCGAGTACTTACACAAGGGTTCACTGAAACAGCCACTGTGACTCTCCAGGAGCTCGGAGCCGACTAGCGCTGGTCACGCTATGTTCCCAAGACTCCACTCACCCTTCCGTGCAAGCGGGACGCTGTTCGAAGGATAGTCGCGGCAGAAGAAAATTGGACGCATTGCTTTTGGGACAGACCTTGTAATCTAGAAAAATTTAGAAACTAGCATCTCAAGGAGATTTCGGTAAGCTGATTGAATTGCTAAATGTTTTCAAACATCGCTAGCTTGACAAATTTTAAGCAATATCTTTTAGTGACTGTAATTGAAGCACTGAAATTTGATATTTATATTTTACAAAAGTGAGACTTAGATAGAATCTGCTATAATAAAACTTAAAGAAGAAAAATTCAATTTATTTTTACAAATATTTATCCTACTTATAACTGTTTTATAAGTTTGCAGCTTATTTATGGATCTGTGATCTGTACTTTTGATTGATTAATTATTTTACTTTGAAATGGCAAAAAAAATGCCGTTTAGGTGAAACACTGTACTAGACTGTAAACAATAAACAGAAATCGAACAGGTTAAAGGAATTTCTATATAATACTCATTAAATTAAACTTATAACTTTTTTTTTCTTTTCGTCTCTCAAACACATAGAAAAACAAAACTGACATTAATTTCTTTGTAATATGATTTATCAAAACGAATGTTTCCTTGGCGTGTGAAATATGTGTTTTGTTAAAAAGCAGCTATCCGAAACTACTGATAGAAAGTGCCCAAGACAGAAATTAAATAAAGAATTTTCTGATTACTTCCACACGAGGAAAAAAGAGCACATCCATCAATGTGTCTAAACAAGATTTCTCTAGAAAAGGATGAGAGGAAAATATACCCCAGGATAGTAAATAAATAAGCAGTTTATGTGTCATGTTTCGGAGCTGTGGCTCACATAATAAATGAGATAACTTTCGATAGTATGTCACCATAGCTTTTCTGAACTTTTTTAGGTTAGATAGATAGCTACAGAAATTTGGTAGTTAGTTGTTCCATAAGCATTCAACCATAGATTAAAGGATATGTAAACTGGAGAGATTTGATTGTATGGTTAAACCAAACGTATGACAAGAATTAAGGACACAGGCAAGAGGCAAAATTTATCTAAAATTTATTAACAGTAGACTTACAACTAAATTTTGGTAAATTGAAAGGTAAACGTTTACAAGTGGGTGCTCCTTGTTATTTGGCGATTCTTTTTTGATGCCTAGATCGGCGCCAGGAAGGCACAATTTCAAGATGGCCGCTACACAAAACCAAAATAAGAAGTCAAAGCATTGCACAGACTCGGTGTCCATGTACACATTGATCTATTTTCACTTCAGAGAATTGCACAAACTGGGCATTGCGCACTGCCTTGACTTTTTCCATGTACACATCGATCTATTTTCACTTTAAAAAATAACGAAGCTAAAACCAAATTAAAATTATCATGGTATCATGGTATCATGGTAAAATTATCATGGTTAGGTTTCATGACCAAAATTGAACAAAATTTTTCGTCAATCGAAGGGGCCCCCAATTCTACACTAGAGCCAATTTAAATGTATACAGCACAATAAATAGCTTAAGTGTCTAAACAACTCAGTGCCAGCCAGCCATTACTATTGACCTTACCGCCAATAATTAAAAAACTCATTGGGCGAAAATAGATCATAAAACAGGTATGCGGCTCACCTTAAATAACATATTCGCTCACTATTTCAACTCAGTCTAATCTGCATTCTAATGAAGGATGACGGAAGAAATAGATATTGCAGGAAAGAACTAACACAAATCAACGTGTTATCTGATTTAAGCCTCATAAAATGCATAAAGAGAGAATTCAGAAGATCTATCTGTTTCCAAATAAATGATTTACTATACGCAATATTTCGTAGTTTATGACATGAATAACTAGGAATTTTACTAACCTTGAATTCTAAAACGATAAATATTTTAAGAAAATATGATATTTTAAGTAAATAAAAGTAACGGTCTAAACGTGAATGGGCATAGATTTGCAAGTTATTTCGGTTTTTAATTTTTAACTTTTTTTTATTCATTTCATTTCTTCAATACAAATCCTTGTATTTTATCTATAATCCACTCTTTTTTAGTAGTTTCTTCATGGCAAGAAAGCGATTTTTTTAAAGGCAAACATGCTTTGTACATAGTGTCTTCAAAATAGTAGACACTATTTCTTTAAATATTCGCGCAAAATATGCATTTCCAGTTCCAAAATTTGTTTTTTAAAAAAAGAGAGAGAGAAGCTTTGAAAAAATAATCTCAGATTACGTTTCGATAAATAAAAATGCGCCCTTTTATATTTTTTCTTGCACCAAAGATTCCAGTATTATGTTTAATTGATTTATAAATAAAATATTTCGTATCTTTTAAATGCAAACTTTTCAGAGATATTTGACAAAAGATTTAATAAGCCATGCATCTGCCATTTACAATTTTTTTTAAAACGTTTGCAAAAAAAAAAGAACGCTTGTAAAATAGTTTCATTAAAAAACTATTACGATTCCTTCAAAAATACCCGCAGGGCTTTTGCCTTCCCTGGAGACTTTAGCACAATACCTTTTTTTGATACATTTGTCGTTAGTAGATCATCACATCTTCTTGGATATCCTAAATTGACAAAAAACGTTTACCAGTAGACCCATCTTGATATGAAAATATACGTAGAATCACAGGATGACAGATCAAGCGATTAGAATGCTTTTGACAGGCAGGGATCTATTTTTATACTAAGAATACGATAACTGACATAGACACGTGAGTAAGAGCTTCGATATGACGACCGAAAGGTACGTTTCTCGATGGAACCTGAAGTGCTTTGTCCTAAAATCGTAGATGATGTCACATCACATATTTTTGCCATGGAGAGCGTGCTAACAGTTTCTGACGGGCAAAGTCTAGTTACTGAAAGTACAGTGCATTCAGCATCAAATTTGAAGCTGAGCCCTTAATATTTATGAAGGTTATTTCAGAGAAATTTGAATGTGAAGATAAGAAATTTCTTGATCTCAATTTATTAAACATAATAAATATTTTATAAACTGGAAGTTTGTTCTGTAAGAAATTCACCCCCCCAAAAAAAGTAAAAAAAACCTTCTAGCAATTGAAGCTATTTTCATTAGATATTTATTATATACATTAATTAGGAAATTTCATAATTTAAAGTACATGCCTAAAGTCAACCTGTGAAAGGAAATAAATCATATAGCCCTTTTTTGAATAGATACTATAAAACGGTTAGTATCACTGATTAAGGTAAGCAAAAGAGGACTATCTGCTTAAGTAGAGAGATATTTTAGTGGAAAAATATTATTTTACGAGCATCTGACTCGTGATCGCATTTCAAATTAGAAAACCTCGAAAATGCAGATGCAACCAACCCATTTTCCTGAGCTTATAAACAAAACGAGCTACCAATGTGCCGCCCAACCGGTATCGTGGTTAGCGTGGCTGACTGCCGTGTCGAAGGGCTCGGGTTCGAATCCCAGAGAAGGCACGGATGTTTGTAAATGTATAGTGTCGTTGCGGCATGGCGGCACTTTAAATATGCGGCGAGCCGAAAGTCCTCTCGTGTGGTTTGGTGGAAGACCCTCGGACCCGTCCCCCCGGGGTGCTCTCTATCAAAATTGGGGACAGAACTGAGCCAAATCGTGCTGTCACCTGTTAGGTGTTCAAGGCTATTGTCAACGACAGGCTTAATCTAGCGCTCCTTGACACGAGAATTCTCGTGGGCTTGGGCTGACTCTGTCAGGCAAGTGAGCATGAGCAACAACAACATTACTAGTGTCCAGCGACCTAATCCAGTGGGCGTTCCTATATAATACATATTATTTATTTTTCCCGAACCACTACAAGTTATATACATTATTATTCACTTCTTTAGATTAGCAAAATGCATTTGGGCGCAATCCATTATGGGCGTGAAGCAGGCGTATCGTTTAAAGTGTGTGTTGGACTAATGAACGTTATGAAGGTGGACGCAGGATAGAGCAAATATACATTGACAATTTAAAAATACTTAGTTGACATTTCGAAAACTTTCAGTTTTTTTCATGGTGCTAGTTGTTTCTTATATAGTGGTTTCTCATATAGTGTTAGTGGCTCTTATAGTAAGCATGGAACGACTGTAGTGGTTAGATAAAGTTTTGGGGATTGAATTAATAAATTTTTTAGACTGGAAGAAAGCATTTTTAGCATCGCAAGTTTTTTCATATGTTTCATCTAATTTGTATAAGTGTTAAGACGTAGATCTTTCGTGGATGTCTTCTGAAAACTCAGCTTTTGAGTTGCATTTTAAATTTTGCAAGAGCTACCCTGAACTTCTGGACAACCAACAAAATAGCCTCTTTAAGATGAGAATATACGCAGAGGATGAATTGGACATTGGTTTACAAGTAACGCCTTACCTAACTTTTAAATATCTTTGAGCTAATACTTCAGATTCTTTTCAGAAATCAGTCTGTTACGTTGTAGAGCACAAAATTTACTGCTTGTGTTGCGGTTGATGGTTGCGTATTAATTAAATGATATATCTCCGAGATTTTATCATCACCCGCCTGTTATGCACAGTGCATGATAAAGAAAAACTTAGAATGAGTAATCGCTTTACCTAAATATGTTGCGAAGAGCTGTCACAGACTGAAATATTATTGTACTGTATTAGCATATTGAAAGAATCCAAATAAAGAAGAATCTACGTGATTGTATGTATGTTTCTCGCTCAATGAAAAAAACAATGGTACCTAGAGTCATCAAATTCTGAATAACATAGTCCTCCATGCGAATATTGGCACCTGGATGCCCGTTGGAATCTAGAACTTGTTTTATTGTGTATCTCATATTTTGTAAAACTTTAATGAATTTCTTTATTAAAAAATCAACAGTTTCAAAGCAAGTAGTGGCAACACTGTAGGGAACAAAACATTTGTATCTCTCGGCAATTCTAAAGATATGCTGCTTTTAAATATTCTTAGCCCAAATGCTCTTGAAACGTATACGTGTTTGTAAATGAAAAAAAAACTCCGTTTTGAGTGTAATACAATATCTAAAAGTCACCAAGCATTTTTAATTATCATTTAATTTTAAATCGAGTGTAAGATGTCTTGCATGCGAATGACAAAACATGAACATATTAAATTCTTAAAATATCTTTGCAATCTAATGTTTATTACATTGAATAATAATGTCAAGTCTCTCTGCAATATTATAAATCGTGACCTTATTTACGCGTATTTGACTAATGCACTGCTTAATGTAGTCTTGCTTTATCTATGTTTTATTTAAAATATACTACTATAAATATTCAGTTACCCTCCTTTTAATAAATATTCATCCTTTCGTTATTTGCCGGATATATTTTATTACCTTTATAAACTTATTTTATATATCTTAGGAGAGGAAATTATTGAATATTTATGAAAGTAAGTACTGCGGTAGTTAAGTTTCATATTTCATTTGAGCTAATTCATCTTTTATATTGATTTCTTGGATACTGTTTCATTTTATAATTATTCAGCAGGGATCAGATAGTTGCAGTAAATTATACAATATATATTTAACACCTTTAAAATTAGTTCTATGTATTAATCTATCTTACAATGGTAACGAGTGCTTTATAAAATATGCTTCTTTTTAAAAGGAAATGTATCATTAATTGTATTTAATAACTAAATAGGGGTATGAAATATATGATAATCTATTTATAGTCTCGTAAATTCTTTGAAACGGGCAGCAAAATATCTTGTAGAAAATAACTTCATTTCTTTTCTTTAACTGTTTAGAAGTTCATACAAATTTTATATCTCATTGTATAAGGTATTTTATGTTAATTAATCAACATTTATGCTTTGACTCTTTACTACAACTTCTACGTTCTGTTAGCTCTCCCCAAGATGCAGGTGAGGTAAAGAGTATTTAAGGCTAGGGTTTTGAATGTTTTAGAGACAGAGCTTTTCGGCAATGACGCTTGGAACTTTACTTTCTATTTTCTACTTCTGCCACTCAATATTCGGCCATTAGCCAATTGCTTAGTTGACTTTAAATCTCGCCATTGAAGCTGAGACATTTTAGTTCGCCCACATTTGTGTTATCTCTGGCTACGATACTTTTAATTTGTAAATTTAACTTTATTTTATTTCACTCTTTGCAAGTGGCGAAAGTTTGATTGCAGGCACAAGTGGTACTTTTTATTTAAATTCAAGTTTAATAATAAGTTTATTTGAAATATTCAGAGGATATTTTCGCATTTACATAGACTGAGCGTAGCTCGTTTGCCTGTCTAATAGAGTCTGAAGGACCTAGAATTAGTATAACATATTTATAACCTTATAATTGTTGAAAATTAAATAAGTAATTATAGAATATTTCCTCCATATATGCATAATGCTATACTTTATCATAAAATATAAAACTTTATGACTGCAGCTATTTGTTTAGTGGCCACGAGTTATCAAGTTGGCCAACTGTAAAATTTGGCATTATTTGGAAAATTGTGAACTACGGTTTTCTAACTGATTTTACCTCAGTCTCTAGCCAAACGTAAAGTTTTCTCTTTCCTAACTATCTCTTCACGAAAATAAGGGCTTGTTACTGAAGTCGATTTCGAATTTAGTTTTTGTTACTTTTACTTTAATGTTTCCTAACAGTTCGTTATATTGCTTCAGAATATTTTCAGAAAGTATTTTAGAGTGCTTTTCGATTTCTAAAACTACTTTTCTCTAGATACGTTAGGTTTTGTTCCTGTTTGTTTAAGTTTCCGGAGTAATGGAACTATATAATATTATGTTTATTTCTACATTTATTTGCGTTATCCAGTTTGAACTACATTGAAATTAATATAATATTAAATATATGGATATAATAAAAATAAATAATGAAAAATTCTCAGTAAAAATACTAATAAATTTGATTCAATTATTGAGATATTTCGGCCGTATTCTGATAATCTTCAGACTGAGTCTCTGAGGGAAATGTCAGCGTGAAGTATCTACTTCTGTCTGTCAAAAGCTCGTTAAGGAGTATGTAAATAGCTAATGCTACTCACCTGCTGTTGCCACTCGAATTCCAATATACTTTTAAAGATGTTGATTCGTCTTTAAAATTATACCAGGTTTGTTGTAATTCAAGCCTTCATGGAGAACTAGTTTCTAGAGCTTCAAATCCAACTGCACTGTTTGATGCAATTGTAATGGACTGGATTAAAGGAATGGTTTAACTGTCTTAAAGCAATCTAAAGGCTACTTACCAAAAAAGAGGAATTTTTAGAAAACCTGGCTCGTATTCAAGTTAAGCATGACAAAATCCAAAGCTACTATATTATAAGGATGGCTATTTTGGGTCAGAAATTTCGGAGATTATGACTTCACATGGCTGACAGTCTACGCTTGACTGTCTACTGACGTTGAAAGAATCTACAAAACCACTCATCTCGTTTGTCAGGTTTGAACTCGGGTTGAACTAGCAGTGCTCAACTGTCTCATTCACACTTGCGTACTTAGAAGTCACGCTGAATGTTTCGTGCACGAAAGCTGTTCGAGATAAAGCTCCAGATACGTTTAATGTGATTACATAAATCTATTTTTAATCAAATGATTGGCTTTTTGCGTTATTACCATTCTCTCGGTATTTTCGCTCAGTTGATAAATTTCAATATACTCGCTTGTTTGCTTAAAAGTTTTAGTCAGTATTTTAGTTAGTATTTTAAATTATTATTTTCGAGATCCATTTTGCTTTAAAAACATAAAAATCTGTAAAGAAAATTTCTAATCGCAAAAATACCAAAATGAAAGTAAACATTTTAAGTACTGAAGTTTTTTTATAAACTTTTTTGAAGTTTTTTCATATAACTAAACTTCTGATTTCTGTATGATGAAAATTGACCGAGACATCTAATTACAAAATTTACGACATTTTACATCTATATCAACTTTCAGTAAGGGGGTCGATTAATAAGAAAATTAGAATAAATTAAAGTTTATTTCTTCTTTTCAAATGACATTGATAATAATCTGGATAATTGATTCTAATCTGGTAATTATACAAAAATTTCATTTAAGTCTGAATTTTTTTTATGTAACCCAAATAATGTTAAAAATTTGGCTACTGTGTCAATGAAACCTAAAACATAAATTCTATAAGAGTCTTTGAATAAAACCTTTGAAAATATTGTATTAATGAAAACTTTTCACAACAAGCTGTACGAAAATGCTATTAACATTAGAGATACCAAATCTCTTACACTAGAACTTAACACAGAATCTCTTGAACTGGAAACCTTATCACAAACTTATATTTTATTTTTAGTTACATACAAATGAAAACGTTTTGCTCCTCAATTTGTGTACAAACCTAACTATGATTTTAGTATTTAATTTCTTGAGCAATTTTTGTCGTAGGGCAGTTTATTATTTGAATTTTATTTTTTATAACGAATATAAAAGTTTCCTAAATATAAGTAGAGGAACAGTAGGAATGTGAAATAAAAAGGCTAGGTGTTATAACATTTACTAACTGATTTCATTAAATTTAAAAATTTCAAAACACGGACTTATATGTCAGTTAAAACACTTTTGTTACTAGAAGTATATATTTATGGCAAAAGTTTGCGAAAATAAAGGCAAGGTATGCATATATAATATGGTGTATAATATGGTCAATGACCAAGAGTTAGTGACAACACAAAATTACTATTAGACATGGAAGACCAGAGTTTTCGAAAAATATTTTCAAAATAGATTTTTCAAAGTGGATTTAACTAAACTTTTATAAGCATCTCTACATAATAATGACTATTATTAGTAGTACAAAATACTAGAGACAAAGAGTTACTCTGCATCTGCAAGTTTTTCATATTTATGTGTTGTTAATAAAAGCACAGCAATATAGCGGATTCAGAGTAATCCTTGCATGTCAGAATCGGTGAAGATTCCCAGACGCACCAGCACTAATATATTTCATTATTTTAAAACAAAGAGAATAGTTCCCGTATTATAATCACACATTTAGATGTTGTTGTTGCTTATCCTCAAAAGATCTGAAATATATCAGATCAGCTCCAGAAGGTTGTTGACCACCAAAAAATCAATAATAATAAAGGGGTCGAATATTAAGTCTCCCTTAGAAAGTCCGATAAACCCAGTATGTGATCCGGTATAGCTGGATGGTCACAGCATTTTTTTTACAAGAGGGTTGGACTTTTCTGCCACTATCAAAGGAAAGAAATTTAAGGTGGCCACTTGTTAGTCTAGCCAGAGCAGTCTGGGAGCCACGGTCATATTGAATTTCCAGCAGAGAGCCAGGGGATGTTCCTGAGTACCATGTGTGCTTAGGTGGAATACGCGATATTAAACTGAGTTTAGATCTTTCATTTGAGTGAAGTTCTTGGTAAGTAAGCGAAGAGCCAGTGACCGTTTCATTCTCACTACATTCTTTGGCCAGTCTATCAGCGACCTCAATACCACTAATGTTACCATGTGATGAGATCCATCGGAGGTGGACGTCGTGGGTCTGAGAGATCTTCCTCAGTTTGAGCAGAATAGATACGCTGGTTTCATCGTTTGCGGAGGAGCAGTCAACAAGACATTGTAGTGCACTGCGGCTGTCCTATAAAATCCATAGTTTTGCAAAATCACAATCATAAGACATGATAGCATCAAGCCCTGCATTAATCGCAATTAACTCGCTTCTGAAGACAGAGCAACAAGACTTCATTACTTTTTGGATCTCAATCATCTGTTCCCACCTGAACACATTTAGATGCTACCTGTTACCGTAGGATATAGACGACGCATACTACCATCAGAACAAAACCATAATAAATCTCAAAGCGCATTACTCTTGTGACCTTGAGACTTATTGTAGATTTATATAAACACTTATTTTCTTCAATTTATAGATTTGCATGCAACAGTGTTTGGATGCGGAACCGCTAAAATTATCATTATCAAAATATGTTCTAAGCTAAAAGTTCCCACATATTTTCAGGTTGAGGAACCATTCTTATACCAAAATGCTTTCAATGCACAAAAACACCAGAACGAATGTTTGTTTAATAGTTACAGTAAACAGCTGATAGTTAATAGGTTAGCTGAGTAAATTTAAAAAACAAATGAAATACAGAATTCAAATTCAAATATAATTTACAAAAAATGAGCTAAATATATAAAAATTTTAAATAATCATATCACTGAATAAATGAATCGGAATCAGTGTGTGTGTGTGTGGGGGGGGTGAATCAATTTTTCCCGCACATCTGTTAAAAATCTTGGAATTAAAATGGACATGTGTGTGTGGTTATTGCCTTTTTGCACGATAGCACGACAAATGCTTTACTTTTCACAGCTATCATCTAATATCTAGCTCTTTATAAGTATGGCTAACATCTGAATCGCTAGTCTTTAAATAGCACCCAAAAGTAAATTCGTTCTCTGCATTCGAAAGTTCCCTTCAGTTATAGAGTCTGAATGAAATCGTTTTGTGCATAAATCAATTCCAACAGTGCTCGAGTTCTGAAAGAGTCGTGAATCCATGCGAAATTGTCGATCTCATGGACATCACCTTGACAGTGTTTTTCAAACCAGTCCATAAATTAACATGTGCTTTCCTAAAATAATAGTTTTGTATAGTGTCTGTTGGTTGTATTTCGTATCGTTGCACCAACACATCGATAGTTAGAATCTAAAACCATGTAGATAATAGTATTTCTATGAAAGCATAAGCATTTCTAAGTAGCATTTCTATGCAAATACTGCAATATTTCGTTGGCCTCACAAGCCCAACGGTGCACTGTTTGGAAACCATTTCTCTAAGCAGATCAAAAATAAAAAGACCATGGCATGGAAAATTTTTCCTGCGCACCATTGGTATATCGCTGAGCAACCATGCCTGTCACTGCACAGTAAAAGAAATAGATCTCTCAAAACGGCCATGGCCAGATTCATAAGCGGGCATTTTCGATGCATGAAATTCAACGGAGGAGGAGGAAAGGAACTGTCCCTCGTATGCCCGTTCTCTCCCTGCCTCTCCTGCTCATCTACTGGATTGTATAGGCGTCTCCCTGAGACAGCTGTCGGCTGAGCAGGATGATGTCAGCGATTCACTTGTGCGACAAGGTCTCTTGGACTTGGTACAGGTTTTCCTGCCGCAAGGGGATTAGTAACAACGACAGATCCTATTCTCCAGCATTAAAGGTAAAAGCAAGCTAATTTTTGTAAAACACATTAAAAAGAGTTAAAATTATTGAGGAAAACGTCTGTTGACTTGTGATATAATTGATCTGTATAATGTACAGTCGAATTAAGAAAAATGTTACCTTCATCATCTCATGTACAATTTACACTATTCGTCAAGCCATAGAATGCTATGGAAAAAAGAAGAAATTTCAATATTAGTTCTAACATTCCAGGCTCCAACCCGCTGATTGATCCGGTGGCACTTCCTTGCGTGTGCCAGTCTGGAAGTATTAACTGTAAACCTCTAACTTACACAGACTAAGATTTTAAATGCATTCAATGACACTTCACGCACAAACATACAATTCTTATTTCTTTCGCTGTCAAATCTACTATTTCTTACTGTTTGAAAATACGGAAGCAAGAAAGTAGAAAATAAAACAAATGATATAAATAAACTGACTTTCATTTCCAAAAAAAAAATTACAAAGATATTTCTCACAGAAGCCTGTTCGGACATTTCTTGTTCTGCATTCACCGAATTTTTTGAAAGTACCGCCTTCTCTTTATATTGTTATTCTTTCTTGTTCCTTTTGTTAGAGTTCTGATTTTCTTTCTTTTGAATGAATCGGGGAAAAATTTCGGGCATTCTAAGTATTTGACGTATTTGTGTTTTTATATAGAGATTTTTTTTTTTAGTTTATTGCTTTTTACTTATTCCCCCAAAACTCCTTTCTATTTCTAAACCTTGTCAGTAGAGATTTAAATTCAACTACTATTTCTTTCGCTCTTGATGACAAGTATATACTATCTGGATTTTATTATCGGTATTCACACAAATTTTTAGTTAAATGTTTTAGAGAATTTTCTTCTTATTATATTGCATAACTTGTTTCGTTTATTCACTTAGGTGATATATATTCAGATATCTCCATATCTTAAGAAAAGCAGCTTTTTGTTAATTATTATCTTATAAATACAACATATATTTATTTACAAACGAAAACTAATTTCGTTAGAAAAGAACATACGTTTTATTAGACATTTATGTGTTTTTAAAATTCTCAAAATAAGAATAAAATCTTCTGAGGAATTTTATGTTTTGAATTTTAGGAATAATATTTTCTGAAAAAAATTTGATTTATTTTAATTGCATTTGAAGTAAGACAGAGTTATACTTTTTAAAAATATGATAAAAATCTTCGCGTATTTTTAAATACTTGGTGCTATATAATTAAAGATAACCCTCTGTAAAAGGATATTATAGATATACATGGATAAAATATATTGTTACGAATTTTGTACTTAGATAGGTAATTTTAGTAGAATTATAAGTAAAATTGCTGTATTGCTTTTGTAACATGAAGAATTCGATGCCTGAAAAGTAAGAATACACGGGCAAGTGCATTTAACATTGAGTAAATGGGTATCTCTGTAATTTGGCGAGATATCGCCAAGCTGAAAAGTATTTTGGTGACTTATTTTATCGCCAAAATTCGCCAAATGTGGCTTGATTTTGGTCCGATTCCTGTATCACCGTAATGTGTATTGAAATTGAATAAATATAATTGACCACTGGAATTCCACCCTCGTACTGCTTTCGAATAATTTCGACAAGCAAAAAGTATTAGAAACATCTCGGCTGCCGGTTGGAAACTATTTAAAGTCGAAGAAAGAACATCTACCTCTCATCTGCTTAGTTGTTGTGGTTGCGAGTTCTTCTTTGCGTGTGAACTAGATATACAAGGTAGCTTCTTTCTCTTTAGATGTGCTTTGCATTGCGTTGTGTTTAACTTTCTTAGTAGTTTGAAGTGTAACTATTGATTGTATTAAACGATACTGTGAACACTCGTACGAGTATTTCTGTGAAAATTCCAGAACTCTGAAATACGTCTTGGGGTAAGAATAAGTTCTATTAATCTATAATCGGACCGGTGTGCATTCAACATATTACGAAGCCCTACACACGCAACAATATTTTAACGGATGAAGCATAACACAAGATATTTTTCTACCTAATTTATATTTCTTGTGATTATGCTTTTTGGCATCCTGGATATTTTACTTTGGTTATGAATATTTAAGCATCTTATATCTACTTATTTAGATTATTGAGATCTCAGCGATCAAAATTTTTAGCCTGCAGAATAAAATTGATGTTTCTATCTTACTTTGCATTACCTTACTTTACATTATTTATGCCATTGTATTTGCTAGTACAGACATATTCCACTTGCGTTATATTATATAACAGACAGAAATTCTGAAGAATATCTAAGAACGCGAAATATTTGTATATTTTTTCATAAAATATATTAAGAAGGATAATAAAATATACTCAGGCGCTAGTTAAAAAATAAATAGTGTTACGAAATGTCTAGGCACGGTAAGATAGCTTCCCCGCAAAGCAGGTTTAGAGCTGCCAGAAAATGGCAAGGGGAAGGCAGGGTTGTCACATTTGTCGAGAAATCGCCCATTTGGCGATTATGCTATAGACGCATGGAGAACCTTCTGGAACGAATTGTTACTGGTTTAGCCCAGAATGTTCTCGAACACAAGCCAAAAGCTATCCTGCTGGTACGCGGAGAGTGAGTCAGTGCCTAGTCTACCGAGTTGAGAGTTAGTTACTGTCTCGTCTAGCGAGTTGACAGTCAGTCAGTGAGCGAGTGTCTTGTAGCCGAGGTGGTCGTAGAGTGCATCGAGGAGTTTCTTAGTGTATCTCGAGTTGTTGTTGCGTGGAGAGTCTTGAGAGTACGTAAAGTTCCGAGAACGTCTGAGCAGAGTCGGATGCTTTACTCTGGTGCTCTGCCGTGAAGCTGGCTCCACCGTTTTAGCCTGATAACCTGAAGGCTGTGTTGCCGATTGTCTCAGCGTGTTTATAGAAGTTCTTCGATAACTTTAAACGTGCTTCTGGAGCTGTTTTGTAAAGTACTGGCTAATAAAGTGTGTTTCGATACTTCATCAAGTGTTGTCGTTAATCACTCCAAATCCATGAACCCTTAACGTACGTACGAAGCAAAAAGAAAAACGTAACAATATGCACTAGTCAGACACTGGCTAACTTTAGTTGAAAAGACAGAATTAATTTTTAAAGCCCTAGTATAAATGCAGAACATTTTGATTGAGTTAATGGTGTAAGTGGATCAATGGTTTTCATATTGAATGCAGTTTTTACTTAACACTTTTTGGCGTTTCTCGTTTTCAAATTTAATTCATAACAAAAAAAAATTAAGAAAAAACGTATTCCCAAGTAATTTATAACATTGTCAAATTTCTTGTAACTAAATCTCAGTTTTATTCAGTCTCAGGTTTAGAGTCTGTAAACCTGAGACTCAGTTAACAGTTATCGTTTCTAATAATAACTAAAATTCCTTAGTAATAAAAATTTTAATTTAAATAAATAACCAAATTCTAAGTCAGGATCGTTAAATGAATTATGAAAATTCTAAACGCGGGAAACAAGTTGCAAAAAAAACTAGTTTATTATATGACAAGCTTGGTTTCTAATATAAAATACTAATTATTGAATAATGCAGAAAAAAATATTCACGTAAATCTCCAATAAATTCTTACAGCAGCATATAAATTTTAAAACCTTGGACGGAAACGCCTGCCAGGCTCTCATTTTTATTTCTAATTAAAGTAATTTAAAGTGCTCCATACGAATTTAAATTTCCCAAGATACTCCTGAGAAATATCTATAACTTATAGATCATATAGACAGTATACATAGTGCTTTCTCAAACACAAAGGTTTATATAACCTTCGTTCTCATTATTCTACTGAGTCTTCTTTCACATTAAGCATCTAATTCACATATTTACAGAACGGGAAAATATGGAAAACATAGAAGGAGAGAAAAGCGAATTATCTAGGAAACTAAGCATTGCATTTAAATTCAAACACAATGATAGGAATATGAATATTATATGAACAGCTAAAATATTGGAATGTTTCTAAGATATTGCTATGAATTTTGTACATACATGGACAATTTTTTGTCAAATTGTTGTATTTTTCTGTATAATGTAACGTGAAAAATCTAGAGAGATGAAACTGTGGGGGAAAAATAAGAATACAGGGGCAAGTTTATTATTATTATTATTATTATCATTATTATTATTATTACGTTGAGTAAATGGCTATTTCGGCAATTTGCCGAGAAATCGCCAAAAGTCGCCAAACTTGGCAACCGTTTGGCGATATTTTGGTCCCTGTATAACTGTAATGGATTCTGAAATTAAATAACTACCACTGATGCTCAGTATAACTGTAACCGTATTCTGCCCTCATATGCCTTTTACTAATTTCGAGAAGCAGAAAAAATATATGTAGACAAATCTAGATAAATCTATTAGAAAACTCGAGAGATCTACTAGAAATATCTCAGCGACCATATGAAAATTATTCAGACAGGAAAGAGCATCTGCTGTGGGGTTGATAGTTCAGCTTGAGCGCGGAGCATTAAAATATCTCTCGGTTAAGTTCGCTGTTTAGATGCGCTTTGCATTGCTTTGTGTTTAATGTTCTTGGCAGTATGAAGTGGAACTACTGATTGTACATTTGTACTACTACTTTTGTGAAACGTTCCAGAAGTGTGAAGTATTAATTTTGGTAAAATAAATTTTCATTATTTCTGTGTGCATTTAATCTGTTACGAGCCTGTACATGCGCAGCAATATAAAGACGATTATTTTATTTTGATGTTGTTTATCTTAATTTTGAATAAATATTATGTCTGAGCATTTCAGTTTCTTTTTTTAAATCATATGAATTATTTTGTAATCTAGCAGTTATCTAACTACATACTGAAGAAAATCCCGCTCTTAATTCTATTAAAGAAAGGGGTTTTCGAAAGCAACAGCTAAAAGGCTTTTAGTACAAGAAAAGAAAACACAATTTTAGTATTTAAATTAGAATTTCTAGAAAGGGATCCGTGGTAAGTGTGATAGGGCATTATACATTAACTACGTTGAAAAAATCAAGTCTAAATTACAAACGTGTTTTTCTTTTTTATTCTTAAGTGATGATATATTCGTTTTCTTATTTTTTAAAGGCTTATTGCTGTTAGTTCTGATAAGATTACCAGCTGATTTACATTTTAAATACCTTTTCTCAAACTTCGCTCGAAGATTTATACGGTAGTAATTTTTAAGCGTAGTTATAATTAATTAAATGATATAATGAAGTTACTTATACTGTGGGCCATACGGAATTTAGTTTGCTGACTACTTATTAAAGTTAAGTTTATTAAGTTCTTCTGAAATCTCAAATTCATAGTAAACGTTAATGTGTGACCAAGTAATATGAAACCGAGTTTATTGAGTGCATTTTAAAAGATGCATCCCATAACGGCATAAATTGTAGAATGTAACTACTATTAAATAATAGATAAGTCTATTAGTCTGAAATTTTAAATATACAAAAGAAAGTAACTTTTCAGAATTTATAAAAAATAAAAAAGATAATTAAAATTAAGTTAGGAAAATCGACTGACATTTACAGTTGCTGAATACATTAAACGTTTTACATGCTCTAAAATTTGAAATATAGAAAAGAATGTAGAATATATCTAAATAATACAAAAAGATAAAAGTATTTAGGTAAATGTTACAATCTAGTGATGTAATAAAGCAAAAATTAAATTTAACATTTTCAAATTATAAAAAGCTCAGACTTAGGTCGATTTAATATTAAATGAAACCAAACTCAGTACCATTCTTAACTATTTCAAATAAAACAAAATAAATATTTTCAGAGCATTACTAAATAGCGTTATATACTACAGCAATCATGGAGTATTTTAAGCATCTTAAAACTACATTATTTGGATTGCTGCATATTCCTCAAATTACTGAAATTTACAGAGCTTACATTAAGTTGTTAATAGTTATTTTCCTCTTTTATATCTGAAGCTACATTTTTTTTTCATTTTTGTTGCACTATTTGAAATTCTTGTCAGAAGCGAATGTAAAATTAGTTATTCGAACAAGTATAAATAATTCTGATATTTTATTCTACGACGAATTGAAAGGTCGAATTCTAAATATTTTTAATCCGAATTCTCAAAGGCCCTAAAATTGCTCGAAGCTTCAGAATTTCTAGATATATAGTATAAGAATAATAAAAAATATATCATGTAGGAAAAACAAAAACTAAAAATAAATAAAAATATATTTTATTTAACAATGAAAGTTGTTAGTTAAAGTAAAACTAGAAATCTGAGTTTTATGACAAGTAAGTGAGAATTCAGTTTCTAAAACTGCCTTTCAGATGAAGGTAAATTTAATTCAGTAAATGAAGTAGATGTTTAGAAGCCTGAATTTTAAGATTCATTTTCGTAATGTAATATATTGAAATAAATTGAGCAGCAATGCAAATTCATATATTTTTCCAAAATGCTTTTCAAGTAAGGCAACAGGTGAGCATAGATGATTCAAGTGAGGTTTAATAAGAAAAAAATCTAGAAAGTTTTAAGATTTTATATTACTCCCAAAGGGGAGTTTTATTCATTTAAAAATATGCTCGTTTGGAAAGCAGTTGGGCTAATGTCTCTTTGGGCTAATAATATTGAAAACAGCATATCTTTGGAATTTCCGATAGATAATCTCTTGCTGGAGATAAAAATGTTTTTTCGCGGTACAGTGTCGCCTTTGAAATCCTTGAGTTTGTTAATTAAAATTTCGTTAACATCTTGCAAAATGCGAAATAGACAATAAAACAAATGCCATATTCCAAACTCGGGCTTCCAGGTGCTCATATTCGGGTGGAGAACTATGTTATTCAAAATTTGATGGTTTTTTTCACAATGCGAGAAACATACATATATTCGCACATATTCTTCATTATTTAATTTCTTTAAATGTAACACAAGGGATAATATTTGGTGGCAACAATTTGAAAAGTGATAAATGCTTTTAGTGATCCAACAAAAGATGCCCTTTGGAGACAAATAACCCTTCTTGGTTAACGCCCCTTTGGGCTAAAAAAAGCACTAAGAACGGAACACCGGAGTCTTTTCAGAAAGTGGCATTCAGTGCCGCCAAGATGTAATACTGTTGATCTAAATCCACTGTGGTTGCAATAGTCGAATTTTTCTAATGAAAACTTCTTTCGGATTTCAATAAACCCAATCTGCCCAAAATTTTGAGTTAAATCTGCTTTATATTTGGAATTTTAGATTTCAATAACGGAAAAACTTGTGAAGCCTCAAGTTTTCGAAACTGATTAATTTTTCCATATTGTCGGATTTTTAAGGATTCAAATCATCCGTAACTACACTCATGTCCAAAATTATGTTTACATGCATAAATTTACGGATTTCTCAGAGACTATGACTTATAATTTAATGAATTTTCGTGGAATCATACATAACATGATGACACATAAATGCAAAAGAAAAAATTGAAGATCACCTCATATGATATAAAATTGTAGCATGAAACAATAAAAATGGTAATAAAGTGTGACAAAGAGAGTTAAGAAAAAAAGGAATGATTCAGAAAAAGAATTAAGTCTTACGAATTTAATATGGAATATGATCTCCCCTGACTTGTACACACATATCACAACGTGTTTTAAGGCTGGAAATAACGTTGTTAACCACAGTTTGGGGAATTAATCTCCACTCTTCCAGCAATGCCGTCTTCAGAGCATTTACATCTCTAGGAGGAGGATGTATACGTGCAATTGCTCTTCCAAGGTAGTCCCATAAGTTCTCTATCGGGTTAAGGTCAGGAGAGTTTGGTGGCCAAGGTATTCGCTTAATGTCTTCACTTTCAAGGAATTCATCAACGAGGTTTGCTCGATGTGGACGGGCATTATCATCCATAAATAAAAAGTCAGGTCCATATGCACCCCTGAAAAGTCTTACATAAGGATCTAAGACCTCATCCCGATATATCTGGCCTGTCACAGATCCGCTGCTGAACACGTGTAGGGGCGTACGTCCATCGATCATTATTCCACCCCATACCATCACACCTCCACTACCGAAACGGTCACGTTCCACAATGTTCGAGGGATCATTTCGTGTTCCTGACTCCCTCCAGATGTAAACACGTTTAGAATCACCAGTTAAACTAAACCGCGACTCATCAGTAAAGAGAACATGGGACCATTGATGTTCAGTCCAGTTTTGATGTTCTTTACACCAATTAAAGCGATCCCTCTTTTTCTGTGAAGACAGTAAAACACATACCCTTGGCTTTCTGGCATAAAGGCCTTTTTCATTAAGCCTTCTGTATATTGTTTGCCGTGATGCAACAGTTCCAGTGGCGGCTGCAAGCTCTGAACTTAACTGGCGAGCAGTAGCCTTTCTGTTACGACGGGCAGTTAATGCCAGATACCGATCTTCAGAAGCAGTTGTCATTCGTTTCCGACCTTGTCCAGGCCTCCTTACAACACTTCCATCATTTTGAAACTGTTTCCATAGCTTAGAGACTGTCTGTCTTGAAATATTCAGACATGTGGCTGTTTCCATGATTGACTGCCCTGCTTCTAAACGGCCGATAATTCGCCACTTTACAGATTCTTCCAAATGATACTTCGAAGCCATAACAAACCGCTTTGAGTCCCTACACACTGAAATCAAACGCTATGTTGCAGAAATTCACTCAAATATTCAGTTTGCGCAAAGCGCTTGATTCACCCTTGGATGACGTAACGCCTAGATTTGCATATCACAAACCGTTTGATTACTTTTGATTGGATAATGCTAATTAGGCTTGGTTTTCAGATATTCCCTGCAAATACGGATCACATTGATTCGATATTTCATTGAATATCATCATTTTTGGGTATGTAAAGATAATTTTGGACATGAGTATATTTAATTATAATTTAATTCTTTTATTGGTAGGTTATTTCAATGCTGCTTCCATGATGTAAGTATAATAACTTACTGAAAAGCTACTTGCTACAGTTTAATAACTGAGTGAATTTTTTTCGGACACCGATGATCCACTTTGCCTTGTCATGGACCTTTCATAACTAAAACTCGTATTTATTAGTGATAGAATTAGTGATTAATTAGTGATTTGATTCAAGAATTTCGCTCGGTCTAGAGGACATTTTAATGTCAGAGAACAAAGTTGCTTTTTTTTTCTGGGAGAAATTTGTTTTTGTTTGTAACGCTAAAATCATAATAAAAAAATCAGTTTTCTTATTTATTGTTTCCTTAAATTATTGAAATCGTCGTAAACTGCTTGGCGATAGTTCGAATTTCAGAAAGTATAACCTAAAGTTGCAGGCTATTCGATTTTAGTTTGTTCGTTTTGGTTTGTAACACTAAAATTAGTAATTAAATAAAAATTCAGGTTTCTTCTTTCCTTCAATTATTGAAGTTATCGTAAACTACTAAGTGATAATTTGAATTTGAGAGCTTATTATCGGAAGTTTAAAGCCATTAGGGTAATAATATATGAGTAATGTTTAAGAATACTCTCTTATCTTTCTTCTTTACTAGTTCATAGATTAAAATTTCATATTTAAAAATTTAATACTATTATTTCAACTGTAGAGAACTTCAACTTCTATAGACTATTAAATATATATAATAAGAGCTAAAAGATATAAGAAATTAGCCCGGAAACATATAATAACAGCTGGAGGGTTTTCCTTTGCGCTGTCTATTGAATTGTTAGTGTCATCTGTTGGGAAGAGAGCTTATGTGTATGAAATGTGTAACACATGCTCCCAGCGGCGATATAAAAGCACGGATGACAGTTGACATTTGGAATAATATTTTGTATTCTGGATGTAAAGTAATTCAAGTACAAAAATTTTCAAAAAGGAAAATTGTTTATTCTGTTGTTAAATGAAAAACATTTTATATTTATTATAATTCCTTGTTTAACAATAATGTAAATGTTAACACTCTGATTGAAAATATTTACTCTTTTCACAGGAAATAAAAACTTGATAAATATTCACTACTGTTTAAATAATAAAAGCATTAAATACAGCCTTTTTCTCGTTTTCGAAGATTCAAAACTATCATTCTGGTTTGAAATATGTTTCTTACAAACATAAAAATTAATACAACTGCTTGGATTTGCAGTACTGAGCAAATAAAGAACATATTTTGTTCAAATACTTGAAAAAGGTATGGGATTTGTTTAAAATACAAAGATTCTAGTTATAAAATTCAAAAATGAAGACATTTTCAATCAGGAATAGGGAAATCTTTGCTTTAGTATCACATACTTTTAATTTAATAATTCCTTTACATATCAACGTATACCGTGTCATCGTCTACTGTTCTTATTAAAGGTTTACTGGAAACACTGATGGCATGCAAGTGCATTCCCAGTTTTCTTTACAACAAGCCTTTTCTTATGCCCTAAGACCTTCGAAGCCTAGGAACTTAAATAAAAAGACATACCTTTAAAAATGTAGGAGCTGGCTAACAAGGTTTCTTGGAGTTGTTATTATGTTAACCACCGAAGCAGAAAAAAAATGTTTGAAGCTCGAGAGAAATCGAGCATGAAAATATAACGAGATTAAGTTTCCGCCATGTTTTTATTGGAAATGAGGAAACTGACCTTTATTAACACTTCATATTTTCTTTTCCTTTAAGAGCCAAAGTATTTGTCGAAATGGTGAATATTTTCATGTTATCATGAGCGATATCGAGACGGGAATGTGCCTTCAATGATGCCTGAAAATAAAACTTTGCTGAAAAAATGTAAAACCGAAATTCTTTAAATTGAATAAACTTCAAGGAAACTATTATACCTGATTTAAAAAGATATTACATGTTTATCTGTGCACAAATGTATTTGGTCAAATTAATTATTAAACTTCTTTAAAATGAATTTTTAAATACGTCGTTAAGTCTGGTTTTGTTCTTCTATAAATTTTTGGGTTGTATTCCAAAGTTTTATCTTTTCTTTGCTGTTAGATTTATCGTTTCTTTGCTGTAATTGTTATTTAGCAACTGGTATTATACGTAAGTTATAAGGTATTTCTCCTTTCTTCTTTGCATGCCATCGTGGTGTACTGGTCAGCACACTCGACGCTTAACCAAGAGGGCCGTGGTTCAATTCCTGGCGAAGGCGTTGCTAATTTTTCATCACTCCTGCTTTCGAAATAACCTAATGACTCTACAACTGGCGCCCGAACTAAAAAAGGTGGTAGATGATCATTCTCCACCACCAGGATTTGGCGATTGGGTCCCCCAAACCCCAGTCGCCTTTTAAAAGGGGGAGTGTATAAGGTATATCTCCTGCCTTCTTCCCTTGCCTTCGTGCTGTAGTGGTCAGCACACTCGACGCGTAACAGAGACGTCCGTGGTTCCATTCCCGTCGAAGGCGTTGCTCATTTTTATCTCTTTTGCTTCTAAATAACCTAATGACTCTACAAGGTAACTTTAAAAGTTTCGAGATAGAGGCAGATGGTTGAAAATTTTTTTTTGTTAAATGCCTAAATTTGGGCGAATTTATGTCTGCAGACGATAATTCGTGGCATCAGTTGCTAACTGTCTATCGTAGAATAAAATTGGAAAGAAAATTCAGCTGACCTAAGAACATTATCGCACTATAATTTTGCATGATTTGAAATTACGGCTAAGTCAAGAATACCTTCAATGTCTACAGTAAGGTTATAGAAATGAAGCTTCTTTTTATGCCAATGTATTCAGATGGCTTACAGAATTTCGTACAGGTCGATATTCTCTTCTGGATAAAGAAAACACTGCGAAGAGGAAGTGAATTTAAGGGATTCGTGCTTCACCATGATAATGAGTCATCTAATTCACCAAGATTGATAATTGAATTTCTTGAACAAAAACACTATAAAGTGAGAGAATATCTACTCTATTCTCATGATCTTGATAGGATCATGACTTTTGTCTATTTTTTAGTTTAAACAAAATTTACTTTGCCGTCTTTTTACTTCTGAAGAAGAGATTAATAATGCTATAAAAACATATTTTTCATAGATTCCAGGAATGAATTTCTTGAAGCATTTAAACTTTTGGACAATTCGCTTACAATAGTGCATTGATATTGTAGAGAACTTCTTTGGTAGCGATTTCTATTTGCAAACTATTGTCATGCTGTGGTACAGTAAGCCATTTCTCATTTCAGGGGTTCCTTGCTGTCCAAGTTTTGACATCTACATTCTTATTTATTTTTGAATACATTTCACATCAGTGATGAATGCATGGTGAACACGAATTAACTAAAATATTCAGTTATTTTATAAATATCTTTGCGGCTAATAAGTATAAAAAATTATCGCATCATCCTGTGCACGCTTTCATACTGTAAGTGGCTAACACACAGAGCTAGCAACTGCTAGTTTGTCATTTGAATCTCGGCTGGTTGATTCCTCGCATTCCCTACTCTGAGAAAATCTAACTGCCTTTAGTAGTGTTTGATCGAACAAACAAACAAAAATGTGGTTACTAACTTTTCATCTCTTATATTTGGTCAAGCGGGTCTCTTATTTTCTACAATTCATTCTGGATATGAAAGATTACTGTATCTTCTCATGCGTGCAGTCATCATATAAGTTATTAGCTCCTCTCCGAGGGTCCACCTTGGCGCAATGGAAGCGAGACAGCGAGGACAGGGGGGAGTAACGAACAAGATCCTCCACGAACCTGAGACCAATATGGCAGCAGGACAGATTTGATGGTGCAGTAGTTGTTGGATGCACAAAAGCGTTCGCGCTAGTGGAGACGTGGCTTTAGCCTGTGATGAACCATAATGATGTTGCCTAGTAGAAAACGGTTTTCCATTTGTGGTACATACAATAGTGTACCACACATGAAGTACATGCGATGTAACACACATGGTGAGGAACCATAATGATGTTGCCTAGTCGAAAACAGTTCTTCATTTGTGGTACATACAATAGCGACCGGTACCCTATTATCATTCTACGTGGACCGTCCGAATCCAACATCTTGTTGCAAATGTTTAACACGTCTACTACCTGGAAGATTCATAGTTTGAATCTCCTCGAGGGTAGAGTTTTCTTTTTATGTTCCCCAACTTCGAAAAACCTAACACAGTTTTGGTAATGATGCTGCCAAGTTTGAATTTCCTAGAGGGTACAATTCACATTTTTATTTGCCCAGCTCTGAAATACCTAATACGTCCCCATGAAAGTTTCTTCAGTTTAGGTTATTTAAAGCGTGCAATAAGAGAAATTAATATTTTTGGTTGATTACTATGTAAATACTACCAAGAGTTTAGTTAGATCTGTATTTCCTATACCTTCCTTCTGTTACGTATTACATATTTCAGTTGTGATTTAAATTGTTTTAAAGGTAATGATTTATAAAGATTAATTTGTTTTTATTTTTGTAGTTGAACTTAAGTTTCTTTGGCTTGTTGAAAAGTAATTGTTGTCATTTAATTTGTTTTCGTGAGAGCTTTGGTTAACGCTGATTTTTAAGTTGCTTGAGTAATTAATTTTTTTCTTTTCTTTTGGTTGGTTAACTATTTAAATTTCTGTTTAGTTAATATTTTTTTTCTTAACTTGGTTGTTAATGTTAATCTCTTGTTAAGTTGACCCTTAAGGTCATTTTTTTTCTTTTTTTTTTAGCTTAGTGGCTGGTCCACTTTGTTTCTCCTTCACGTTAATGTTTCGGAATTGTTTGTTTACCTTACTAAGGGACGCCTTAGTGTCTTTCGGCTTATTATTTTTGAGTAGTTGGTTGTTATTTCTTGCTCACACGTGTATGTTGTGTTTTGGTCGATTACACTTGCCTACTTATTTAGTTTTATCCTTCGTGGGCTTGTTGAATAACCTAAGTTCAATTGTTAGTTAAGTTACATTACTTACCGTGGTAGTTTTTCACTTCTGTATTGGGGTGTTGCTTTGATTTAGGAAGACGTTTGTATCTCGTTTCGGGTAGAATTTTTGTCTTGTGTTTTTACAATGTACGTCCAGAAAGTAAGTTCCGTTTGGTAATAAAAGTAAATTGTGTACAGCTACAGAAAAGTTATTTATTGCACAAAATTCAACAACTCTTAAACTACTTTTCCACATAACTGCCGAAATATTGCAGGCATTTGTCATAGCGTGGCACAAGTTTTTGTATACCTTCTTCATAGAAATTTGCCGCCTGTGTCTTCAACCAGTTGGAAACAGTTTCTTTCAGCTCGTCGTCATTGTTAAAGTGTTGACCGCCAAGGAAAGACTTAAGATGTAAGAACAGATGAAAGTCGCTAGGAGCGAGGTCAGGGCTGTACGGAGGATGGTCAAACACGTCCCAGCCAAATCCCTGTAGGAGGTTTTTCGTCACATTTGCAGTGTGTGGTCGTGCGTTGTCGTGAAGAAAAACAACACCTTTTGACAGCAATCCTCGGCGCTTATTCTGAATTGCACGGCGCAATTTCCGAAGTGTCTCGCAATAAGCATCTGCTCTGATTGTTTGACCACGCGGTAAGAAATTAATGAGTAAGATGCCTTTCCAGTCCCAGAACACTGTGCACATCATTTTTCGAGGTGTCAAGATTTGCTTCGGCTTAACCTTTGCTGGGGATGAAGTGTGCCTCCATTCCATTGATTGCCGCTTACTTTCAGGGGTGTCGTAAGAAACCCAAGTTTCATCTCCTGTGACTATCTGTGTCAGAAATTCTTCACCGCTTTCAGCATAACGGGTCAAAAACTGAAGTGCACTACCCATCCGTTTTGTTTTGTGTTGCTCAGTAAGAATCTTTGGTACCCAACGTGAGCAAAGTTTACGAAATTTCAGTTTTTCGGTAACAATTTCATGCATTAGTGATCGTGAAATTTGGGGAAATTCCATAGCGAGAGCACTAATTGTAAACCTTCGGTTTTCATGGATCTTGTCATCAATCGCGTGAACCAGTTCTTCTGTAACCAAAGATGGACGCCCACTTCGTTCTTCATCGTGCGCATCACTACGTCCGTCATTGAACTTTCGGACCCATCTTCTCACCATTGAATCACTCATCGCTTTTGGTCCGTAAACATCGCAAATTTGCCGATAAATTTCACTAGGTTTCACTTTCCTCGCATTCAGAAAACGAATCACAGATCTGATTTCACAAGCGGCGGGATTTTCAATCAACACCGACATTGTAAACAAGCACAACAAAGCGTACGTGACTGACAGCGATCTCCAAATGGCGCGCGTTTCTTCTCCTTGATACAGAGCGTCTACTGCGCATGTGCGGAACTGCGATCGCAGAGCTGCAGCGGAGATAAATTGAAACGGAACTTACTTTCTGGACGTGCCTCGTATTTAGTTTTGCTTCACCTTTTGAGGTGGGTGAAGGTAGTTTGCACTCAGGTGATTGTTCAATTTCTTGTTCTTGAAGGCTTGTTTTGAGTAACACGCCTTTGCACGTGTTAGAGCTCTGTTTTTTTTAGAATGTTTATTTGTAAGTTTTATTGTATTGCTCGTGGTTTTTGTGTAATATTTTTTTTGGATTAGAGTTGATCGTTGGTTTACATTTCTCAGGCTTAAGCTTAGTTTGGAAGTGTTTTATTTTGTTGTAAGTAGTATTGTGGATTCTGATTCTGAGTTTCCGGTGGTAGGGTTATTATTTTGTTTTACTTAAAATTTAATTGGTAATTTTTTTTTGTATTTAGTATTCTTTCGTCAGTTTAACAGCTGGCTCTGGTACAAATAATGAGTAATTTCTGCCATTGTCACCACTGCTTAGGTTTAACTTTTTATGTGTTTTACCAAAATTTTTCTTTTCGGAACGGGGGAGGATTGTTACGTATTACATATTTCAGTTGTGATTTAAGTTGTTTTAAAGGTAATGATTTATAAAGATTAATTTGTTTTTATTTTTGTAGTTGAACTTAAGTTTCTTTGGCTTGTTGAAAAGTAATCGTTGTCATTTAATTTGTTTTCGTGACAGTTTTGGTTAACGCTGATTTTTAAGTTGCTTGAGTAATTAATTTTTCTTCTTTTCTTTTGGTTGGTTAACTATTTAAATTTCTGTTTAGTTAATATTTTTTTTCTTAACTTGGTTGTTAATGTTAATCTCTTGTTAAGTTGACCCTTAAGGTCATTTTTTTAAAGTTCTTCTAAAGTTTTGTTTACACAGGTTGGTGTTTAAAGTTTTAATTAAGTTTTAATGTGCCCACTTTTCTGCTAAATTTGGGATCCATATTTTCTGACTATGGTGGTCGTTTTGGTGTTGTGGAGAACATAAAAATTTTTTCATACTTAATTATTATATTTTAACTGAAGTAATTTTTATTTCCTTACTATGGTGGTCGTGTTTGGTGTTGTAATAAACCTAAGAAAATGATCTATATAATTATTATACTTTAATTGAAGTACTTTTCAGCATTGAAGTTAATTTGTGTTTAAAATAAAAAACTAATACCATATTCTTTCGAAAACTTTTCCGTTGCCTTGCTGGGATTCCAAATTATTTACGACTTTGTTTTTCACGCCAGACAGGGTCTGGGAAGCATCTGTCAGCAACAGAACTTTTTGCACCCTGCTGGAGAGGGTAATTCCAACACTACTAACCCTACGTCAAGGTCGAGGGGACGGGGTGTTTTGCTTACTCGCAGGCTTTTTCTATGCTGGAGTGGGACCTCTCGACGAGGCTAGTTCTGCTGAGAGATGACTGACCTTGGTGTATCAGCGATTATTCGCCAATTTCTGGAGTTCGAACTACATTGGCTTCACCTTCCTGTGTGTTTTTCCCCTGGGGTTGCCGGGCTGTTGGCTGTTTTCTTACCATCTAAAATCGCCAAACGAGCATTTTTGGCGAATGGAGTAAAAAGGCTGGGAGCTAGCTACGACGTCAGAGAGACAGAGACCAGAACGGGGAGAGAGACGTTGGCGACGACGAGAAAAGTACTATCTGGAGCCACGAGAGTTGCTGTCTGCTTGATAGAACGATGTATGAAGGAAATGGAGGAGAGAAACCACCAAGGTTGGGCGAAGAAATGAGGACGAACCCCACGTAGAAGGGGCGGAAGGCTCCGAAGCTACCTTTTCCTGTTAAGATTTTCTAATTTTCATTCTTTTCTTTTTAGTTAAAATGTAGCTGCGCTGTGACGTGGCCGAAGTTCACTTGTCGACGATGAAAACCAGCCTGTATCTACTATGTTAACTTCACTGTTTTGGAACGGTATGAGAATTTTTTTGTTGTTATTCCACCTCACCGCCACCAATGTAAATATTTGTATTCAGTCAGATATCTCTTAATAAATTCTAATTTTAATTTTAACTTTTCTTGTAATGTTTTCACTTTTTAATTTAGAACACTGGACCCAGTAGCATTTAAGCACAACGCACAAATTTAATTATTTTGTTGGAGCTTAATTTTTAACACTATTTACTGTTTTCCTTGAAGCATAGTTACTGTATATTGTGTTTATCATGTATGTCACAAACTTTACATATTCATGTTATTTAGAAATGGTTATCCAAATATTGACTTTCATTTGATATGGAATTAAAACATAAACTAAACTCTTAAGTATTAAAAACTCCAACACTTCTTCATGAAGAAAAGTATTTTCGGAAGGTTATCCATAGCAAAGCAAAACCTTTAGCGTACGCTTTGGAGCAGAATTGAAAATTTATTTTTGTTATAGTCGAATGCATTTTTCAAGTATCTCAATTTAATTTAAATGATTTTGCAAGTAATCGAAAATTTGCACATGTTGGAAAAGGCAAGTAATATTTGCTGGTTTAGTGCTCAAACTAAGAGACAAACACTATTTATTTACTACTGTTTATTGGCTTATATGGATCATATACAAACAATGTCTTTAAAATCTGGGATCGAAGTAGCAGCTGCTTAGTAATGCATGTGCATGTTTATTTTAGCAAGTTAGAGACAACTTTGTAAAGCATCTTGTGCACTGATACTTTTGACTACCATCGTCATGTTCTCTTTAGGTACTAAAATGTATGCGGATTATTTGCGTAGATTGTCAGAAGAAAGAATTTCTAGGCATCACATCGGGTGGGCATAGGTTCTTAATCATTTTGAAATCGCATGGTTGAATAAAAATCCGCCTAAGAACTGTATTGTTTCATTGCATCGCTGATAAATGTCACTTTTGTTGGGATCAACATTCATGCTCATTAACTTCAGGAAGCGCAGTAATTTTTCCACGACGTCTTTGTACGTTGCACTTCTTCACTGCAGTTTAGAATACTGTCCAAACGTTCAAGCAGCAAAAAAAAGTACAATACAGCAATCAAAATTTGATCCTTTTGGTAAAATGACATATTTTCCTAGCATTACAAACAGAGCTCTAATGCAAACGGCATATTGCACTTCAGAAAGATGATGACAGATGAAGTACATTCTCATTGTTAATATTCCTACTGTGCCATCCAGCGATCGATAAACCAGTTATTACAGCTGCAATTTAAGCTATAATAAGATGTTTTATTATTGTGCATTACTTGTGAATGATAAATAAAATGATATATCATTTTATATAATTTGCATCATAGAATAGCATCTATGTATATACATGCTTAAAGACTTATTTCAAAACTAGATTATAGCAATTTATACATTGAACAAATTGATTAGAAAACGTACATTTATTTGCCTAATATGCATATATCACTTTCCTATGTCAAAAAATAATTACAAAAAGTCTAAAATTCTCATCACTCAGGTTACATTTACATGAGAAAATCAATTTTTAAATTCTGTATACTTCCCATTTTTAATGGACGTGGTCACAGGAAGAGTGTATAACGTTATAAGAATAAAGGAGCATTCAAATGAGGGTTTTACGGTCATAACTAGCATAAGATGAGATCCCTTTGCTGAACAACCCGCCTTTGTTGCAAATTGGAGCTTGGTATAAAGATTTCTGACTGTCCTAACGCTTCAGCTTTATATCAACTTAGTAAGAACCGACCAGTTACAGCAAAGCAAACACGAACTGACATCCGGTTGAAGATTTCATTGAATCAGCTGCACAATCACGTATGCTCAAGTTTTCTCTCTCGGACTGGCTACGGTTTAAACTCTGCTCCACACGTGTGAACCGAGCTAATGAGTTTTACACCTTATAACTATGACAACTGTGATCTAAACGTTCCCTTATTGTTTCATTACCACGTGTGTTATTCAAAATCACGTTATCTGTATTTCCAAAGCTCTGATTTCTACATTTTTACAGAACTTTCATTTTATCCCTTGTGTTTTAAAAAAGCAAATTTCACAGAACCTCCCACCCATTTTTAAGGATATGGCAGTAGAGCTATTGATAAGTTTTCTAAAAATCGATAGAAAAATAAAGAGACAGCAGCAAAGCAGCTTTTTTAGTTTAACAAAATGATCGCATATTAGAGAAGCGTTGTACACTTCGTTTTAAATCATTTTTTTCTGGCATTTTGAAAACTAACTTGCTCTTGTGAAAAAAAAAGAAAAGAAAAGAGCTCTTATAAGTTTCCCTTTGATCATTTCATTTCCTGAGTCAAATACATTAAAGTTAATTTTCATACTGCTGTTTTATCCTTTTATGTTTAATTGCCTATGATTTTAAATTGATATCTTAATGATGTGTACCTTTGAAAGATGTATGCTCCTTTATGCGATGTATTTCACCATTTTAAGAATTAAAGGAATTCCGCATGCTTGTAATGAGAATTGAATCTAGTAGAATAATGGAATGATGGCGAATAATTGTTAAATGTGATGTTTAACATCAAAGTGACCCAAACTATAACGGAATTTTCTGCTACTTAGCATCACAAGAATTTCCTTTTGGGAAAATAGTTCTCAATTTTCAGCACTTTTGGAGAATTCAATTATTTAAATCCGTTTGTATAGAATTTGTCATCTTTCAATTAGGACGTAAAATTTGACAAGTGTTTCTGATAGCCATTCATGACTTATGATGATTTGATTTATCTGTATCTTCGAGCATAATCTTCTTAGCTTATTTGAAATCTGGCTTCAATTTTATTCATTAAGTAAACTAGATTAAGTTTTGATATTTTCCGTTTTAATGGAAGTTATTCTTTCTGTACATTGACATTTTTTGTATCATAACGCACACATTTTCTAAATTTAAATTCATTAGATTACTGGAGGATTACTGAGCATTCTCATATTTTTTTAAATTTGCATTTAGGTATCTTTTATCCTCAATTTCATATGTGTAACAAACAGTTTCACTTTTTTCCTCACCATTTTAAAAGATGATTTCATTATTTACCATTTCCTTAATCTCACAAATTAATTTAAGCTAATGTTAAACGTTCTTATACTGAAGCCGCCCAGTTTACAAGTCTATATACAAGTTTTCTTGTGAACATGCCAATATATCTACAGATAAAATGCTTTAGCAATATACATTCGTAGCAGCTACAAGGAGTAAGAAAATTTAAGATCCTGCAGTGTGCTCATAAATTTCCCTTTTAATTACAGTTTTTCCTCAAAGTAAAGTATAATTACCGTATACTCCGATGTATAATTCTCACTTTTAATACAAAAAAATGAGATCGAAATTTAGAGTGCACGTTTTACACCGGATACAAAAATAATACATTTAAAAATAAGGAAAAGATGAGCATACAAAATTTTATTTCTGCCTAGTTATTTTCTAGCCAGTTTTCTAGGGTATTTTTTGGCGATTTTCTAGGACTCCCCAACTGGTTCTTTGTTTCACTTTCTTCTAGGATAGGCCATTTCGTTCTCCTTTCCGAAAAGCACGTTCATTCTTTAACATATTAATTATTATGATACCATTTTTCTTCCATTCACGCATGGAGGTTTCACCAATACCAAACATCTTTCCTGTAGCACGATTTATTTCCATTTTCTTTCGAACATTGAATGACTTTGCATGACAAACCGGCACTATGTTTGTTCTTTCGGCAGGAGCAATATATAATGCTAATCAACTATATTTAATCACGGTTTCAAATGTCCATAGAAGGAGGAAAGATCTGACTGCTAACTGCTAAACCCGCGAATTCATTCGGCTGTAAAGTATATTCGTATCCCAAATTATTTGTCCCTTTTCTAGAAACCCTAAAACGACATTCTTGTTCACATCTGCCTGCACTGAATACAAAACCACCTTCTTTACAGAGTTATTTACTTTCTCAAGCATTTCCCCTACATGTACTTCGTTTTCTTTATCGCTTGACATTTCCGTATACCAGCTTTCGAAAACCTGCGAGAAATCTTCAAGTGAACTACTTCAAAGATAACAACATGGGACATGTATTTTTCAGGTTCCTTAGTAATGAGAAGGATGCACGTTATACGGCGAGAATATGTAAAAATTTAAAAGTGTAGTTTGAAATTGCAGTTAAGCGTTATGAGGCGGAATATATGGTAAGTTTCAATAGTTTCAGTTTCAATTCCAGGGTTGAAAGATTCTGATATATGCCTAACTATCAGAAAGTTTTTCTCTGGCTACTGTAGAGCAAAATGTTCAATACCCATTGTCTCGCCCAAAATTAAATAAATAAATAATACTTTTATGTGCAGATCTGTGGATATAATATTTTAGTACGAGTTTACTGACTCGGCGAATAAGCAAGTATCTGTTTCTTCACTTTTGATCAGATTTGAGGCAAACTTAGACAAATGTTAGGAAATAAATGGTTTGGGCAATTGATGGTTCCAAAATGGTAACTTCATTAACTTCGTAACTCCCTCAACGATACATTACTTGCAAATATTCTCAACAGTCTTCCCTGTAAAGGTACCTTTCTTTTTGCATAACTTACTTTTCGTAATGAGTATTTTTACAAATTAATTATTTTATTGTATTTAAATAAAATAAAACCTTAATTTTTCTATTTAAGAAAACGTGCTCTTAAAGTGTTTACAATAGACACCGCTTAATGTGATCGCAATTATTGTTAGCATTCGATACTGTTATTGAATTAACAAAGTCTCGCCCGTTCGTATACGAAAACATGAAAGATAGTAAATTCGTTATCTTGATCGACATTTCGGTTAACATGATCAATGTGTTACAGAATAAAATTTTTAACCTCAGATGATATAGCCAAATAAAAATAAAATCCACACATAAGTTTAAAATCCATTTTAAAAATTGATAAAATAGAGAAAGGAGTCGCCAAGTAACGATTTGAGTGGCCAGACACCTTTTTTTTCAATTTCACTCAGCCATTTAAAAATCGAAAGAAAAGTAGTTTCAAGTGCATTTTTCAAATTTTATCGATTTTTAGAGTATCAGATAATACTTAATCTTTGCCGCTGGGAATCAGATACTAATCAATCTTTGCTCCTTCTTTTTCAGAAGGAAGTTTTCGCTAATTTTAAGGTTTGCATTGGTAATTTCTCTTCCTTACGAGTGTAAGGTTAGAAACGCAGCACCTGTCGAAAAAATTCCAGAAATGTTGTGTGTCGTTCATAAATTACCTTTTATAATAAGGATAGTATTAGGAGTTTATAAACAAACTTTGGCGTTTTTTAGTTAAAATGCTGGGAAAGTGCTTATTTATATGTTTCTAGTTATATTTATATTAAATTAGTTAAATATCATGACTCTTTTGAAATATACTTTTTCTTTCATCGTTTAAAGTTATCAAAATAGTCTAGGACTATCACATAAAGAGTACTATACATTAAATTCTGTACTTTGATTTGAGGAACTTTGTCGCTGGGAGTATATGTTTGGGATCAGTATTTAAGAATGTACTAATACCTTTTGCATATACGGAAGGAATATAATAACAGCCACGAGCATGTCTACTACATTTAGAAAACAATTCGTTGGATTTTTATATGTGTTGTTCTGCTGCTAAAAATTAAATAGTTTTAAACCAAAGATTTAATACGCTACTCTTAGCAACCCCATGATTTAAGTGATTTTCAGCCTAGATTTTTAAAGTCAAAGAGAAATTTAAAGGAATTGTGCTTACTGGATTTTAAAATCAAAAGGTAATTTAAACGAATCTAATATATCAGACTTTTAAATCAAATAGAAGTATAATTGATTGAATGTAGTTCTACATCATCGAATACAACGGAAGCTGACATTACATTCTTAGTTGCTACATTGATTCGCAGAAATAATTTTCCTATTTTCGAAGCCAATGATTTTCTTTCTTTATTAATCCTCTCTTTATTGGAGTAAATATAGCACAACTAAATGTACACAAAAACATTTTACTTTTCCCCGGTTTTGCATAAAAGTACTAAATTGTATATATATTAAATAATTTATAGAATTATTTAATACACATATATTTATTGAGATATGTAATTTTATCCCGCCGATTTGGCATGGTAAGAGGAACTCGGCTACCATAACCTTGGGCTTCAGTTAGAGTCCCGGAAAAGGCATTGATCTTTGTAAATGTAAAATGTCTTTGAAGCATGGGGACTAGATGCAGATAAAACAGCTGTGTTATGGGATTAGTTTAGAACTATTCAATTATTGAACTGAATGGGTTTTTTTTGTTTCTCATGAGTCACCTCTCACTACCAATAACCTTGATGAATAAGATTGGGAACGTAGA